>CM042043.1:65667933-66237933 GCA_023525975.1 Smallanthus sonchifolius
CTGAACAAAAAAGTGAGGGAAAACTATTTTTTTGTGGATTTGTATAACAGATGTGCTTTTGATTTGGATTAGAAGGGACCCAAACAATATAACTAATATAAATAAATTTAGATAGCCGAAATTAATACTGTAGAGAAAAAAAGTAGGGTGGCCTGAGCCCCATCTGGACCCTATTAAGTTCCTCCCCTGATAAATATAATGTTATATATTTAGTGAAAAAATTTATGTATTTAAAAACCTGTGTATTACATGGGTTGAATAAACTTATGTATTATAAAGGTTGAATAAAATATAATGTAATTTGTTGATACATACACTTATTAAAATATGTATTTAAAAAATGTAATTTGACATAGCATTTATAAATTTTATTAAGTTAATTTTGAAATATTTTTTAACCGAGTATTAATTTTTTTATGTAATTAATAAATAGTAAGTTAATTTAATTAAGAATATAATAACTATCTATAACTAAATAATAAGTAATTATAATTAGATTTATATTAAATATTTAAAAATATATTATTTTTTTAATTATACGATTTATTAACTCGCATCTGTATACTTTTATTATACATTAAAATAATTAAAAATATAAAAGAAAAATCGAAGTGTAGAAAAATGATTAATATACTTTGTAATGGTTATTTTGAAATTAAACGATAATTAAAATAAACTAACATGTGATAAGAATCGTTAGGTTTTGTCACCTTATTATCCCAAGCAACCAAATGCATTTTTTATTTATCTTCACATAGAAATTTCATTCTAATAGCTTTCCATTTAATAAAAGGTTGTTATGGTAATGGCGATTCAATCGGAACCTATAAAGAACATCTTTCCTGCTTTACTCACTCTAGAAAGTAAAAGAAATGTGCAAAGTAATTGATTGTCTTGCCTTACAAGACCATTCTTTGGTTTGGAATTGGAGGTGGAAACATGCTCCAGAATCACAAATGGAATGGATAAATGGATTTGGATGGGGAACATCTCAAATCATTTTTCTGTAAAATCGATAATTCAAAAAGGATCAGGCAACATCAATGTTTTCGTTTTCAAATGGTGCAAATCAAAAGAAGCATTCCTGTAACTTTGCAATGGTTTGTGCCAGTTGTTTGAGCTTCAAAACTCGGCTATTCAAAATGAGAAGAAAAAGGAAATTTTGCACGTGATAAATATAATTGTGTGTTGGTTGGTACATCTGGAAATCAAGGAATGAGGTTATTTTCTCGACAAAACGCTGAAGGTAGAAAAAAAGATATTAAAGACATAAAATTTCTCGGAATTTTGTGGTTAAGGAATATGTCAAAACTTAATCATCGTATAGTTTCAATTTCATGTAAATACTCTCTCATGTTGTCGTTGTTTGAAGGAAGAGAATTAATTTTTCTTCTGATGGTGCACAAGGAGAAGGAGATTTGAGGTGTAAAAAGCGGTGGACGCAGAAGAAGCAGGAGGTGACTAAAGGAGAGAAATAGGGAAACAATGAGATGTTTGGGAGCTTCATGCTTGACGTGGTTGTACACACAACATTAGAGGACTGTTCAACCGGTTGTAAATTGTTTGGTTATTAATTAGTTGTGTCGGCTCTTGCGTTTGCTTGGGCTGGCTATTTTTAACTTTTTATAAAATTTGCCTTTCTTAAAAGAAAAAAAAATTAACATCTTTTCCGTTTAATTGTATAAACTATAAAAAAAAAAAATACAAGCATTAAAAAAAAAAAAATTATATAAACTAGTTAGTATATGATATTATAAATGGAATAGCTTTTAAAAAAGAAAAAGATTTAGGATAGAAGTGAATTTGCATAATGAAAAGGAAATATGAGTGCTCCTTTTTGGAAAGAAGGATGATAAGGGTCAACATTTAAATCATTCATGGCCATGTCCAAACTTATCTAAAATTATAGGGTCAACATCCACTTCTTCATATTCATATTATTATTTGCTTCAATATCTTGTAACAATACTATTAATCAACCACCAATGCATGATTGAATAATTTACTATATATTAGAGATTTATAAACCGATTGGCGGATTGGGTAAAACGGACACTTCAAACAAAGGTTGGGTTGCATTGGCATCCGTTTGACCCATATCATATGCTTTCTTTTACGCCGGTTTCTTTGTAATTTGATTTCAATCGTATTCTTTATGTAACTGCCAGAATTTGCTCACAATCCCATAAGTTGAAAACAAATCTTATGAAATAGTCAGCTATACATTAATCAAATAATAAGCATCCGTGTTACATCTGAGCCCAATGGTCCCTGGAGATTCACTTCATTACAACAACAAACCCACCCAACTTCCAAGTCAAAGTATGCACACCAAACCAGGTTAAAAGATTCATCACAATTAATTCTAAAAAAAAAAATCCTTTTTTTTGCTCCAACAGAAAACTGTACATGTTGCTAGAGTATTATGAATCTTAAAAAATGGTATCAAAAGTAATCTGAAATCGGGCAGTGTTACCAGGTTTGGGATCTGAAGCATTAGCAAGCCCTCCCAGCAATTTGATGACATCAGCAGTGTCATCCAGGTAATATTTAGCTTTACTAGGTTTTCGTCCAACCGTGCATGCAAATATTTCTGGATTTGAAGTTGCAGAAGCACTTAAAACCGTGCTCCGAATACTTTCAAACATGTCTTCATCTGACCTGTCATCTCCTATGCATGTTACAAAATCCGGGGTTTCTCCTCTCTCCACCATTCTTGATAATATTTTCTCTGCAACTAATCCTTTCGTCACACCCTGCAAAAGTAAAAAAGAATCCAAAAATAAGCTCTCGCTTTTTGAATGATTCTTTCCATACATGATAATGGAATGCAGCCAAACAAACCCCAAGTTAACTGGAAGCATACCTGAGGTTTGACTTCAACTATGTGTTGACCACGTTTAACCACAGCCGGTTCGTTAGCAAGCACATTTTCCAAATGCACCAACAGCTCCTTAGCTTGACATGAACCAAAGTCAGGATCAGCATCTTGGTGGTGCCAAACCAGGCCACTTTCTTTAACCTCAATGCTTGAACCATCAGTTGCTTCCATATACAGTTTCATAACCGGTTCAGCAATCTCCTTCCACTCAAGATCAGTAGCCGGGGTACTCGATTCCCACTCAGAACTCCCACTCCATCTACAAAACCAAGATTTAAACTATTAAAAACAATTTATACAGACAATATGATGTTAACTGTCAAATAAATATTTAAATAATACCTTACGAAGTAGCCATGTTCAGCTGCCAAACCCAGCCATTCACAAGGAGCAAGCCACTCACTTAATGAGCTTCTTCCCCGTCCACTCACAATGAAAACCGTGTTTTTAGGATCATTGCAAAGTGTATTCAAAATACTAATTAGTTCTTCACTGGGACTCTTTACAATAGACGATTGTGGGACAAGTGTACCATCATAATCAAGAAATATAGCACGTCTGCTTGACTTCTTATACGCGGAAACAATATAATTTGGAGAAAGTTTTCTGAAACTTGGAGAAAGAGAAACTACTCGAAAACCAAGCCCAAAACCAATACCCCAACATCGTTTATTATAATGGTCTTTTGATGCTCTCTCTAAATCTTGCATAAAGATGCGGGCCCAATAAGCCACATCATGAGAGCTTACATAATTATAGTGTTTTTCATGTCTTAATTTCTTCTCTGAATCTTTCATTGTTAAAGCAGAATTTATAGCTCCAGCTACAGATTCAATGTCCCACGGGTTGACCCGTATAGCACCGCTTAAAGACGGTGAACACCCGACAAACTCAGAGACAACCAACATGCTTGATTTTTCAAAATGAGGCGAGTGTTGTCTGCAAACAATGTATTTATATGGTACTAAATTCATCCCATCCCTTACAGCATTGACTATGCAACAATCAGCCATTGAATAATAAGCTGACTTTTCATAACGGGCGACGGGCCGGTCAATTAGAACCACGGGCTCATAACCAGGTGAACCATATGTCTCGTTGATTCTATCTACAATTAAATAGGTTTCCCGTTTTTCTTCTTGTACGTCTTTTCCTGTACTTCTTGCAGGGTTCACAATTTGGATCAAAACCAGGTTACCTTGTAGTGCCGGGTTCATCTGTAACAGATATTCAAATGCTAGTAACTTAAGACTGATGCCTTTAAAGATATCCATGTCATCCACCCCAACTATCAGTTTTTTCCCCTTGAACCGTTGACTTATCTCTTTGACTTTACTTGCAGTGATTGGAAGATTTAACACGGATTCAAGCCGACCCATGTGAATGCCCACAGGTAAAATTTTGATATACACTGTTCGACCAAAGTAATCAAGCCCGATATGTCCCCGTTTGGATTCATAATCCAAGCCCATCATTCTACTGCAGCATGACAAAAAGTGTCGTGCATAATCAAACGTGTGGAAACCAATCAGGTCACAATTAAGAAGCCCTTTAAGTATTTCATCTCTTACGGGAAGAGTTCGATATATTTCTGATGAAGGAAATGGGCTATGAAGGAAAAAACCAAGTTTGACCCGATTGTAATGTTTTCTTAAAAAAGTAGGTAAGATCATAAGATGATAATCATGAACCCAAATATAATCATCATCTGGGTCTGCAACTTCCATAACTTTATCTGCAAATATCTTATTTGCAGATACATAGGCCTGCCAGAGTACGCGGTCAAACCGGTCAGCATGGTCAGGGCAAATGGGAAGCATGTAGTGAAAAAGTGGCCATAATTGCTGTTTACAGAAACCAGCGTAAAACTTTTTGTGAAGGTCATGAGGAAGAAAAGTGGGAACACAATTGAATTCTTCTAAAAGCTTCTGAGCAACTTCTTCCTGTTCACTGGCATCTACTTCAACCTTGAGTGAACCCACATACACAACCTCAGTTTCAGGAGAAAACCCGTCTTTTAGTTGCCAAAAGAGTGAGTCTTTGTCAAAACTGAAAGTCAACTTTAGTGTATCTGGGTCCCGCTGAATATGTAACGGTAACATATTTGTCACAATGATTTTTCTCTCGGGACAACCAGATGATATGCTATCTGATTCTCCATCGAAACCATTTATAACTCCAGGCAGGGTCATGACCCGTGGAAGATTTCTTGGAGTTTGAGGGATATCCAGTAGTTTATCAGGAATCAAATCCAAAATATTTGCACAGGATTTTGATGCCATTATTTGTATATCAGTGTTTTTTTTATTAAATTAGAGCACGCCCTCAAAGGGTATATCTTGTTCAAAGAAGCTGGATAACATATAACAAAAGGGTAAAGGTGTGAGAAAAGACAAACCTGTAGTATGGTTAACTAACATTCAAATATTACTTATTCAATCGTCCAGAGTAGGAGATAACAGTTTAATGAACTAAAGGCTACATTTTCCATATCATAATAGGATATCAAGAAATAACAATACTCGCTGCCATGTTGAAATTTTTTAGAATGACAAAGACACACTTAAAAACAGGATTATATTCAGCCACTCAAACAACATATAAATCACATAAAGTCAAATTCTTGAAGTGTAAAAACATTCAAAAACAGATATGAAGTCAAATTTCCATATTGCATAGAAAGAAGGTCAATCATCTGATCATAAATATGCTAAAATGTTACCTACAAATTGCTCTCTACTGAAAGAAACATGGAAAGCAAAAAATTTCAGGTTTGATGTCAAGCAGGTAGATATCAAAGTCTAGAAAAGGAAGAGAAAAACAGAAATATTAGTTAAATTTTGTTCTCACTAGAGAATTAGGTCAAAACTAAGAACATCCAAAAATTGAAATAAAACAAAGTTTTGTGTCTAGGTACAAAAACAAAATTCAAATTAAGAAATTGTTCTTCATACAAAATACAAAATCAATCAATATTTTCCTACAATCACACCCAAATATGAATTGCCAAACTTATCTCTGGATTAATTGGTTTCAGATCTCCTTGAATCGGTATAAATGAAATGGTTATTCAAATCCATAGTACGGTTAATTTGATAGTTAATCTGTTTATCGTGTTTTGGAATTGAATAAACTTGCCTGTGATGATGATGATTCAAAATACAACACAACGATCGGCAATTAACTGAAATAAAAAAAAACTAATGAATTTTGGAAAACTGAATAGCAAAATCAAACATTAAAGAAGAGATCATAGCATAGTGAAAAGAATTTGAATCAACTTACTGCGAAATGGTTGTGGAAACGAGTATTTGGACGACGGAAGTAATCGGTGATGGTGGATTGTCCGGCGGTAGACGGAAGAGAGAGAGAGATAGAAAGTTGGGTTAATAACATTTTAGAGAGAGAAACAGGATAAAGTTGCCACAACACAACACTTAACTTAACCTAACCTAACCTTAGTTAGTTTTCAGTGCTCAACCATGGTTTTTGAAGTCAGATTTTACTCAAATGCCCTCTTACCTCGTGTCATATTTCAAATATGCATTCTCATCATTTTTGGTATTTTATACATTTATGTTGCAACATTACACTAGTGCTGAAATAACATATAAGACACGAAACGATAAGACACAACATAATAATACACGATTACCTTTTGTGTTCAACACGAACATGACAGGATAACTAATCGTGTCATTTTTTTCAAACACGAACACGCCCTATTTAGAAACATCTTTAAAGAGATAATAAATATAACATATGTAATAAAAGAAAAAAATGTCAAAGCTTAGTAAAATTTTAAAAAGTCCAATATAACATCCATTAACATAATAAATCCAAAACCTTTTTAAAACAATAACCCATAAAATCGAAATTAATTAATGAAATCGGCCTAGAATCTAGATGCAAATAGCATGTTAAGTGTTAACATGTCCCTAACGGGTCTTAACCGGTTAACATGTCTTTAATCTGTTAAGACACGAATTTAACATTTCCCTAACATGTCGACCTATTTAAGACACGAATTTAACATGTCCCTAACATGTCGACCTATTTAAGACACGAAACATGTTAAGGTCAAACATAAGACATGTTAATTACGTATCGTGTTAACAGGTTCATGTCAAAAATTATTAGCCTTACATTACACTACATACTTCTTCACTTGAAAAAAACTAATTTTAAATAAAAAATTATATAAATACTTGTATATATTGATTTAAATCTATATAAAATAAATGCAATTGTTTACCTTCGTTATCTACCTCTGTTTTATCTTTTCTTTTTTATTATATTTAACAAGCATCATATACAAATATATTATATGATTTTTGTAAATTTCTATTTAAAACTTTTGTGTTACACGTACCCTACATACTATATAATATAATAACTAGTGTAAAGACCCACGCGGTGCTGCGACGGCATTGAACAAAAAAATTAAGGAAAATAAGTATGTCGATTCCTCATGCATTACAACTCGCCGCACACATTGCGACGTAAACATGGGTTACTTATCGCGCGTTCATGTTATGTTAACATTTGCTAAATTCATGGAAGAAATTAAAATAAAGTAAAAAAACATTTACACGTTGTGGCTCGTTAAACCGCGAAATCAATCAACGGTTTCGAAACTCTTTATAAAAAATCAAAAGTATTATGTAAACTTACGCGTTGCAGTTAGAGCATCATATATATTTAAGACCTTATATAAAAAAACAATCGTTTTATACTCGTACGTTGCAGCGGGGACGTAAACTCGTGACCAAAATCAATGTTCAAACGTTAAGACATGCGCGTTGTGGTGAAGCCATATGATGAAACTAACGTGGGTAAGGGCATGTTTGTGAACCAAGTTACGCAAGTTATGGCGGTGGCAATAACGTGTCTAAGAACATAAAAGAAACGTACGAATTTGAGATGGTTTGATTTTTTAGATTAAACCAAAGATAAGAAAAAATATTATAGCTCACACATTGCGACTTAAAAATAAAATAAAAATAATGAAAAATAAAAAGAATACCAAACCAAACCAAACGTACTCAGTATAATCTCACACATAGCTAACGCTATTAGTAGGGTCTGGGGAGGGTGTGATGAGGGCAAACCTTACCCCTATCCCAAGGGATAGAGAGGTTGCTCCCGTTTAGACCCCCGAAAAAATAAAAAGAATATGAAATCTAAAAGGAAAAAAAAGCCAAAAAAAACATGTTGCCATGGGAATGAACCGGTGACCTAACACTCATGTAAAGACCATCTTTAGCCATTAGACCAAAATTACAATTGTTATTGAAATGGCAAATCAATTGTGAAATGAGAAAAAGTGCTTTGTTGGCCACCGTCGATGCTTTTTAAGGTGTTTTTGTGTTACACGTACCCTACATACTATATAATACAACAATGCATGTAAATTAAAAGATGTAATTTTACTCGGTTAAAACTAGTTACGAAGAAGTTAGATTTTCTTGGTTATATTCACTGCCTATCGGGTAAAAGGTGTATTACTATCTTATATTATTAAAGATAACCCAATCCAAATATTTAACTTAATTTTATTAAAACTATCATAGTTGAAGCCTGCAAGTATGTATCATGTGTCATTATTTATGTCAATTTTGTTTACAAATAATTAAAATTATGGAAATAAACATAAAGTTTTTGATAATACAATGATTTTAATATATAGCTTATGTCGACACATAACCAGAGACAAATTTTAAGTTTTTAGAAAACTAACATCCATATTTGAAGTTTTAAGTCTTAAAATATACTTTTTTTTAATCAAAATTAGTATAAAATGACTAGTTTGTATGCTTATATAATTATGTCATAGTTTAATACAAGTGTAATTTTAAGAAAATAAATAAACATTTTGACGGAATCCACGTACCTTTGAAACATATTATTTTATCTAATAACCTCTAACCAAATGTATCATTTAACTGTAAGTTAGCATAATATTTTTTCTTGAAACGACTTAACCAATTACTAGGTTATCAAGTCGGCCCGATTGTGTATTTTTAAACCATTCCCATTTTAACACGTCGGACCAACGTATCATACCGGGTGATCAAACTAGATGTTAATTTTTTTTCTATAAAACAAATCTCATTTGCTGATTCATTTAAAACCATGCTACATATATTATTCATCTAATTTATTCAAATTGTGAACTCATACCAAAACATAAACCATTTTCATATTTTATTTTAAATTATATATATATATATATTCGTTTATTTTTAAGTCCGACCATTATATCATTAAAATCATCGGTTTGATGCCTAGTGCGATTCTAAAAATAGTGACTATAAAACAGGGGTATCATTTAATCTGGGAGGGGAATTATAAGTTGATTTAATTAGGAAATTTTTAAATATTTGTATGATAATACATTAATCGGGAGTTTAACCTATAGAAGAAAAGATTAGGCTATATCTATTATATAACATTATCTTTTGGGCACACTCACAATGAAACAAAAAAAATAATTAAAGAAATAATAAAAAGTAGGTAGCATCCAATTGTAGACAAGCAAAGACTGGTATCCCTATCTCCATTGACTAACCCTTTAACCTATGAGATTAGACCACACCCACTCAACAATTATCAATTATTTTATTGGGTTTTTATAATTTTAAATTATTGAAGATAAAACATTTATTTTTAAAAATATCAAGATCACTAGATCACATCTTATTACTATGTTTAACATATTAAATTAAACGAGAAAAAATAAGCTGGTCAGTTTTAAATATACCTGAAAAAAATGATAAAAAATAATGAAAAATTGTCGATGCTTGCTTCCTACCAGGCTTGCTTATGACTTTTTCAAGACTGTGTCGATTAAACCGGTAAATAATCAATTCGATTTTCAAAAAAATTGCATGCATGTTACAGATCTTACATTTTTATGTAACAAATTGAAATACAATTGAACTAGTTGAATACCCGCGTTTCTTGATGAGTGTCAGGTTGTCTATTTCACTCATAATAAGTTCGGCTTCGTCACGGTACCACAATCAGGGTCGGTCCCGATAATCCTCTAAACTTTTTGGGCCCGGGACATTTAAAAAAAACGGGCCCTATGATATAAACTCAATAAACATATATAAGAAAAAACATAATACGGGCTTATATATAGACTTTTTTTAAAAAAAAAATTAGGCTTATATATAGATTTTTATTTATTGGTTTTCAATTCAGATTTATAAACAATTGGGTTTATATATAGATTTAAAAAAAACACACAATTCTAAGTGAACCTTTTTTAATTTCTAAATGGGTTATTAGGATAAATGGATAATATAAGTTGTGCATTTTATAAATATAATATATATATATAAATTTAAAAACTATGGGCACCTTAGAAGACCGGACCCCGGACGGTCGACCTCCCCGCCCCCTCTAAGGGCCGCCCCTGACCACAATGCTAACGACATTCGATATTGGCTACGATATGATACAAAAAAAAATCGATTTTGAATACAACTCCGTTTTCAAATAAATTTAAAACGGAACGTTGGCAAAAATAAAAACAACCGGCACTCCGTTTTTTTTAAGTTAACGAACGAAAATTATTAAATAAAACATAATTATTTGAAAATTAAATGTGTTAAAAACGTACATTACATATCTATATACTATATAATAAAGGAAAATCATTAGGGACACGTGTCACTCTCTGATTACTCCTCACAATTATTTTCCCACCTCTCTCTCCTATTAAATTTTAATTTTTCTGTATTTCTCTTATATTAAATAATAATCTCAAATAATAATTTTTATATTAATAAATAAAATTCTATGGATACATGTAACTTTCTGGTTCATTTGTATCATTTTTTTCACGTATCTCTCTCTCATATTGAATAATGATATTAAAATAATTTATTTTTAGATTTTTAATATAAATCTTATTACGGATACTTATTGAACCCGTGAATTACATAGGTTTTTTAAAATATAAATATTTTATTACTAAGTATATAACATTTTATTTATTCAACCCGTGTAATACAAATGATTATAACCTAGTAGTATAATAAGTGATAACGAAAAAAAATAAAAGCATGAAGTGGCAACAATTGGATAGAGGTGATATTTTCAAGTATCCTTTCCTAGGGCTGTAAATGAACCGAAACGAACCGAACGAAGCCCTGTTCGTGTTCGTTCGTATAACTTGTTCACGAACACTAACCGAACGAAATTTCATGTTCGTGTTCGTTCGTTAAGGAAATGGATTTGTTCACGAACGAAACCGAACGAAGGATAGTTTGGGACTTTTGATGTCTTCCGAAATGAACATTTAATAAGATCATTTTAATATCAAGTTTTTTGTATTTGTATCGAACTTACTTTACTTAGTTAATTTTAGGGTAAAAGATAAAATAAAATTAAAGAATATAAAAGGTTTAGATAAAATAAAAGAGAAATATACAAAAAAATTTAATAAACAAGACACATGAACGAACACGAACGTAAACGAACATAAACGAACGTACGTTAATAAACGAACGTTCACGAACACGTTACCGAACGTTCACTAACACAATTGAACGAACGAGACCTCTGTTCATGTTCGTTCATTTAGTTAATCGGACGGAATTCCTTGTTTATGTTCGTTCATTTATTAAACGAACGAACGTAAACGAACTTCCCGTCGAACGGTTCACAAACTGTTCGTTGAACGTTCGGTTCGTTTACAGCCCTTTCCTTTCCAATAATCTATTTTATATTTCAAGATAAAATATATCATATAAATAAAAGGAAAATCATTAACGATAATTTTGCCAAACTAATACACTAGAAGACTAATATAACACGGGATGAAAAAATCAATAAATAAAATTTTTAAATCTTTATCTGTATATTTTACAGGTGTAAAAATATATTAAAAACTAATATATAATTGGATTTTAAAAATACATTAAGTACTATTTAATGTAATTTGATTTTTATTTGTTATTTGATTGGAAATTAAAGTTACATAATTAGATTTTCAAAGTTTCATACGGAATAATTTAAAATAAATGTGTTTTATTAGTATAATTAATATTTTCTTTAAATATATATTATTGTTAAAAGATGAAAATACATTTAATAAGAGAGAAGGACGGGAAAAAAATGATAAGATTGATTGTGAAGACGACAGGTGACATGAAAAATCTTTATTTATTATATAGTATTGATATATTAAAAAAACATATTGCTTCCCAAAAAGGAATCCAATGGCAAATGTTGTAGTTTGACGTTGGTTAAGGGGGGTTAGGCGTAATTAACAATCAAGAATTTTCTCTCGATTTTCTAACTAGTTATTTGGTTGTATTTGTTATTTAAAAATAATTACATATTTTTCTATAAAAGTAGTTCTAATCATGATTCAAAAACAAAAATCTCAAGGTTTAGAGCTATCACGGTAAGAATCCGTCCAAAACCACATAAATTTCATTGGAAAGTCTCAAAAAAATCGTGAATTACATGGACATGTTAACATCAGTTGGTTGTTTCTACTCTTGACCGTGTCTTCATTATTGAAAAGTGTCAAAGTGTGAATTTCATGTGCACGTGGCATCAGGTTGCATCCTTGGTCTCGTGAATTTTGTCAGGAAATGCCAAAGAAAAGTGACTTTCGTTTCAGAACTTGAAAGTCCGTAAACTTTTATAGATTGTTGTTAATTTCAAAATTTAGTCAAAATGTCTTTTGCATAATTATTATTTAAAGACTAAATTACATAAAACAACCTTTAAGTATATACCAAATTATACTCGCAGACCTTAAGCTTCATTAATTACACTGAACATCCTTTATCTATATGGTTTGTATCAAGTTATAACCTTTAAACTAACCGACGCTAGATTTTTCAGTTAAATGGCATGTAAATGACTAATTACCCTTCATTCTTATACTAAAACTCATGTATTACATGGGTTGAATAAATACAACTTGTTATAAAACATCAGTTTCTATGTAAATTCTAAAAATGTTATATAGTTATTTTTTTAAAATGTTTTATAGAAAAGAATGAAGAAATGTTCAAATTATAAATTTTTTTATGAATAAACGTATTTTTTAAAAATAAAAAACGTTTTATAAAAGTAATTTTAAAAAGAATTATTATTTAATAGGAAACAAAAACTATAAAAAAAATTAAAATTTTGAATAATTAATAAGAGAGAGAGGCAGGAAACAAATTATAAAAAAAATAAAAAAACTTGTATAATTAATAGGAGAGAGAGACTGAAAAAAAAGGTTGAGGATGAATGTGTGATTGAAAAGTGTCTCCTCAAAACTTTTATTTATCATATAGTATAGATTAACAAATTAATATATATATATAGGGGACGATTATCGTACAAAGAGCCTAAATCGTACGAAGCGCCTCTAACCGTCCGATTAATATGATATAAGGTTGGGGATAACGCGGAACGTAATTACTTTGAAAAAATAACGCGTCGTCCAGATAAAAAAGGTTACAAATGTCAATTTTTTTAAAATAATCACACTTCATGCGTGCTTTTTTTACGTAATCACGTTTTTACGTAACTTTTTTTACGTAATCACGATTTTTCATAAATTTTTTACCGTAATAACGTTTTGTGCGATTGCAACTAATTTTAAACATGAATAATTCTAATCAATACTACTGTCTTCAATCTTATCTTCTTGCTTTTAAATCAAATTATCGGCAAAAACATTAATCAAAGTTTCTATCGAATGTGTGTGGATCTGGAAATGAAAACGGATAGGAACAAACAAACAAAACTAACTGAAAAATTTAACCTCTGTTAGTTTAAAGGTTATAATTTGATACAAACCATTTAGATAAAAGGTGTATAACGTAATTAGTGAAGATAAAAGTATACTGATGTAATTTAGTATATAGTTAAAGGTTATTTTCTCTAATTTAGTCTATTTTAAAATACCATTACGTGAATTTCCCATAAATATAATGTAACATTCATTCCCAAATTTTATTACAAAAATTCTCATAGTATTTATTATATTCTTTTCTTAAGCGAATTTCAAGAAGATTTTGCATATTTACTCGCTTTTATTATTTCAACATTTAAGGCTATTAAATATGGTCCATAATATAATATTATTATTACATAATACTTAAGGCGCTTAAAAAGATAAGATATTTTTATAGACCATGTGCACAATAAAAACCCTTGTGATGTTTATGCAATGGGCAATGTTAAAAATTAAAATTTCCTATTTATTATTTAATTTCAAAATAATAGCACGTGTCTTGATACTTTTATCTTTCCTGAGTTTTATTCTGATATTATCATTTGTAATAATCTTTTTAGTAAATATGTTTGAAAAGTTAAAATCGAAAATCAAAACAAAAACCCTTTTTTAGAGAATCCTAAATGTTCCACGAATAGAATAGAATATAATATAATAATAAAATGATTTATTTATTGGTAATAATCCAACAGGCACAACGTTACGAGTGGCGTGTGTATGGGTTTAGCATAATTGGGCTTCGACCCTATCCGTTCTCCTAACATACGGGTTTTACTTCGTCACATGTTCTTGTAGAAGAATCTTCTCAAATCTTGCTAAACATTATTCCGATAATCTCCCCGATCTTATTATAACAAAATACGCGTCATGAAATCTTGATTTATGATTATTGTTTTTCTCTTTTATTAATTAACTATATATTTTATTAAATAATAATAATTATAAATTTATTAGAATAATTTATTGAAACTTACTAAATCATAAGAATATTTTAATTACATTTAATCTTAAATTACACTATAAAATCGAGTATTTTTATTTTGTTTAATTTGAGTATACCGTTATACTTCTAATGTAAAAAAACGATTTTTTAAGAAAATGTTAATGTGATATACGCATAACATGCGTGATTATTCATATAACATACGTGATTATCACTATTGTTATTGTTTATATAACATGCATGATTATTCGTATAAAATGCGCTATTATCTTTTTAAAACATACGTTATTATCATAATCAGGGCCGACCCTAAGCAAGTGCGGGGTGGGCGACCGCTTAGGGCCTGGTTTTTCAAGGGGCCCAAAATTAATATATATATAAAAATATATTTAATATAAACCAAGTTTAAAAAAAATTAACTGATGGACAATTTATAAATTACAATTAACAATTAACTTACGAGCCATATAAACTGAGTTTAAAAACCCATTAACAATTACTCCATCATTGATGTCCAAATTAACAATTTACCTCATAAAAAACATACGACAATTACTCCATGACTCCATCAACGGTCGTCGATGTCTTCTGCCTTCGAAATTCAATCGGATGAATTTAATCAAGTGAGGTTTTTGAATTGATTTTTTTTAAGAAAAATCAAATCTAGTGATGTTACAATTTTCATCATATTAATGAATTTTTGTTCCACATATTTAACTTTATATTTTAGATTTTTAGGGGCCCATTTTCTTTAGTCACACAGGGCCCCCAAAATCTCAGGGACGACCCTGATCATTATAGAACATTCGTTATTGTTAATATTCATATAACGTGCATGATTATTCGTATAACATGCGTTATCATCATTTTAAAACATGCGTTATTATTATTACGCGGACGCAATTACCCCTCACCCTAAGGAGACGTGTGACATTCTAGTGGCTTCGTACATTTGCACGCTAAAATCTTTGTATAATAACTGGACCCGATATACATATATGAATTTATCATGTAAAATTACGCAATTAACCCAGTGTCTTCCGGACTACGATGAAACACGTGCTATTTATACACCTAATTTATCGTTGTTGATTCACTCGACATAACAATGTGATTCTACAATAATAATATGGACATCATTTTTTTACCTAATTAACAAGTAGTTAAGTTAGTTGGTAGAAATCTATAATTGTGAACAGTGTGTTTAAATTTTTTTATTCTTTATTGAAAGGATTATTTGATTTTAATAATTGTATCTTTTATCAACTGTCAATAATAATCTCAACTGAGAATATTTTTATCACAAATTTCTACTTTCAAACTATTTTCTTACATTGGACCTCCCGTTAAAAAAACTTAACATCGTTAGATTTTATATGTCGTGGACATCTGCAAACCGCCGGAAAGTCGAGCCAAGCTAGTAGTGGTCTCGTGGTGGGTTTTGAAATTGGTTTTGGTGGTGTTTAACTGGTCTCGTTAAACACCACCGTTGTCTCTGTTTGGATTTGCAAGAAAAACGAGACCAGTTAAACACCAACAGAGACAATTTCAAAATCGACCACGAAACCATTGCTAGCTTGGCTCGACTTTCCGACGGTTTGCAGATGTCCATGTCATATAAAATCTAACATCATTAAGTTTTTTTTAAAGGGGATTCAATGTAAAAAAATAGTTTGAAAATAGGGACTGGTGGTAAGAATATTATCAGTTGAGATTACTATTGGCTAGTTGGTAAAATGTGAGATTATTAAAATCCAATAATCATTATTAAAAAGAAACACAAAAAAGAAGATAGACTAGGGGATTGACAATAGTTATTGACGTCTGGCGGTAGTTGATACTCGATACATAAAAAAACCTATAATTGTCGACTGTCGATAATTAAAAAAAATCCACGCTGATTGCTATAGGCGATTGAAGATTATTTTATACATAAAAAAACCATACTGATGTTTTAAAATATTTGAAACAAGTCGATTGTTTTCTTAATGAATTAATTGCATATAGAGTATTGTTGACTATTATAGTAACGGTAGATCTGCAGAAAGAAACTTTTCAAAATTAAATTTGTTAAAGTCTATTTTTTTTTTTTAGAGAGTCACACGCCAAGAAGCAGTTCATGAGTTGATAGATGTTGCTGTAGAAAACAAATAAACCAAGCAAAACAGAACACGACAACATCAAGTCAACCAAGAACTGCATCAACTCCCGATAATACAATCTCAGGTTGGGCTCCTAGTTTTGTTGGTACAGAGTACATGGGCGGATCTATTAAGGAGGTAGGGGTAGTACCCGCTACCCCTCAACTTATCCGGCGAAGTGTAATTTTTTTTTACGTTTTATATATTACGTTACCCCTGAAAATATATTTGGCTACCCCTTAATATTTTTTTTAAAAGACCAAAACTAACTATTGATTAAAACTCTAAAACCCAATTTTATAAAACAAAAAAACTCAAGTTAATTAAAAGATTTAAAACCCAAAAGCCTAAATTAATTTATAATTAGAGCCGAACCCAAAAACAAACTCATCTAACCGTTGATTCAGCACCACTCGAAAACACAATTTAGGTACTCATCTAAAATGAAAAGAAGATGTGAAGGGAAGTACACAAAAATCTTATTATGTATTCATATTAAGAACAATGGGTTGTTGGCCCAATGGTTGAAGAAAATCCTCTAGAGAACACCAAAGTTTGGAGAGGTTATAGATTCAAGTCCCACTCTCAACAAGAATTAAGAAATTTAACTTTCAAAAAATGTATTCATATTAAGATGGCCTACATATAGCCTTACAAAACAACTTGCAAACAATAAAACCCACATGCTAAATACCAAGTCTACGTGTCCCTAATTTGCAGCAACTACTCTCCAACGTTCATCCATCAGACTCGGTCAACATGGACAGTTTCCTCACTGCGACCCATTTGTTGTTTGGTAACTCATTTACCTACCGCCCACGATCCGTTAACCAGTGAATAAACCTGATTAACCCAACATTAACAGTTAACAAAATAAAAAAATCGGGACTTTCTATTCACTCCCAACCACCCACCCCGCTCATGTCGCCGCCTTTTTAATGTATGGTAAAAAAAATGTGTTACTTCTGAAATTATGTTCTAGATCCGTCACTAACAGAGTACACACCAATTTGTATAAATTACATGAGAGACGGGCATTTCCTCACCGATAAACTACACCCAAATACAATATCAACATATATGTATATATAACACTTCCATAATTCTCAAGAGTGAAAACCAAATACAAACTATACCTATTCACTGTATCGGCTACTATCTACTTTCAACAGAACCGATGGATCACGGTGGTTATGGACTGTTGACCTTTCATATATAATATAAACGAACAAAAACATTTACAAAAAGCATTCACACATGATACACCATTCCCACCTCAAGGGTCGAAGCATGAGGTACAGTTAAAGCATCTGTAGAGGGCCTGCTGTTTCTTCTCAACAACTCATAACCTAAATTTATAACAATCTTTTTAACAAAACTCGACCCTTGTTTCGCTTTAACATATGAGTGTCCCAGAATGTAGGCTACCCCGGCCTCCCTCGCCTCCATTAGGTCTCGTAACTCTGCCCGTGAACCATCGTCCATCTCCGGGCTCTCGGGTACCATAAATCTCACCCTTTTCTTCACCGGGTTTATTTCTTGAACCTCAACCCCATCGGGCTCGTCATACCCATCTTGGCCGTCCATGCGGATTTCAACGCCTTTTAAGTGACTGGAAGGCGTCCCGACAACCCTCATCACCTCGTCATCATTTCCCACTTTGCCATCTACACAGTTCCCGTCAGGGGTAGAACCGTCTTTTTGTTTCCTGATAAACTCGGCTATACTGCAAACTAAATCCTTTTCAAACTCCACATCATCCTTGTGAACATCACGATAACCGTACCTGACTATGCACCGATACACCCGGTACTCTCGTGGGCCTATACGTCCCACCAGAAACCGTTCTTCGGGTCTCACGTGTGGGACCGGGACTGATTTCACACAAAGGAAGATAAGCACTTGGTGGAAAGCCGGGAGATTGGTTACAAAATGAGAAAAGATTGCTGGGATGCCCGAAACTAGCTCGGTATGAACAAGCCCGATTCCTGGAACTCGGACTATGCCAAGTGTCGGGCCCAGGCTCAGTAGCCAATCAACCGATACTTTGTTTTGGACATCAAATTCATACTTTTTAATTGTACCATAGTGCCACACGTACATCACGAGCATGAAAATGAGCGAGAGTGCTATCGGGACCCACGCCCCTTCTAAAAACTTGACAAGAGAAGCCGAAAAATACAACGCTTCAATCATCCCGAAAAACACCACAAACCCGATGGCAAGAAAAACACTTTGGTGCCAGCATAAGACGATAATAAGAGACATTAAGCAAGTTGTAACCAACATAACCGTAATAACCGCCAAACCTGATCAAGATACAATGAAATCAATAAAAGGGTATTTTCAGTATTTGACAAACTGTTTAAAAATTTCCTTAAACACCATACCTGAAGCATTACCCATACGTTTTGTATCTCTAAACCCGATGGTAACAGCTAAGCATAATGTCATCAAGATCCAGTTGATCTCCGGGATATAAATTTGCCCGTGAAACTTTGAAGATGTATGAACTATTTTGACCCTCGGGAAGCATCCGAGAGAAGAACATTGTTTTATAATTGAAAAGGACCCCGAAATTATGGCTTGACTTCCAACAACTGCAGCAAGTATGGCTATCAACAGCACTGGCACCCTCAAATTCTCTAAACAAACAAAACCACAGAAAAACCAAATATGTTACATCACTACCATTCAATTTTTTTAGATTTTGAAATACCAAAGTTCAAAAGCAACTTACTGGGTACAGAGATGTAGAACCCGACCTGATAGTCATTTTCAATTACATGATGCTGAGATAAATACGCAGCCTGCCCCATATATGCAAGAATCAAGGATGGATAAACAAATGATGTAAAAGCTATTTGTATAGACAACTGTGAAAAGTGTCCAAGATCAGCAAACATAGCTTCCGAGCCTGAAAATATGAATGCACGTTTTATAAAAATGACAACTTTATCCCCACAAGACAAATGATTTATACATGTAATGTGAAAGAACAAAAGTACTTGCCTGTGATGCATAATAAGATACCACCTAAAGATTTCCAGCCTCCAGTTTGAGTTTTCTTGAGAAACTTATACATGTGAACAGGAGATAGTGCTTTATAGATGTGAGGGTTCCAGTGAATAATATTGTATAAGCCAATCGAACTGATGCTAAGGAGCCACAATATAATGACGGGTGCAAACAAATGCCCGACCCTGTGGGTCCCATAATGTTGTAGGGCAAACAATGCTATCAGTATGATACATGCAACTGGGACTTCTACATCTGCAACAACATATCAATTTCTTTTAATCATTATTCATACACATAAATGTAATTGTGTGATCGAACAGGGGCCCCACTTTTGAACAAGTGAACATCAGTGTATAGCAGTCATGGCATATGCAAGATTTACAACTAAACAATATGTGCTTCTTTTTAAGATTATGGAGAGATGACTGTTGCTTCCATAACCATGAATAACCTTTTGAAGTGGACTGAACTCTTTCTAAAGGTGGATGATGTCACTAGGAGAGATTCTTCTAAGGGGGTGTTTGGATGTGTGTTTATCTGATTATTAAGATAGATGTAAAATCACCTACCTATCCTTGGTTCTATTTAACTTATTATATGATTCTGATTATTAAGATAGATGTAAAATCACCTACCCTAACTTGGTTCAACCCTGCACAATCTAGGAGTTCTAGAACATAAACTACAAGGCCGTTGACTGTGACTGGATACTTTTAACTTGTTTCATTCACAAGTTATTGAAAATAGGGGATCTTTGCCGGGAAAGAATGACGGTTATTATTCTACCCATGCCAAAAGCCATAAACTAAAGACATGTGACTTTTTAAAAACTTAACACACAAGATTATGCAGATGATTGACCCATGGTCTACCCACTTCTTTTAACAATGACAAGATAATTTATTTAACATAGGACTAGGTATCTTACATTTGTGATGTTCTTTGGCCATTGCAAGTTCCACACCAGAAACCGCTGAAAAAACTGCAAAAATCGACAGAAGAATAAATCAATCCAGCAAGTTAAAAGAACAAATAGATTTATGCAGATTGCAGAACAGTGAAATATAACTTGAAGAATTCTCACCAAAAAGATATTATTATTTAGTTAAATTCCAAAAAAAAAACACAAATTTAACCCAATTCAATATCAATTATGCAGATTGTCACCAAAAACAACCTAATTTCAGCCCAATAAAAATCCATCTTTCTGCAGGACACCAATATTATTATGCAGTAGCCGATATATAACTTGAGGAATTCTCACCAAAATCAGATATTATTATTGTCCTTAAATTCCAGAAAAAAGAAATTTAACTCAGTTCAATTGAACAAATTGCCAAAAAAAACAACCTAATTTAGGCCCAATAAAAATCCAACTTTATTGGGGGAAACTCTATAAAAATGAAGAAATTGATAAACTAATGTCAAAAGTCTATCAATTTGAAATTAACCAAGAAGTCAAATAAACAACAAACCTGAAAGGGCAGGAGTTAGAACACCATCACCAATAACCATACAAGCCCCAACAAGAGCCAACACAAGTAAAAACCTCTGCAAAACTCTATATTTCTCCAACGTAGATTTAAGTCTTGACCCAACAGAAGTCAACGCCAAATTAGGTGTTTCATTTTTATAGCTTGACAATTCCTCATCGGCTAACTGACAATTAGGCAAAGAACTCACCCTAGCATGTCTACAAAGCAATGAATACAGTGCAAATGTGCCTCCTTCACCATTATCATCAGCTTTGAGCACAATGAACACATATTTCAACAAAGGGACTAAAGTAAGAGTCCAGAAAATAAAAGAAAGTGCCCCAAATATTTCTTCATTGGTCTCTGAATGCTCAATATCTTCTGCAAAAGTACTTTTAAAAACATACAAGGGTGATGTGCTCAAATCTCCATAAACTACACCCAAGCTTTGGTAAGCCAGTGTCAAAACTGTCGGCCATGACTGTTTCTGTAAAGAAATGAAACAAATTTGAAATGGGTGTTGTCTAAGAATCAATATATTGAGAAATTATAACATACCCATCTCACCTTTAGATGATTGTGATGAAACCCATTTTCCAGATCCATAATAAGTTGGGTTAATTGAATAAAGATGGCAGCTTTATCTTGATTAGGCGATGACCCATTGAAATAAACCGTGAGTGAATGGCTAAATCTCGATTGAAAAGGTGGGAGTGAAGAGTTGAATAAATTAATAATGGGAGAAGACACCCACCCTAGTAGTAGTAAAGAACATTGAATAAAATACCAGGATTTGGTTACTTGGCACCAAGACAGCAATGGATGGCGAAAATGGTTTGTTTATAATGACATAGCACTTGAACTAACATAGAACTATGAATGGAACACTAAAAGGTACAAAAGAAGTGCCTAATTGGAGCTTAAAAACTGTATTTTTTTAATAATTGCGTGTGATGGTGGGTGATTGCGTGAAGAGATCGATGAGCAAGATGATGTGTGTTTGTGTGTGTTTTTACGGTTTTAATAAACGTTTCATTTGTTTGGATGGGTCCAATTGGAATTTTATCTATTCTATTTTACACGTTTGTGAATGTTTTTACGGTTTTAATAAACGTTTCATTTGTTCGGATGGGTCCAATTGGAATTTTATCTATTCTATTTTACACGTTTGTGAATGGATGCTTTAATTGGTACATCTAACTCGTTCTTAAGACACCCTTTATACGACTCATGTATAGATTTTATCCACCGAAAGATCCGTGACACAACTAATATGTCATTCATTTTATACGATGGGTATTGACATTACAACGCGTATTAGAAACCCTACACGAATCGTATATGTATATTATATTTTTCAGGCTTTTTCAAAGTTAAATTTCCATATTGAAGGCGTCTGTGAGTCGTATACCATATAGTACAATTTTTTACTAAAAAATCATTAAAATAGTTAGCCTTCCTGTTAATACAATTTTCATATTTTATTATGATATCCACTATTGTTAAACTAAAGAAAACATAAGGTTTTCATCAAAATCAAAAGTTTATGATATTTTTTTAAATTGTGAACGCAATAAAACTAGATGGATAGATCTAAAAACGAGTTTATACAGATCGTGAATGCCAACTTTCTTGTTGATTGTAAGATACACATGGTTTTGACCAAAATCCAACATGTGTTTATCTTCCTTGTATTAGGAAAGGTAGAGATATACAAAACGAGTAACAAGTATCAATTTTAAATGTTTGTCAGATATGCACAAAACTCTTGATTATCCAAAGGTTTTCATCAAAAATCAAAAAAAGTTTATGATAATTGTGAACTTAATAAAACTTTACAAATCTCCCTTTTTTTCTTCTTGATCTTCGTAGCAACTTCTTTTTCAATAGATTGGAAGAAATTTGAAGTTTGGTTAATAGTCCATTCTAGAGTACAAAGGGGTTGTTAGTATGAAGAAAATGAAGTTTTTTGTAATAGCCGCAACTCTAACAAAATTGAAGGCTTTGTGTGTTTTGTGTCTTGGTTGGTGTTGATGTACGTGTTACATGAATCCTAGAGTCAAGTCATCTTAGATCTTTCGTAGTGGTTTCACATTCACGTCCGGCACATCAATATGGGGCAATTATATGCATCATTTGCCCGTGAAAGCCCTCACACCACCAGCCCCATGCCCCCTTTCACGCCCTTGGAGACAGTGTTCCACGCCTGTGAAAGGGTCAGATGACTCATGCCCCCTGTTTCACGCTTCCAAGATGGTTGGTATTTACTAAAAACGTTGTTGGTGTCTATTACAAGAAACTCATATTTGAGAATTGTGTTTGCTTACATGTTTTGTGGTGGATTGATGGTGAGCACGAAGGTGGTTCAGTGGTGGGGTTTAATTAAAAATAAAAAATTATAATTATGATACATTAATAGGTTTTATTACAAGTCTTGGTAGAGAGAATAAAAATATTTAATCAAAATTTAATGTCGGTCGGCTTGTTTGTTTGTTTATTTATTTATTTGTGAGCTATCGTCACACTACACGGGAGCCAAAAACACGGAATTATAATTTCTCTAATTAGGTCATTGTTTCTCTTTATGAAATGTTCTTTAATGGAATCTCTTTAATAACTATTAATTAATATATTTTTTTTAACGGCGGATATTGAATGTTGTAACGTCGCACCCTCCCGTCGCATTACAAAAATATTTAAGAATATAATATAAAAATGATATAGTTACTATAATATCTGAATTTAACAAATTTTAAAAGATAACACATAAATAGTATTTCAATCATAATGATAACACAAACTATTTGCTATAGCGTGTTTATTGGATCAAACATATAACATTATAACCATAATTTGATTGAGATCTACAGTGTGGATTTACTCATTGATAAAGGTGAAAATCCAAAATAAATGAGATCGCTTGATAAAATTAACTTTTTAATCTATAAATAATCAAAACCTTTTACCATTTTTTACTTACAACAATTCTTTACTTTGCATCTCCGTCTTTTACTTTCAAATTTCTTAATCTTCCTCTCCATCCAACTCTTCAAACATGAATATGTGGAACTGTAACAACCTGTTTTTTCAACAATTTACCCGAACGACCCAAACAACCCGTTTTTTCAACAACAAGTTCGCCTGGACGATTTAAACAACTAGAACAACCTATTTAAAAATATTGGGACCTTTTGAGGAAATCTTCAAAGTGGCATCTAGTCCCGCTAATGGGTCGATCGTCTAAACGGTCAAAAACAACATCTTCGGAAGATCGCCCTTCCTCTCAAGCCATTTCGGAAGCACGTTCGCATATAAATATTAATGACATGGTTGATGAGTTTGATCTCATGGATGAACCGGTTCGTCATCCGGGAGAGATAGAAGCAAAGCGAAAAACAAACACTCATCTACATCTTCGATTAGTCCGGAGGTTAAATCACAAATTGAAATGTTAGACTCAAAAATTGATTGACTACTCTAGTTTAAGGAAAAATAAAATAAAAGGAGCTTGATTTTAGTTTCCTCGCGAGAGATGCCTCACATCTACCAAGGGAGGATCGTGAAATTTTATAGGAAAGGAAAACCAAAATAAGGGCAAAGTACTGCAAGAAATATGTAATTATACTTTTTATATATTTATAATTTTACATATGTTATTTAATAACTTTGATTATAATAATAATATATAGTAATATTCGGTATGTAATTATCATTTGAAAAGTTGAAGTTGAAGTTAAACTTAAAATTTAATAGAACAAATAACAAGTCTGATGGCCTACTTTGAACTCTCTGCATATATACAAAATAGGATTATTTTTTTGGGAAATTCATCAAAATGGCCAATTGACCAAAGAGATTTACCAAAATGGTCATTGATTTTTTTATATAAAAACGGCCAAAATGGAAAAAATTTGTCATATTTTATTGTCGGGCCCATTTCAAATTTTCGCCAGAATTACTTTTTTTTATTTATTTTATTATTATTGTTTTTTTTAAATTTTTGTGGTGCCGAACGGCGATTGTTTATGGCGAAAATTTTGAAAATGATGAAAATTTGGAAAATAGCGAAAATATATAAAAAGTAGTGAAATTTTAGAAAATGGCAAAATTTTTGAAAAGTGGCGAAAATTTCAAAAAAGTGGCGAAAATTTTTATCAAGTGACCCAAGACCTTTTTATTGGCTTGACGTATATAAGGATACGTCTGAGTTCTTGAACATGTGTGTTGATTTTTAAAGTATCTCACTTAAAAAAGTCAGTGTTTTCAATCACATAGGTCCTTATACGCCACTCGCAACCATCATTTAGACATGAAGCCCCAAAATCGGGTTTTCGAATATCTCTCAACTTTATATTCGAAACATTCAGTAATGCAAATTTTACCAAGTTCGAGTTTTAATTCTTCTTTGCTTTTAAAAATATGACCCTCAGAAAAATGTGAAGAGTGTGAGTTATGAAATTTTACTTCGTTTATTGTACGATCAAGCAATGACTCGGGCATAGACCAAAAAAGTTAGGTGGAACATTAGACTTCGAAGAAGGCACTGGAACTTTATAATCAAATTGAGTTTCATTAGACGGGACAACTGAACTACTACCCACACCAGATTCTTCAGTAACGTACAAAGACAACATTTCATTTGGTTGATTTAAAACAACATTTAAAAAAAATAAAACATCACTATCATCCAATATATCAATTGAATGTGTGTAAGTAGACATTTTATAAGAAAAACGAACTCTATTGCTAAACTCACATTTTTAACAAATAAGATTTTTCAAACCCACGTAACTAATATTACTAGGTACACAAAAAACACGTCGAAAACATTTTTTTTGACATGAACGTACTCCTCAACACCGTTAACAAAGTCTCATTTTCCATCGGTATATAAAATAATATTACAAGACATTACTTAAAAATAAGTTGTAATTTGGTGAGATTTTTTAGAGGATAAGTGGAAGGATAAAAGGATGAAGTTTTATAAAAAATCTTAAATTGGATGGAAAGTGAAAGAAGCTTAAGATAAGTTGTAATTTAGTGAGGTTTATGAGAGAAGTTTGATGGTAAAGTGTATGAATAAGTTGATGAAGTTTGTTTGATAAGTGGAGAAAAAATGAATAGTAGGGAGGGGTATAAATATTTGTTTGAAAATAATATTATATTAAAATTCGTTTTTTTTATAAAAAATTATAGTTTATTAATTTAAATTTTCGGAATATTAAAAATTAAATTAAAATTTGAAAAAAAAATTTGGCGAAAAAATGCCATATTTTTTCGCCTCAGTGAAATTTTCTTATTTTTTTTAGCGAAAATTCAGAAAATAAATGGCGATTTTTTGGATTTTTGGCGAAAATTTCGCCAAATTTTTCGCTGTTGGCGAACACCATTTTGACAAATGACAGCCTCTGATTAGTTGAATATTTTGATAAAAAAATAGTCAACTGCCATTTTGGTAAATCTCTTCGGTAAATTAACCATTTCGGTGAATTTCCCTTATTTTTTGACGTTGACTCGATATATCAAGTCGTGGCATTGGATTTGAATCACACCATACCATACCATCCATGGTAAGTAGGATGTCCACATTAACTCTCCCCTACCATACTTTTCTTTCATTTTCCATGCTTATTGTTTCCTCTTTTTTATTTTTTTCCCTTCCTTCTAGAAAATAATTCTCATTTTGCTTTCTATAATCAACCTAATAATAAAACACATACCGACAATATTGTAAATATCTTGATGAGGATTAATTGATTATTGTTCAATCAAAAGACCAATATTTTTAAAAGAATGTTAAAAAGATTAAAAAAAAAACTAAACGTCTCATCTCTCCTAATCCTTTCTTCTTTTTCGTTGAGTCTCTCCCCTCCTTGAAAACCATGGATCTTTTAAAATTATCTATCATCATCGATCTAGCTAGCTAGGTCATATTAATATAATTTGTTATCTAGTTTCCCTTGTATCCATATCTTATTTTATCCATCATCCATTTAAGATATGGTTTTTTTGCATATAGAACTACAGAAGATGTAGGATGATGTATGTGGCAAATAATTTTATGTGTGCGTAATGCATATTGACCGTTAAAAAAAATAAAAAAAACATGCAAGTAAATTGAAGATGACAAGTCACATGGCTTGTATAAAAAATTTCATATATATGCCTTTTTAGGTCCCAAATTATTTATTGTTTGTGCTTGGTGTAGTTGGAACTTCCAAGATTCATGACACAAAACTAATTATGTTTTTGATGGGTATGTTACGAAAATGTTTCTATGGTTCACAGGGAAATTTTTATCTTTACAAGTGTTTTATTAAATTTATCCATTAATGTTATTAAAAATTTATCTTGTGATTTTTTATAGATATTAAAAAAAACTGAAAGTTGAATGAACTACCGGCCACCACCTTTTCCTTACCCCCTTGTGCCCCATCTCAACACCATGAATCGTAATATCTCGTGTGAACACCTATCGTCACACCCTATTTCATCTGTAGGATTTGAACCTCTAGTGTTTTTATTGTAAAGTACAACACTTAACCACCAGGATGGCCTCTTAAAGACATTTAGCCCGATATATATAAATAACTGACACATCCTCATAAGGACATTTAGCCCAATACATATAAATAACCGACAAAAATAAAAAAAATTAATTGGTCGTTATTATCAAACTCAAGCACTCGTAAGTAACATTTAACAACCATCACAAATAAAAAAAATCCACAAACCCCTAACAATCTCACCTTTTCACCATCAATTACATTTACATTCTTCGTTCAATAAATTAATATCAATTTCTAAATCAATCTAAAGTGCCATTTCGTTAACAAATTAAAGTAGCACGTGATGATTTCTTGATTTAACAATGTACTTCAACTTTGATAAAATCTATTTTTGCTATTCAATTAAAGCGGTGATTTCTTATACTAAAAACTTATGTTTCTAACACATAGGTATTTTGTAAGTTTAAACACGAATTAAGGCTTCCTTTGTTTCACATAATTCGGTGAAAATCGTTGGAAATGAAATATGGAATTCGACAATATTGAAATTGTAATGAAGTTTAAGTAAAGGAAATCAAAACAAAGGAATTAGATCTCTCCTGCCTCCGCACCATCACCACGACGCCCGTTGTTGTCATCGCGGTCGCCACTACCGTCAACTATTTTAATAGATTTTAATTCTTTCAAAAAGAAAAATATAATAACCACACAGCCCCTACGAAAGCGAAGAAAAACCGTGAGATATGATGAATAATATATTCGAATTTGAGGCAAAAGTTGTTTTCCTTAGTTTGTCTTTTTAGTTTTTATTTTTTCCAATTATTGGCCTATTCAGTTAGGCTATTGAATATATATTGTCGTTTTCATTGTAGACAACTGTTGCAATTGTTTACAATTAATGAGAAATGTCGACTTGTTTACGTTTCACCATCTTCAAAAGATAAGGATCTTTCAAGAACACTCGTGCGGTCCTTCTTGGATTTTTGTTACGAACGAGCTAATATTATTTATTTAAAGAAATTTAAATTTCACCTAAACAATACCAATTTAGAGATATTTGAAATATGTTGGGTACGTGATTCCACCTATTTAGGCTACCTTGTAGACGTGACCCTAAGTTGATTCAAGATATTAGAGTTAAATGATATTCATTCGTGTGAGTATCACACCAAAGATATCCACACCAAACGATTACTCTCTCATTAATCATCAAGCGATTATTATTGAAAAGCAAAACAAACGAATTACAAGAACAATTCGAGATGAATTAGAAATCAGAATGAATACAAGAACAAGCTAACCGAACCCTAAATCCCAAATGGTTAGTTAACCATAGCAACAAACACAGATTAGGAAATGGCAACTTCAACCCTTATACTTTCAAGTTAACATCATTAACCCTCCAAGTTTTACTTCCTCACTTATTTAACCATTACAGCTTTGACTTTAGTTACCCTTGACTTTATTAGCCTTGTTATCACAATCTCCACCATAATGCTTGAATCAAGTTGGAATTAAACAATCCCTAATGACTCCAAACACCATTCAAACTTCGGCCCAAGTAGAGCCTTTGTAAAGAAGGTTAAAGGAGCTGCACTTCGGTGTAACTCTTCAGTGATAGATACAATCCACACTTTAGGCTACAACATCCCAACCATTAGCTCAACATTCACTAAAAGCCTTTAAAACATTTTAGTTAAAACCATTGTTTAACTCACACCATTCGTCACATACAACCCACACTCATAGTATGTAACTTACATAGATATGATTATACCCGCAACCACCTTCTTCCGCACTACTCACTGCTACCAGTCGCCAATCGCCACTGGTCAACAACTCATCACCACCTCTCCTCACCACAACCGTCGCACACCACTTATCACACTCTCTCTCACTCCCTCCTTCTCTTTGCATATTACGAATGAGAGGGGAAGGAGGAGAGTATTCGAATATGAGGGAGGAGATAAGGGAGTTAGTTGGAGTGTAAGTAATTCTCGTTTGAATTTCGCATTCAAACCTGTCCCGTAAACGCACTTATCCCCACCCACACTTCAATTATTTAAAATAATTAAACTCACTGGTTTATATATTTGTTTTATACGTTTTTGACCCATACACACACACACACATCACACTATTACGTGGTTCCCATGTGAAACGAGTATAAATTAACGACCCCTAAAACTGGGTGCTATAGTTCACAAGTAAGTGTCATTCTCATAGTTGTTATTGAATAAATATCTTCCAAGGTTGTTGCGTCGTCTACTGTGAGTAGGAATGCTATGTCACGTAACAAAGCTCATGAATGTCGTTGTCCTGGTATGGATGCTAGCGTTACCGCTCGTTCTGAGCAAGAGATGAAGCTCAAGGTAATCATTTATAGTTCCGATCGACTTTATGTTCTGTTTGAAAGAAAATACAGGAGTTCATGTAAATTCAAAACTCTAGTCTAATTTACATATTCAAGTATGTTGTCCGGTATCTATTTGAAGTTTGAAACATATATTATGAACTTTGGCATATTTGTAAAACGTTGTTCATGCGTGAATCATTTGCTTTGGCTTTTTATAACACTTGTTAGGTTTATGTTAGGGAATGAGTTTTTTTCACACTCAAATCACAAGTGCCTAATTATTTCTCTCCCTCTGACTGAACTGTACATTTCAGTTTGAAAGCGTTTTCACATTTTATACTACTTTTTTCTAGAGTTTATTCCTGACATTCAAAAAGCTTAAGCCTTCCTTTATCAGATGGACGCGATATAGACAAGGGGGTGTTTTCATGAATTTAGGAGTGTTATTTTGTATAGTTTTAATGTGGGAATACTTCTTTGACTTGATTTATAGACGTATGTATGGATTATATCATCAATCATGCCAATTATAATTGATTGACAATAAATTTCGACAACTGTGAAAAGGAAAATGTCAAAAATGATAAAGATATTATTAGTTTTGATAGTGATATTGATATGGACCAAGCAATAGAGGGAGGGATGGAGCTTTTCCTTTTGATATAGGAAAATTCGTATCTAAATCATTGTTGTCGCTTTTTATTTAATTAAAATATAACTTGGTTAAGATCCCACTTTTCGGAACTTTTTAGAATTAATAATGATATTCAATAAATGTATATTAAAATAATAATATTGTAAAAGGAATACCACTTAAAGAATTTATATAACCATGGGAAGGCTTTTCAAAGGAAGGATTATATATTCTTCTAAAAATCTTTTAAAAACATCCTTTTAAATCTAGCAAAAGTTGTGAGTGTTTAGATTATTGCAACTTTTCGTATTTTTTACAATTTATTTTTTAAATATATATTTAAAACCCAAAAGGGAATATTCCAAGTCAAAGTCGATATCTTGGTGCTATAACTTTTGCCTAATTGTTTTGACAAACAATTAAAAAAAAAGCTGTTCATTCACGACTTTTTAATAGACCACAAATTATTTGTTGGTTTTAAGATGAATAAAGCAGAAATTCAAAAAGTTTCGCACGTTTAATTTTAGGATGAAATCAATTAAATAATATACTTTCATGTTTATTCTAAGGTAGTACATTTACGTCTTTTACTATAGTTATAGTACTTGTACCTTGAGTTTGGCTCCAATATGGTCATATGATAGATCAGTCACTTAGTTAACATCTGAATATGTGAATTTTTTGTTTCATCCCCTCATGAAGATCACCATCCACCATCGTGACTGCCCGTTAGTTTTCATTTCTTCGTCCCCTCGCTCCAAGATCACCATCGTTACGGCCCAACGGTCTTCGTTGCTTCCGACTACATTTATCGCACCACCATTGAACTTTTAAGATATAGGTGTTTGAACACAATTGTGCTTTAAGGATTTGAACGGGGAACAAGAGTTTGCTTTGTTGGTGTGGGGGAACGACAATAGAAGTTTCCTTTTTGTTCAAATTCCACACAAGGTGTTGGCTCATTAAACGGCCCAACCTATGTAAAGCTTGTTGGAAAACCCCTTGTTATGGTTTTAATGGATAACTTAATAACCAAGTTAAAGTTATTAAGTTTAACATTATAAATAGATGTTATTGGGTTAAGGTCTTATCATGAGAATTAAAGAGTTATTGTAATCGGTTTTTTGAGTTATATTTTCCGGTTATAAAAAAGAGTTGTTAGGGAGTTAGTCAAATCAACGTGTTTTTGTTTTTGATATCGAATTCACTACTTGACACAGGGTTTCAGTTTCAATTTGGTTTTAAACGGTTTTAGTTTCTGTTTGGTTTTAAACGGTTTCAATTTCGATTCGGTTATCGGTTTAATCGGGTTGAAACCAAATATTGAACACCCCTAGTGTGTGCCGAGCGATAGATAGGAGATACCCGTCGTCAACAACTATTTTTTGAATAAAAAATTACTTTTATAAAAATAAACTAATATATACACCTACCCAATTCTCATACAATAATGGACTCATCAACAACTTTAGAGTTTTCATCATCAAGTTCACACGAGTATTTAAATGGTTCGTTTGACGAACACGTAACAACCTTATTTTATCGAAGATGGATCAAGCTGTGTTCCCCCTCTTTAATGATACGTCAAGTTCAAAAATGCAAGTTTAAGAACATATATAGATAGAAACCGTGTAGCCGCTCATGACCGTCTCTTAGAATATTACTTTGATGTGTGTCGCGTATATGACACTGATATATTCGAAAACGAGGTTCCACATGCGAAGAGATTTATTTGTACGAATCGTCAATGATACAGAAAGATGTGTTAAGATATTTATCAATATAATTTTAACGTTTCACCCGTGTAACATACACGAGTTTAAAGCTAGTGTTATTATAACAAACTTAGTTTTTTAAACATCTATGGAGGCCCAAATAGGAGGTGTGTGACTAATTAAGGCCCATATAACGGCTTTCCTTTTCCAGTCTTGTTTCTGTTGCAGAATAGGGTTTCAATTTCTTCGCCTGAATCATAAAAGCTGACAGAGGTATTTTACAGGGAAATTTATGCCTGTTCTTGGTGATGCAGCGGTTCATCTTTTAATGGATGAAATGTGATGTTGCAGATGTATCGTGTGTACGTTGGAAATTTGGATCCACGAGTTTCCGAGCGAGAGCTTGAAGGTGAATTTCATGTCTATGGCGTTTTAAGGAAGTGAATTTCATGTCTATGGCGTTTTAAGGAAGTGAGTATTAAATGAATTCAGTTTCAGTCTAAAGGTCAAGATATACACGAGTTAATGTTGCATATAAATTCTGCTTCAATTGTTTATATGATGATGATGATGATGATCTTCCTCTTTGAAATTGACGCAGTGTGTGGGTTGCCAGGAGACCACCTGGTTATGCCTTTGTGGAGTTTGGTGATTGTAGGGACGGGCTCTTGATGGTATGTATGTGGAACTATTCTATCTTTTTTTTTCTTTTCTTTTTTGTAAAAATTAATATTTATTTACATTTTAAGCAACAACCTCATCATCATAATTATGTATGCCATTGTCATATGTGTTCTGTAATTTCATTCAACAGGGAAAAATGGTTGGCGTGTTGAGCTCTCCCGTAATTCAAATGGAGGCCGTGGTAGTGCTGATCATCTGAAGTGTTATCAATGTGGTGAGACTGGTCATTTTGCACGAGATTATCGCTCGCGTGGGCGTCGTCGTAGCCCAAGCCCAAGACGCCGTAGGAGCCCAAGTTATGGGAGTAGGTGAGTCTAGTATTTACATGTCTGTTTGAATCAAGGATTTATGATTTTAAGAACTTAACAAACAGACACCAAGTTAGACATTTATAAACTTGATTGTCCTGCAGGAGTTATAGTCCATGTAGAAGGTCACCACTTCGCCATGATCGGATCTGTCAAAAAGTTCACGGGGCCTCTTTTTTAGCAGAAATTCCTGCCCGCTTAAGAACATCACAAAGAACCTCCCCAACCAAATCATGCCTGTATTTAAACCCAGGTAGCTCCTTGCAATGAATCGCATGCTCGCCAAAAGAATCGAGACAAACTTTGCGGCAAACTGGGCAAGGCTCATCAGTCGGAAACAGAGGGATCATTAGCCGATACTTGAGGATAGCCCGGTACTCCACAGTCGACATATGCTGGCCCAGTCCTTCAATGGGGATAACTGGTAGAAAATCTTGAGCCCGAGGAGCTTGGAGACATTCAAGCACCGCTTTTTGACGAGGTGATAAATAAAACTTTACTCCCAAATTCTGGACGATTCTGCTAAATAAGACATTCGCCAAAGCATGTTGGGATTTAGGGGGCGGTGTCCTTAATAGAGAAATAGCTAAGATCTAAATTAGGAAGGGACATGCGCAAGCGATCTATCGCACACCCATAATTAGAGTCTAACCCATCAATATCACAAACCCCGGTCCTGTAAACTCCAAGATTGTGTCCTCGAGGCCACAAATGCATAAGCAGATACATCCTGAGCCGCACATAAACACAAACCCCCAAAACGGGTTGGAAGTGATGCCAACCTCCATTGAAAATCCCCAAAAAAGCACCACCACAAACCACGATATCCTCGATCGCACCCCGGAGGCCCTTGTCAAAAATAGAAACAACTTTCCCCACATATATAGGCTGACATGTTCTAAGACTGAATAATAGCTTTGCAACTCCCATACACGAGCGGAGCAAAAGGAGCTCGCATTGAGTGTTCCGCAAACGTGGGAGACAACTCATCAGTTCCACCGCACAAGAAGCCCTTTTCACAGCCAAATTACTGATGAACCCTGCATCTCTGCTAACGGCGCCCCCAAGGAGTTTCCCACCTAGCACCGGCCTCCCAATCCCACAAGGTAACAAACCATCTTGTACCTTCACCCCATTGCATGACGGCCAAAATACTTCTGTTTTCTTGACGTTAAGTTCAAGGCCCAGACAGGGCCCCTCCGACCTGATAATAGCTAGGGCTTTAGCTACCTCTTTTGCGTCTCCAATAATCGTACCATCATCGAGGAACCAAGCATGGAAGAGAAGCTTGTAGCAATCCCTGATCTGATGAACTAGCAGATGCAAAACTAAGACAAAAAGGAGAGGCCCCAAAGGGTCCCCCTGTTGAACCCCAGTGGTGGACCAAATATGATCATCACCCACATATAACCTAGCCGGATGCCCACATAAAAAATTCACCCATAGGGAAATGGACGGGCATCGGGTCCGAACCTCTTGTAGGAGGGCAGTCCTATCCACTAAGTTGAAATCGATGGTAATCATAGCCAATGATCTATTCGAGTGAAACTCATTTAAGAACCTGTTCACGCTATGGAGCACACCTCTGCCCCATTGGGAACTCTCACCCCAAATTAAAAGTCACATGGGAACTCCTTCCCAAATTAAAGTTGACAATAGGAATTACAATAGCTGGTGCTTTAGCTGAGACAATGCTTTCAGCTGCTAAGAATTGTTGTTTCAATTTATGCGGCTAGTTAGCTAATTTAGTGATAAGTCACCTCATCAGAAAAATGCCTAATTTGATAAATATTAGGGGTGGTAATCTTGACCAATTAATTAAAAAATGGGTTTATTTGGGCAAAAAAACAAGTATATATGGGTCAATTTGGGTGACTTCAAATTAGTCAAGAATGGAAATGGTTTCAGAGATAGGTATGCCCTCATACCCATATACATAATACTCTCCCTTCCTTCATTTCTTCAACAACCTAGAGACTGATTCTAACTCTAGAGGGATTCTTATGACTCCATAACACACTGTTGTGTGTGAAGGTAAAACAACAATAGAGACTAAGATCAAAGACATGGATTGATCGGAGGAGCTTTCTGTTAACACGGAATCTCACCGGAAACGGAAACTGTCAACATATCTATCTATGCTAATAAAGTAAAAAATAGTGACACATGTCGCTCTCACATTCATCCTCACAAAAATTTCCCCGCTCATTTTTCATTTACTCAATTTGATTTTCTATTTTACGTGATAATATTTGTTTCCTATTTTGAAACTCATTATTTATGGATAACTTACATGTTTATAGAGAAAGTATTTTAAATTTTAATTTATTATTTCAAAATTTAAAATTATCCCACTCATTGCATTTATGAATAATTTATAAATTCATAAAAATAATTTAATTTTTAAATTCTCGATTTTCAATTTCAATCTATACTATATAATAAATAAAAGTTTTCATGTCACGTGTGACTTCCATATTAATTATCATAATTTTTTTTTTGTCTCTCTTATTAAATACAGCTCTATATTTTAATAATGATATATTTTTGAAGAAAATACTAATCTTTAAATTAATAAATCTCTTAACATATTTTGACGAGTGTATGTGTTAACATATTATATTGTATTTCACGGGTTTATTCAACCCATGTTAAATACGAGTTTTTAAAAAATAAAATTTTCATTACTTAATACATAATATTATATTTATTTAATCGTGTATTACACGAGATTCTAATATATGTGAGTGGAAAAGAGATTGGTATAGTCTAAGATATGCGATCGCAGGTGGGCTGGTCCACGAAAGAAACGGCATTGAAGAAGGTGGCATTATTAATAAAGAGACATTGGGCCTGATCAATAAGAAATTATTTTCTAGTGTGCATGGGCCAAACTTGATTGGGTAGATAGTAGGGTTGTCAATCTTGACCCATTCTTTAAAGAATGGGTTGATTTGGATAAAAAATCAATTGTATATGAGTCAATTTGGGTCATATTAGATTAGTCAACGGGTCAATTTGGGTCACCCCATATTAGTTGACGGGTCAATTTGGGTCATCTCATATTAGTTGACGCGTCAATTTGGGTCACCTAAAATTAGTCAATGTGTCAAAATGTATTATAAAACTTGCTAACTTAAAAATAATGCAAATGGAATAGCCTCCCCACCACCCACCACCACCCTCTCTACCGCTGCCTCGCCGCCACCACCCCCCGCCGCCCACCACGGCCACATCGGCGCCCCTCGCCACCCCTCTCCCGCTGCTGCGGCCTACCGCTGTACTCCTCCCCCCACCGCTGCCGCTCCACTAACACCACCCCTTCACAACACCACCACCACCCGACGACCTGTTGCGTTCGACGCTTTGCCGCCGCCACCACCACCACTCGCATTCGCCGCCAACCACCCTCCGCCGCCTGTTGCGGCGACCTACCCACCCCCACCCCCACCACAACCACCCCACCCACCCCACCACGCCGCAATCGCCCGATCCTACCCACCACCGCCGCCACCCACCCCTAACCACCCCACCCACCCACCCCACCCACCACACCCCACCCCACCCACCACACGTCGCCATCGCCAAATCGACGCCACCACCGTCTACACCCACCCATTCTACCCCCGCCCCACCCCACCCCACTCCCTTCCTCAGGCGGTGGCGACGTAGTGGGGTGTGATGGGTGGGGTGGGTAAGGTGGGGTGGGTGGGGGTAGGGTGGGGTGGGTGGGGACGATCTTGCGATGACGGGGTGTAATGGGTACCCCACCCTACCCCCCACCCCTCCACCACACCCCGCCATCGCAAGATCGTCGCCACCCACCCCACCCCACCCCCACCCTACCCCACCCCCACCCATCACACCCCACTACGTCGTCACCGCCTGAGGAAGGGGGTGGGTGGGTGGGTGGTGTGAGGGTGGGGTGGGTACCCCCACCCTACCCCCCACCCCTCCCACCACACCCCGCCATCGCAAGATCGTCGCCACCCACCCCACACCCAACCCTACCCCACCCCCACCCCCAACCCACCCCCACCACACCCCACCCACCACACCCTGCCATCGCAAGATCACCCCACCCTACCCCACCCCCACCACAACCACCCCACCCTACCCCACCCATCACACCCCACTACGTCGCCACCCGCCTGAGGAAGGGGGTGGGTGGGGTTGTGTGGGGTGGGGTACCCACCCTACCCCACCCACCCCACCCTACCCTACCCCCACTCCTCCCACCACACCCCGCCATCGCAAGATCGTCGCCACCCACCCCACACCCAACCCTACCCCACCCCACCCCCACCCCACCCCACCCTACCCCACCCCCTCCCCACCCACCACACCCTGCCATCGCAAGATCACCCCACCCACCCCACCCTCACCCTACCCACCCCACCCATCACACCCCACTACGTCGTCACCCGCCTGAGGAAGGGGGTGGGTGGGGTGGTGTGGGGGTGGGGTGGGTACCCCACCCTACCCCCACCCCTCCCACCACACCCCGCCATCGCAAGATCGTCGCCACCCACCCCACACCCAACCCTACCCCACCCCACCCCCACCCCACCCGTTCTGACCCGAACCCGTTATGACCCGTGACCCGAACCCGCCCGACCCGCCCAGTTTGCCAGACCTAGTAGATAGCCATAGCCGAGTTCATGGGCTTATAACATTCGGCTGTCTAGTAAAGAAAAGCTGGATGGAATTGGTAATTTTATTTGTAACTTATTATCCTCCTCAAACAAAGTTGAAGTTTAAATTGTTAAATAAAAAATAAGCCAGTGGGGAAGGGACTATATATTAACTTAAAATTTCTATTACCATCGGGCAATCTATAGCTCCCTCCCCTTTATAAAATTTTCTCACAACAATTCTTAACCTCATACCAGGAGGCTTTACATTTGTACTTTTGGGTAATCAAGAATGTCTCACTATATAAATGAAAGAAGATGAATTTAATCCAAAGACCATCCTTTTCTCATTTTTCCAGGATAGAAAGACTAGATTATGGACAATCAGTGACGGATCTAGAATATAATTTCAGTGGTAGCACAATTTTTTTTACCGTACATTAAAAAAAAAATAATAAACACAGTAAACACATGTACGTAGTAGATTTTTCCTCTTCGGCAAGCGGCGGGCGACGACGAGTGGCGACAGGAGCTGGGTGGGTAGCTGGGAGCACTGGGTGAGTGGGTGGGGATGTTCGTGAGCTGTGGAGTGAATTGAAAGTCCCTTTTTTTATTTTGTTAATTGTTAGATGGGTTTATTTTGGGGCTGGGCTTTAGGTTTAAATTAATTTAGGCTTTTGGTTTTTAAAATCTTTTAATTAACTTGGGCTTTAGAGTTTTAACCAATAATTAGTTTTGTCCTTTCAAAAAAAATATTGAGTGGTGGTAACCAGATATATTTTCAGGGGTCCCGTAATACAGAAAACGTAAAAAAAAAAATTCTACTTAGTTCAAGAAGTTCCTTAGTAGATCCGCCCCTGTGGACAATTGGCCATGTGGGTCAAAATCACTGGAAAAAAACAAAGGGTCTGTTCCCGACTATCATCACTAGATTATAGCAAAAAATAGTGTGTAATAGTTTAGTGACTGTGATCACTCTCACACATACACAAACACACAAATTGCGCCCTACGGCTGTTGCTTTACTCACGAAGGGCTCACCACGCCCCTGGCTACGAGGAGGCGGCGCGGTGTTTCATGCCCTACGCCCTGCCACCTCAACACACGTCCCTATCTCACGAACCAACTACACATAACCTAATTGACAGTCTCTTACCTGCTTTTTTCATTATAAAACGAGGTTACTTGCCATTTTGTATTTGGTAAGATGACGAGATTCCCACTGGTTTTAATTCTTGATGGCCCAAAAGAATAAAGTTTTGACATTTTCTTAAGTATGATGTGTGTTTAAGATCGACACCTGTGTTTAAATTTATGGCAATTTAAAATTTTCACATTAGCAGTTTCAGAATTTTTATAGTTTATTTGACCATAGTTCAAGTCAAACTGGATATGTAGAATATAAAAAAGCTCTACATTCGCCATTAGACCCGGCAAACTTGAGTCAAAGTAGGGGAAATGAATTGGTTTGGGTAAATAATTTTTGCGTTTTGGGTTGAATTGGGCAACACCGTAACAGAGAACGGGTTGAAATGGGTAACACCTTAAGACATGTTGGGTCAATATGAGCCGGCTAAAAATTATGAAAATTTAGAATGAGTTCAAACGGGTAACAACGGGCCAATCACATGTTTGGGGAGAAAATCACTTAAGATTAACACCGACACCACCACACACCGCCTCTTGCACCACCACGACGCCACTGTCATCCACAAACGTCGCCGCAACGCCACGACCAACCGCGGGAAAAAAATATAGCAGATTTTTGTATTTTTTTTCTAAGACAATTCGTTTCAACCCGAGCCACTTTTTGGTTACAACTCATTCTAATCTAAAGCAAATTGATGATTTTTTTTAAATGACCCGTTTTAACGTGAACTCATTTCGGTCGTAACTCATTTTGCTACCCCTACCCATAGGGTAGGTCCGCCCCTGTATACAAAGTTACAAACATTTTACTTGAAGAAATTGAGCAAAACTGTAGTGATCATAAATTAAATTACATGGAGTGTCATGGTTGACATTAGGGTTAATGCCGGATTATATCTATTATCTTTATTGCATATATATGAGTATTACATAATTGTAATTTATTTACCTCAGCCAAATGTTTTATAGTCACTTATCTGCATTCACAAGTCGGTCATTAGCTAGATTTGTATTTTCTTGTGACTCGTTTGTTAGCATAACTCAAAGCAGTTATTAGAGGGTGTTTGGGATTGCTTATTTAAGTTAAAAAATGTTTTTTGTTAAAAATACTTATTAGCTTATGACCTTTTTTAAAATGAGTTTTAAAAAAAAAGTGTTTGGATTAGCTTTTGTGGTGGGAAAAGTCAATAAATCAATAAATTGTTTTTAAAAAGTGTTTGACTTAGGTTATTCACGTAAAATGACCAAAAGGGACATTTTTTATATTTTATATATGTATTTGTTAGAAATTGTTAGATATTTTATAGCAAAAGCCAAAAGTCATTTGAAAAGTCAGGAATTTATGACTTTTTAAAAAATAACCTTTTTAGCTTTATCAAAAAGTTAAAACAAAAAGTGCTTTTATGTTTGGTAAACATTTTTTTTAGTTTATTGGATTTTGAAAAAGTCAGTAAGTCAATAAGCAGTTTTCCAACGCAATTTCAAACGCCCTCTTAGTTGGGTAAACATGTTTTATTGATTTAAAGAGGTACCGGAAGCACGACCAAAGGTAAGCCCGCCCTTTAATCAAAGTCAAAGTAATAGGAGATCTATAATTTCTCTCATAGAGAATAATTCATATTGTCTTATATATTAAGAAATTTTAGATATTTAAAAAGAGTTTAGAATGTATATTAGACTTTGAGAGATCATTGATGTAATAGTTCTTTCTACCATGTGAGTCATGCTACGACTAAAAAAGAAACATGACTCAAACCATTAGGATTTTCTCACTCCCTCTTATAAGACGGAAGGTAACCTCCTAGTCCAAAAGGCTTCCTTCTTCTTTTCTCACCTCCTACCAACTTTGTTTATCTAGGTATAGGCACTCAAACATTCATACTTGCAACTTATACACATACATGTTTACACATTAGATCCATGATTATAAATCTACTTATTTGATTGTTGGAGTGTGGTCCTCAAGGCTATGACCTTAGGCCCCTTTTAAGGTGTTTCTATGATGTCTACAACACGGCTCAAGCTTAGGAAGATGAAGAACGCACCAATATGATTGTCAAGACCTTTTTGAATGCGATATACATCTTCTAAATCACTTTCATAGAGCTCCAACCCTAATTGCGCAGATTAGATTTCTTATGATAATGAGAGTGAAAACTGAAATGAGATAGAAAATTGGGGGAAAATTTGAATGATTTTGACTGATAACTTAATAATGATTACAAAGAATACTTATATACATCAAAGAAACAAACTAAACTAACCGGGCGAACTTCTAACAAAACAAGCGAACTTGTCATAAGTTCGCCAACACCCCCATAACTCCCTTTGTGACATGACTTCCCTTGCTAAATCTAACCTTTGTGCCTTCCCCATTATGCAGAGTTCACAAAACCCTACATCGAAATCTTTGAGATCCCCAATCACATGTTGTTTTTTCAATTCCACCACCCTTGATTGCTAACATGACACATTCTCTTGTGCCATAACCTTGCAATAATATCACCTTTTCCCTCTACAATAGAGACTGAACAAGAGATCACTTCACTATTTATCAAGTATATGTTGTTTATCTTCCTTGTACCCAAAAACACAGTCATTGACCCCTTGACTTCCCTGGATCTACCATTCACCAACTTCACATGATAGCCAACTTTTTCAAAGATACCCAGTGATATCAAATGTAATGTCCTGGATTTTTTCGACTTATCTTTATCCTGAATCCTTACGCGTATTATAAATTTAAACATTGAAAACTAATTTAAAACCTATTTTCTTAAATAATAAATACAAACTTATTTGATATATATGGAAATATATATATATATATATATATATATATATACATACATACATGGCTTATTTAAAAGAAAATATAGGTTTTATAAAAAGTATTAAAACCTTAAACCTTATAGGTTTATAATTACATTTATAAACTTATTCTAAACACAAAAAAAACTTATAAACTAATAAATCTAATAAATTATTTTATAGAATTATAAAATAATAAGACTCGTAAAGCTTATTCGAATTTTTATAAAACATATAATTATTTTTATAAAAGTACGGGGACCAAACTGTCATTTTCTGAAACTTATTTTAAACTTAAAAGACCTTGTAACATAAAATGATAAAACTGGGAAACTACAAGGACCTGTTTTGCACAAAGGCAAAACAACCAAAAACATAATCGGTCGTGGGTTCGAAACCCGCAGACCCCGATTCCACCCCCTTCTCGACGAAAATCGCGAATCGGTCCAGGTTCACTGAACCTCGGGCTCATTCTCACGCGTGCGACCCGTCCCCAAGGTGCTATGATGGTTGATTTCGACTGAGGCAACGCGTGATGTCGGGATTTAATCCGATCGGCTCAACCGTCTTTCTCCCACCCGTTCACGCATTTAAGAACAACTTGGTTATAAATTCCGAATCCCTCAGCTCAACAACATCACCTCAAATCACTCTCAAACAACGATTTCACGAATTCACATCCACATTCTCCGATTTTGAGCCACGACCGTCGACGACCACCATAGTCCCGATCTCCCTCGATTCCGCATCATTTCAGGTAATTCCAAATGCTAAAGTGTTCGCTTTCATGTAAGCATCGAAAACCCTCTGTTTAATTTCATAAACAGAGGGTAAATCGATCGAATTCGGGACTTGAAATTCTAGGGTTCATACGGATTTAGGGGATCGTTCGGGATTGTGTTTATCTTTTATTTATCCGGGTTATAACACCATCAAGGCCCGTAGCCGGGTGGTTAGTCTGGTGTGTGTGTTTGGTGACCCGGGGCGGCGCGGGTTCGATCCGGCCAGCCCAGTTTTTTTATGTTTTATTTTTTTATGCCTTTTCAATCAGTTTTAAATACTTTAATTATTTTTATAAAATCTGTTAAACTTTTATAAACTTAAAAATGGTTTTCAGTTACATTTTTATTTTTCAGAACCAATTTAATTAATTAAACTTAACTAAAAGTTATAACAATTAAATCTTTAAAAATAGTTTTAAATACTTAAAAACTATGAAAGTGTTTTATACTTTTATAAAACTTATGATTTCACAGAAACTATTTATTTAAAGTAAACTTTTATTATTATTTGTATTTTAAAGAATTCTTTTACCCTAATCTTTAATTTACACTTATAAACTTGTAAACTTATATAATTTTTGTAAACTCATAAAAGTTTATAAAAATTTACTTAAAAAGCATAAACTTATAAATTTATACACTTTATAATATTTATATAAACATAAATCTATTTGTTTATATAAAACGAGAGAAATAATTATACTTTATTTATACTTTAAATAATTATAAAATTAAACCTTATAAAAACTTTAAACATTTATGAACTTATAAACTTCACTTAAACACTTTAAGAAACTTTATTTAAAAATAATAATTATAAACTTATAAACTTTAAAAACTTATAATTTAAAGTATAAACTTTATAAAAAGTTCCATGCAACATATTTGTTAAACCTATAGTTTCACATTATTTATTTAAAACTCAAAACTTTTATTACAATTAGGTTGTAAGAAAAATACTTGATGCCAAAAAAACTTAAATGGTTTGTTATTCATGTAAATAGTTATTTATCCTTAGTAATTGTGTATCCTTAAAAATCTTTAATGATACTTATCCATTAAATAATTATTTATCCTTAATATTTAATTATTAAGCTTTGATAACTATTTATTCTTTAGATAATTATTGTTAATCTTTTATAAGTATTTAATCTTTCAATTATCTATTGTTACGACCTTATACCTAGAAAACTATCGTAGATTATTGTAATTAATAATCATAAGGATTTTCTAAATGATTATCTTTCTAAAACTATAAACTTATTAAACTTTGATAATCAAGTCTTGTGTCATTCATTCAAAACCTTTATTTGAAACTTTGATTTAAACTTCATAAAAACAGTCAATCCCACTTCCTATCCCGAACCCTAGATAATCTTAGAATCCTAGATCCTTGTCTTTGACTTATAGAAATAAACTTGAAACTTTAGACTTATATTCTTAGGCTTATTGTGAGGATATTCTCCCTCAAAGTCTTGCAAACTTACTCTCGTCGGATACTCTTCGTCCAATCCATGTGAGTATACTTAGCCCCTTTTTCCTTTCTATACTTTTGGGGTGAAACATGTTCAAAAACTTTAAACTATACAATTCTTGTACAACTATGACTAGATGCTTATTCTTATGTTAAACTTGAGACTTGTATGCTTAGATTAAACTTAAAACTAGCACATTCATTAACTTTGATCAAGCCTATAGTAACAATGATAGATCTATTGCATTTGACCAATCCACCTTGATTGATTGACCTCTTCGAGGGGGAGCCCTTGGTGATTGTTACTGAATTAAATTTTAAACTTGAGACTTATAAGGGTAACCTGCGGGTTATGCCTAAACTTGGTTGGAGGGTTGAAGTGCACAATGTTTAAGATACTTGTTCTCATACTTACATTATAGAATGCATATATCATAGTGAATTGTAATTCTTTCCAAATACTTGTTAAACTGTGTCAAAATCTTTGTATCTCACCAACTATTTTGTAGTTGACAGATTCTTTCACATGTTTCAGGTTCTACATCATGAGACTTGTTTGTGATCACATAGGACGCTTTGGTCCTAGACTACTTATTAAATAAATGTTGTATACTTGTTATTTCCTTTGTATTGAACCTTTGAATCTATTTATTAATGAAATATTAAAACTTTAATAGTCAACCTTGTGCTATTGAACAACCGCGTCCGCCCCGACGTATAATCCGCCGTCGGTTGGGGTGTGACAGATTGGTATCAGAGCCTTGGTTATAGGGAATTAGGTTATTAGACACATGACCTAGACTATAACTTAGGAGACCCAAACATGAGTTATCGCATGCCCTTTACTAGGAATTCTCTCCTCATTTTATTCTTAAATCTTATACGTGAACGATTGGAGATTCTACGTTTCTACTTACCTATGTGCTATAAGAGTCTACTACGTCGAGGATACATTCTTAGGCTTCAAGCCTAATCCACCACGAAACTCTCGTCAAGAATATTTAAGTTCTAGATAATGTGTGAGAACTTGTGCGGACCGGAAGGGTGGATACCTGTATTCTGGGAAATTCTATCAAGGAAAGCATTTCGTATAAATCCAAATCAACCGTTGGACCCGTATGCTTTCTTGGGAATTCTTGGGATGAGTGTCCACTTATAGGAATGCATGACTTCTCTAAACATCAGTGAGCTCAAATTTCTCTTGATATGTCAAAATACTCACTTAGTGATATGCACTAAATGAGTACCATCTCAAATACTTTACGCTTCACAAATTCATGATTCAAAAACTTTCCTCTGTAACCTTTACTCTATGATTCTTATGTTCCGTCTTTTCAAGAATGGTCACATGACAACATGCTTACTCGTCATGACCTGAAGGAGTTACCTTCAAGGAGAAATTCTTAAGAGATTATACTTAAAAACTATATACATAAACTTATATTTATAGATACTACCCAATAAACTTCGTGATCATTGTAATATAACCATTAAAACTATGTATTACCCTACAAATTCTTCTATAAAGCTTCATTATTTTATAAATATGACACCTAAGAGGTAACCCTTGTATTTTTACCTTACCTCCTTAGCACTTAACCAAGTTTCATTTGATAACTAACTCAGAAACTTTTGTTACACTTTTATACATCTCAAAACTTTCATACGTCCTTAAACTTCATGATCCTTGTGATACCAGCACATTTAAAACAATGTATTATCCTACAAGTCATTTTACGAACTTTATTACGTTATAAACTTGACACCTAAGGAGAAACTCTTGCGTTTTCATTTTATCACTCAAAACTTCATTTGATGATTTACTTAAACCTTGTTACACATTTATATATCTCAAAACTATCATTACATCCTCAAAACTTACACATCACCGTTCCTTGTAAACAAAACTTAACGTCTTTTAAACCTAAAGTACATTAACAAAGGGATTAGTAACCTGATCGTTTTCCCGCAAGAGAAGAAGCCTACTATAGAATAAACAAGCTCCACGTTTAAGACTCTAAACCCACAATGAACCTCGACATAGCACCATAAACCCAAACATCGGTGACAACAACTGAGAGAAATTGTAGGCCGATGAGGAAGTTCTGGCTAGGGAAATAGGGTACTTAAGTGAGTCCTTATGACCACCCCTTTCTTCCGGGAATCCTCCTCGTTAGCCCATCAACTTCCAATCAAAACTATTTTTGAAAATATTACTGTGATAACTCAGTACTATGAATAAAAACCTTTTTGAACATATTAAATCAACTCACTTACACACCTTAATTTTTTCGTTTAAATCGTATTAAGTAAGGGCTAGAAGTCCCAATTTTGAAACATTTAACGAAAGTTATTTTGAAATTTATCTTGCTATCACTTACTAGCTTGACTTTCCTTCTAGCACTACAAACTTAACACTTCTTACCCAAACACTTCCGTCAAGAGTAGCTCACGTTAGTACTAGAGATAATTAACAACGTGGCATTAAACTATAAAAACCCTAAGTGACACGTATACTTGAAGAATAAACCTTGAATAAACCTTCTGATTCGTAAGCACCCTTTTAAAACAACGCGACTTACGAACCACTGTCGTAATCAACTATGATCCTTACCCTTTATATAAACTTCACACTTCAAAACTTGACCAACTTTTTGTTTGACAATCATACATACCTCTTTGTAAGTCCTACTTATACTACTCATCGTTGTTTAACTCATTATTCTTGAACATCTTAGTTATACACTATATAAAAGAAAGCTACGCATTTTTTTTATGAAACAAGATAAATTTGTAAACATACTACCATTTCCAAAACTTTTCCCGTTACCCTATGGTAGGAAACTTTCCTCATTCAACGCTTGTCACATAAAAGATTTGCTATGAATCACAACGGAAACTAAAAGCGTAAATGCACGTTATTAAAAACATTAAACTTCGTATACACAACCATGAGGTCAGAAACTTTTAAGTCATGCAAAAACTTATACAAATACTCAAACCCGTATTCTTAAAACTAAACATGATCAATAAAGGATCATGTGAAGCTTAATATTGAAACTTGAAATCAACTGACTTATCCTACTTTCAAACTCATACTTGGATTCTTAGTCTTGAAAACTTTTTGAGTTCATCCTAACTAAACCTTGTAAGACTTGATAAACGTTCATTCTGTAAACACGAGGAAAGTGTAAAGACTTTAAACTATTCCATGTTTGACGTATTCTTGTTCAAACACTATGAACGTGTAAAGACTTTAACCTACTCCATGTTTGACGTATTCTTGTTCAAACATGATGAACGTATAAGACTTTAAACTACTCCATGTTTGACGTATTCTTGTTCAAACATGATGAACGTATAAGACTTTAAAATATTTTATGTTTGACGTATTCCTGTTCAAACACAATTTAAACTATTCTATGTTTGACATATTCTTGTTCAAACACAATTCTATGTTTGACGTATTCTTGTTCAAACACTATGAACGTGTAAAGACTTTAAACTACTCCATGTTTGACGTATTCTTGTTCAAACATGATGAACGTATAAGACTTTAAACTACTCCATGTTTGACGTATGCTTGTTCAAACATGATGAACGTATGAGACTTTTAAACTACTCAAGGTTTGATGTATTCTTGATCAAACACGAGGAAAGTGTAAAGACTTTAAACTACTCCATGTTTGATATATGCTTGTTCAAACATGATGAACATATAAGACTTTTAAACTACTCAAGGTTTGATGTATTCTTGATCAAACACGAGGAAAGTGTAAAGGCTTTAAAACTACTCCATGTTTGATGTATGCTTGTTCAAACATGATGAACATATAAAACTTTTAAACTACTCAAGGTTTGATGTATTCTTGTTCAAACACGAGGAAACTTTGAAACTCTAAACCTTGTCGCATTCCTCTCTCTTTAATCATTGAATGACGTTTCTCTCTAAGGGACTCGTTAATCAATAATCACTCTTATGTGGAAACTTTAGTCGTGTGTTAACCAAATTCTTATACTCTTTCTTGATCCACACACAAACGGAAGGACCTATGCGGTCTATGCGACGATTTAAATGCTTGCGGGTGCACACGTAAGTATGAAAATCAACGTATGGGAAGGCATAGTAAACTCTGTCGTGTGCTATGATCTAAGACTTATCGTAAAAGGTAGCCACGAAACTTAGGTTCCGTAACAATCCTAGGACGTGTTAGACTACAAACTCAAATCATTACACTATCATCGAAGCCATCCCAAGTGATGCATCTCACTTTAAATCTTGAACGGAAACTCAGCAGTCATCCTCTAAAATACGTTTATTAAAAACAAATCTTCATATATTTCAATGAAACTATATGCTTCTTAGGGAAACTCTTGGCAACCATATGCGTTGAAAACTTAGAAACTTGAGCGTAATCTTACTCCTACCGTTTCATTCCCTTTAGAAATCTAAATCTAACACAGGGTTACTTGGGAACGTAAGGTGCCTTTATTCATTATCTTTATGCGTACCATAGACTTAAATCCTGAACTAAACCCTTCTACTTTAATTTCGGGACGAAATTTCCTAAAGTAGGGGAGACTGTAATGTCCTGGATTTTTCTGACCTATCTTTATCCTGAATCCTTACGCGTATTATAAATTTAAACCTTGAAAACTTATTTAAAACCTATTTTCTTAAATAATAAATACAAACTTATTTGATATATATGGAAATATATATATATATATATATATATATATATACACACATACATGGCTTATTTAAAAGAAAATATAGGTTTTATAAGAAGTATTAAAACCTTAAAACCTTATAGGTTTATAATTACATTTATAAACTTATTCTAAACACAAAAAAAAACTTATAAACTAATAAATCTCATAATTTATTTTATAGAATTATAAAATAATAAGACTCGTAAAGCTTATTCGAATTTTTATAAAACATATAATTATTTTTATAAAAGTCCGAGGACCAAACTGTCATTTTCTGAAACTTATTTTAAACTTAAAAGACCTAGTAACATAAAATGATAAAACTGGGAAACTACAAGGACCTGTTTTGCACAAAGGCAAAACAACCAAAAACATAACCGGTCGTGGGTTCGAAACCCACAGACCCCGATTCCACCCCCTTCTCGACGAAAATCGTGAATCGGTCCAGGTTCACTGAACCTCGGGCTCATTCTCACGCGTGCGACCCGTCCCCAAGGTGCTATGATGGTTGATTTCGACTGAGGCAACGCGTGATGTCGGGATTTAATCCGATCGGCTCAACCGTCTTTCTCCCACCCGTTCACGCATTTAAGACCAAGTTGGTTATAAATACCGAATCCCTCAGCTCAACAACATCACCTCAAATCACTCTCAAACAACGATTTCACGGATTCGCATCCACATTCTCCGATTTGGAGCCACGACCGCCGACGACCACCATAGTCCCGATCTCCCTCGATTCCACATCATTTCAGGTAAATCAAAATGCTAAAGTGTTCGCTTTCATGTAAGCATCGAAAACCCTCTGTTTAATTTCATAAACAGAGGGTAAATCGATCGAATTCGGGACTTGAAATTCTAGGGTTCATACGGATTTAGGGGATTGTTCGGGATTGTGTTTATCTTTTTATTTATCCGGGTTATAACACCAGCGAGGCCCGTAGCCGGGTGGTTAGTTTGGTGTGTGTGTTTGGTGACCCGGGGCGGCGCGGGTTCGATTCGGCCAGCCCAACTTTTTTTTATGTTTTATTTTTTTATGTTTTTTCAATCAGTTTTAAATACTTTAATATCCAAAACCAATTTAATTAATTAAACTTTTATAAACTTAAAAATGGTTTTCAGTTACATTTTTATTTTCCAGAACCAATTTAATTAATTAAACTTAACTAAAAGTTATAACAATTAAATCTTTAAAAATAGTTTTAAATACTTAAAAACTATGAAAGTGTTTTATACTTTTATAAAACTTATGATTTCACAGAAACTATTTATTTAAAGTAAACTTTTATTATTATTTGTATTTTAAAGAATTCTTTTACCTTAATCTTTAATTTACACTTATAAACTTTTAAACTTATATAATTTTTGTAAACTCATAAAAGTTTATAAAAATTTACTTAAAAAACATAAACTTATAAATTTATACACTTTATAATATTTATATAAACATAAATCTATTTGTTTATATAAAACGAGAGAAATAATTATACTTTATTTATACTTTAAATAATTATAAAATTAAACCTTATAAAAACTTTAAACATTTATGAACTTATAAACTTTACTTAAACACTTTAAGAAACTTTATTTAAAAATAATAATTATAAACTTATAAACTTTAAAAACTTATAATTTAAAGTATAAACTTTATAAAAAGTTTCATGCAACATATTTGTTAAACCTATAGTTTCACATTCTTTATTTAAAACTCAAAACTTTTATTACAATTAGGTTGTAAGATAAATACTTGATGCCAAAAAAACTTAAATTGTTTGTTATTCTTGTAAATAGTTATTTATCCTTAGTAATTGTGTATCCTTAAAAATCTTTAATGATACTTATCCATTAAATAATTATTTATCCTTAATATTTAATTATTAAGCTTTGATAACTATTTATTCTTTAGATAATTATTGTTAATCTTTAATAAGTATTTAATCTTTCAATTATCTATTGTTACGACCTTATACCTAGAAAACTATCGTAGATTATTGTAATTAATAATCATAAGGATTTTCTATATGATTATCTTTCTAAAACTATAAACTTATTAAACTTTGATAATCAAGTCTTGTGTCATTCATTCAAAACCTTTATTTGAAACTTTGATTTAAACTTCATAAAAACAGTCAATCCCACTTCCTATCCCGAACCCTAGATAATCTTAGAATCCTAGATCCTTGTCTTTGACTTATAGAAATAAACTTGAAACTTTAGACTTATATTCTTAGTCTTATTGTGAGGATATTCTCCCTCAAAGTTTTGTAAACTTACTCTCGTCGGATACTCTTCGTCCAATCCATGTGAGTATACTTAGCCCCTTTTTCCTTTCTATACTTTTGGGGTGAAACATGTTCAAAAACTTTAAACTATACAATTCTTATACAACTATGACTAGATGCTTATTCTTATGTTAAACTTGAGACTTGTATGCTTAGATTAAACTTAAAACTAGCACATTCATTAACTTTGATCAAGCCTATAGTAACAATGATAGATCTATTGCATTTGACCAATCCACCTTGATTGATTGACCTCTTCGGGGGGAGCCCTTGGTGATTGTTACTGAATTAAATTTTAAACTTGAGACTTATAAGGGTAACCTGCGGGTTATGCCTAAACTTGGTTGGAGGGTTGAAGTGCACAATGTTTAAGATACTTGTTCTCATACTTACATTATAGAATGCATATATCATAGTGAATTGTAATTCTTTCCAAATACTTGTTAAACTGTGTCAAAATCTTTGTATCTCACCAACTATTTTGTAGTTGACAGATTCTTTCACATGTTTCAGGTTCTACATCATGAGACTTGTTTGTGATCACATAGGACGCTTTGGTCCTAGACTACTTATTAAATAAATGTTGTATACTTGTTATTTCCTTTGTATTGAACCTTTGAATCTATTTATTAATGAAATATTGAAAATTTAATAGTCAACCTTGTGCTATTGAACAACCGCGTCCGCCCCGACGTATAATCCGCCGTCGGTTGGGGTGCGACATCAAATTCCCCTTAAGATAAATAATATACCTCACATTTTAATATCAAGAATATACCTCACATCTTGCAAGGTATATCATCCTTAACATCATTGTACTGAAATTTTTAAGCTTTAGCTCCTTGAGAAACTCCTTGTTGGATGTCATATGGCATGAACAACCAGAATCCAAGATTCATTCCTTATTCACCCTTCCTCTTGAAACCACCAATACATCTACACTTTAATGATTACCCTGACTTATTAATGTACTAGTCTCCCCCTTCCCCTTCTTTCTCTTAAGACAATCCTTCTTGAAGTGTTTTTCAGAATTACATATGAAGCACATTCTCGTAAACTTTGATCGGACATGGATCTTTGACTTAGAAGACCTTTGTTCAAACTTTCCCTTTACAAACAAACCCTCTCGAAGCTTCTTCCTTAACATCAACCCTTTTCTTTAATTCTTTAGAGTTTATGGCAGCAATAACTTTTTCCATGGATAGGCTCTCCCTTCCATACATCAAAGCATCCATAAAACGCCCATATGACTAGGGCGAAGAAGTGAGGAAGATGATTGCTCTATCTTCTTCGTCTAGAACCACATCTACATTTTCAAGATCCAATACCAGCTTATTAAAATCGTCAGTATGATCTTCAAGAGACTTTCTCATAATCTTTAAGGTAAGTATCTAGGGTCATCTGGAATGTATACAATCTTTTCTTGAGATACAATCGATTGGCAGAGACTTTGTCATGTATAGACTCTCAAATTTAGACCAAACTCCCGCTAATTTGGGCTATGTTGACACATCCCTAAGCACTTTATCCCCAAGGCCAAGAATTATGGCGCTCTTCGCTTTTTCCATAATATCCTTTTTCTCCTTACCCGTGAGAGTCGTAGGTAAATTTGCTTTACCACTGAGAGCGTCCACCAATACCTGATGCATGAGCAGTGCCCTCATTTTCATCCTCCATAATCCAAATTCGTTTCTACCATTGAATTTCTCTAGATCGAGTTTCCTCGACACAATTCTTCAATCGTGATCGATTCGAATCGCCTTCGATCAACTGAGCCAATAACCAGTCTTTGATACCAATTGTTGAAAGTGCAATGCGACATAGACACACTTAGAACACCAAAGAACAACCACTCAAATAATTGAAAAAAAAACTCAATCACCAACTGATTACGACTTTATCGAATTAACCTCACTGGTAATAGAGAAAATAGAAAATGCGAATTAAAAATACAATCGAAGAACTTCCTAAAATATCACCCTCACCGCTTATTTATACACCTGTCTAACCAACTAAAATCGTTACAACAAAATAAGTATAGGAATATTTTATTGTTACAACAATAGTAGTAACTAGGTTTCGGTAGAAACTACAAATACTAGATGCTGACCTTTTATTAATGTATTCGGTAGAGACTTTATCCTTGAATAATAACTTCATCCATCTGTACCAACTTTCACTCGTTACTTCCTATCTTACTAAGTTGCTACCGAATACTAACTTTACTACCGCAAGACCAATGTTACTACCGATCACATCGGTAGCAACCATGAACTTCACCAGTTGACTTTACCATTAACTTTAACACTACATTCTAACAAAAGAGGAGAACCATCTACACAAATTGGCCTAAAACCTATCTATCTTTGTACCTGGTCATTCAGTTCTAACTAATAGTGTACATACTAGTTAAGGAGCGTTACGATTCACATTATGATCTGGTTTGGTTATTCAATTACGACACTAAACCATAAAATTCGGTTTTTAGAAAAGTAGAAAACAGGTTAATTGAACCATCAGTTTTTTCGTTTAATTGGACATATAAACCTTTTAATATTTATTGTTTAAGAAACCGTTTAATTAAAAATTGTCATAAAAACAAATTAGCCGTCTTTATATGGAGAAATATGAGCATTTTCTTTGCACAAGTAGTGTTTTTGAAAACTTATGGATTATTAAAAAATTACAGGTTTATGACGTTTTTCTTTGGGATTAATAAATAAACTTAGTCATCATTTTGTTTTTGTCATCTTTGTAAACAAGCAACCTGGTATTTTGGTTTGATATATGAATATATCTATGGATTTATTAAAGAAAAAAACAAACGGCACATATTTAAATAAAGAAACCTTGTTTAAAATATAAATCCACGCGTGAGTATTTGAATGACCTCTTATGACGTGTTGTAGTATAACATCTAGTCTAGAGACATTTTGATTTATGTGGGGTCACTTTTAATACGAGCCACCAACACCTATAAAAGCATATCGACCTACTAGAAATATTGGACCTTATTCTTTACCAATAATCCATGTTCTTTACTCCTTAACATAAATAATAATAGATAGTCTATTTCTAATAATTTTAATATGATCTTGATGATTGATCTCTTACGTAATTTTATCTTACAGGGTGTAAAATACATGATTATAGATTTAATTCATAAGCTTGTAAAAGGGTTATATGGTTCTTAGTTTAAAATTTTGTAATACTCATAGTCCCTTTACTAAACTTCTATTAAAAGGCCTACTAAATATTCTTGAAACGTGTTGCACCTAAAATTGTGTAATGGTACCCGTGAAAGGAGTGGCTTGAAGGGGCGTGGAACACCGTTTCGCTCCTTCATGAGGGATGATGTAGCCCAGTCACCGTAAGGTAGGCAACGACGTTAGATTGTTTCTTTTTTCTTTCTAATTTGCTTCAATCAATGAAATTTAAACATGTCCATTCATTTTTAAAAAAAATTTTAATACCATATTTAAAGTTGGTCACACTAACTAAATCATTACACACTATTTATGCTTACACTCACTAACAAATATTGTTTACGTGACGCCTACGTTGCTCACACTCACTAAACCATTACACATAACTTAAAGGTATAACATTAAATTCTCTCCTTTTTTTACTAGTCTATATATTTAACCTTAAAAAAAAGCCCATTAGCCCCCCCCCCCCACCACAACGACTCCCTTCCCCATGAAGATGTGATCGACTTGTGTATCTGTGTGTGTATTTGTTCACATATTAAAGTTGTTGAAACCGCATGTTGCTCCAAATGGTAGACAGATCTAGGGATGGTAATGGGAAGAGTTTGGGTAATCCCAACCCTATATCCGATTATAAAAGTTTGTTCCATACCCGGCCCAAAACCCGTTGGGTATCTGTTGGGTATTTACATGTCAGGTATCAGCCATACTTGCGGGTAATCGGGTATGCCTGTTAGTTTCAAAAGAATACATGTCGGGTATCTATCGGTTACATCGACTAGAATAGAACAAAAACACAAAGTAACATCGACTAGAAGCCGAATAGAACAGAATAACTGGCTTATCGAGTCGATTCCCAATTCTATTTCAATCGACGTGCTCGTCAACAAAGGACTTCGTGCAAAGCTAGAGTGAAATGTATGCTAGTAGACATTATTCGAATGATAAAGATCACCAATTCTAACTAAACTGCTAATACCATATTTGCAGCTCAAATGAAGAATTTACAAATTCGCCAAATGTAATTTCCGAGACTACTTTCCAACTAAAAGTATGGTGTGCGGAGTATATATTGGTACTAAACAAAGAAAACGTTTCAGGAGAGTTATAGATTTGAAAATGAAAAATTATGTTTGAAAACGTTTCAGGAGAGTTATAGAGTTATAGTAGGTTTGGTTGTTATGTTATAAACACTATTTTTGGCGGAATACCAATAAAATTTTCAATGAATTACAGATGGATTTTCGTCAGAAATTTTTTTGAATACAAATCATGAATCATTCCTAAAAAGCTTGGTTATCGGGTCATGCACATTTTTTAAATCTACCCATTTTTCGACGAAAAGCCTGTCGTAAACCATTACCGACAAACGAAGGCGAATATTGTATGGAAAAAGGCTATGGGTTGGAAGTTGGAACTATAGGCCGTAGTTTATCAACGTATTATCGACGGGCCACCAAACTATTGGAAATTATTGAAGGATCTTTGACAGGGCCACCAAAATCCAAAATGTTAATTAAAAAACCAGGTTTAGACGAATTACATTGGTGATCCGTCAATATTTTTTCGATGGGTTTGTCCGTCGATAATTATCTGTAAGTGATACTCCACTTTTCTAGTGGTGTAAGTTTCTCAAGTGTCTCACTAAAATCACTTAAAGTTGTTTTACCTTTTTAAAGTCACCTAACTTTTATTTGGTGTTCCAATATTATATGCACCATCTCCATAGTTACCACCATATCCATCTTACAAATAAACACGAAACTAACAAGTGATTTGCGTCTTCTTGGCATATTCCGCAATTCGGGCACGTCTTGTCTATTGTAATTGCCCCTCTAATAGCAAGAGCGTCTTTTGTTGCTATTTGACCTTCCGTAGCTCTCCAAATGAAGATGTTGACTTTTGGTGGTAACTACTTGTTCCATCTAAAGTTCGAGCTTGATACTCCTGCTCCCCGAGACTCTTCAAGTTCCTTTCTGACGATTCTGAACGAAAACTCCGATTCCTCTTCTTTCTTCCAGCCCCAAACATCCTCCTTTTGTGTTAGACTTACTTGGGACATCAAAACAACCAAATGATTAATTTATCAAAAGTTTGTCCATGTGTTGGTTTATCTTTCCACGACCAACTCCGATTGTTATCTTCTTCCGAGTAGTAATCTGCAATAAAAACATTTTTGTCTATGGCCAAAGAATATAAGTTAGGAAAAATAAATTTCAGGATACCGATCTCGTGCCAATTATCCAGCCAAAACATCATATTACCTCCCGGACCCACTTTACAATTGATTTTTTTGTTGGATATCGATGTTATGGTTCGCGAAATCTTTCTCGATGGCCATTATATTCTTCCAAACCCCGGATATAGATTTCCTAATCGGAAATGTCATCTAAAAAACTTAATGTCTATTTATAGTTTAACACTTCAATGATATTCTACTTGACTTCAAGTTTTAGGTGATGAACATGAAGCCAAATTTATTAACGAAAGATATTTTGTTACATCCAAACTTGGATTACATGAATATGGTGACGATATTTTTATTTATGTGTATTATCAAAAGAGTTGAGCCAACATTTTTTTTTCAAATAAAAATAAATCAAAGAAATGAACACGATTTAGATTAAAAAAAAATCATCTCACTTGACAGACAATAAAGTAAAACCTAATTATATGTCAATTAAAACATTCTTATAGTATTTATAGAAAATAAATAGTACGTACGTATTTGTTTAGTAACATCGATCATAATATAAATCAAATTATCATGAAGGTTACATGAATTAATTAAGCGTACGTTAACTCATTTGTTTAGTAACATCGATTTTTTTTTATGCAATCAATATGTATTTAAATTGCTAAATCAAATTTAGCAGGAAAAGGACGATTAACGGGTAACAAGTTGCGCTGCAACCCCCTTTTGAATAGCAAAACCGATCCTAATAAAAACAAAGTTTTGGGTCTTAGGGGCCGAAATATTACTATGCACGACTCGTTGAACCCTGTTTAGGAATTCCACTGCCTCCGGTGCTAGGAACCCAAAAGTATCAAAAGCAAAAGGGATAAACACGTGTTAATTTACATGAATATATATCGATCAATAACATATAATGATGGTGGGACCTGTAATAGTGAAAAAGAAAAGAAAATAAAATAATCGAAATAGTTAGATTGCCTTCCCTGTATGTGATTGGGTCACTCGAGTTGCTGCAAAAACCACTAGACTACCTTCACAATTTCCTCAAGGGTTACTCTCTCTCCTTCACCAATTTAAACCCCGGCTTTAAGTCTATCTCTCTGCAACAAAAACTCTAGATCTCGATCCATGGAGACGAAGACGGCTATGGTGTTAGGTGAAGTAGTGCCATGCATGTTGATGGCGTTAATGGAGTTGTGCACCATCGGGTTGACCATCCTGGCTAGCACTGTCTTGTCCAAAGGGCTAAGTCCCTTTGTGTTCGTGGTCTACACCAATGCACTTGCTTCCATCTTTCTTCTCCCTTATAACACATTCATCCTTACTAGAAACAAGTAATTCGTTTCTTAATTAATTATTAACTAATATATATTTCAGATGCATGTAGTATAACTTTTTTCATTAAGAAGAAAAACCAATCAATATATATACCTCGGTTGATAGATCTAGACTAGATCATCATAAATAGCATGCATGAAAAATAACTAGTTTCATAATATATATGGTTTCTTAATTGAATGCTGATTTATCTTGTAGGAACGAAGAACTTATACCACCGTTTCTTCTTCTTGGTTTCTTCGGGTTTGTAATCTTCATCTCTATCCTTATCATACGATAAAGGGTTAGCCTTATCAATCTGTTGCTAAAAGTTATTGGCTATGGATTGATATAATATATGTTTAATTTCATTATTATAATAACCAAGTTTCCTATATATATGCTTTCCATATTTAAACTTGTGAAAATTTAACAAAAAAGGTTAAATAAAAGTGATTTTTGTTAGATAACATGAATCAATATTTTGTGATTTGATACACAAATTAAGTAATGTATATGTTGGTAACTCAGGATTTCTGATATATAGTATGTAGGTTTTAATTAATTAATTGTTGTAGGGTGACGATGGCACAAAATCTGGCCTTTGTTGGATTGACTTATAGCTCTCCGATCGTTGCTATTGGAATGGGTTGTTTAATTCCCTCTATTTCCTTTATTCTTGCCGTTCTTTGCAGGTAATTTGCTTCATTGTTTTTGAACGGCCAACAAAATCCATTATATTAACCACCAAGGCCAGTTAGAAGCTAGCCATGAAACACCAAAGTACAAAACAGGAAAAAACAAGCAACAAAATCAAACTGCAAAACAAAGCCACTCCCTAATCAAAATCACCAGCCCATACCAAATAACAGTAACTAATGGAACTCTTCACCCCAGTGCAACTGAGTCAAACTGCTTCCATTGTTCCCAGGTTATAGACATCATTCGAGCCCTGTTGCATACCCACAGGAACCCCATCACTTTAATCTCCTCAATTGTATTGCTTAGCGATACCTCCCTTTCCCTGAATCTTATCAAGTTCCGTAAATTTCCATGTCTCCAGGAGATCTCTAACATCAGCAGCAAAAAAAGGAAGCGTCTTACTCCACGACGCAATGATTTGCCAAACATCTTGCGCGAAAGCACACGATACAATAACATGCTCAACCGTCTCTAAATAGCCCCCACAAAAGACGCACCATGGGTCCTGAGTCAGGATATTCCTTTTTGCTAATGAATCGGTCGTCGGTAACCGATCAATTTCAGCCCTCCAAGCTACCATCCCTACCTTCTTAGGTACCCAAGAGTTCCATTCAAAAACAAAGGTCTGTTCGTTTCTATGGGAGGTAACCAACAAGGATTTGAGAATAGACACTTAGAAATTACCCGACGCCTCTAAGTCCCACTTCCATTTATCCGACTCAAAGGAACCTGGAGCAATGTCAATCGAGGTCAGCAACGATCAGAGTTCTCCCGCCTCAGAGTCAACATAAAGAGGACGCTTCCAGTCCTAGGAGAACGCGACCACCCCATCCATATATCGAATACGGTCAGCCACCCTGCACCCTTTATTTTTTTCCAGCGCAAATAGCATAGGGTATGTGACGAATAGTGGATCCCTACCCAACCAACAGTCTCTCCAAAACTGAATGTCCCTACCACTCCCCAATACCCCCTGATTATCCTGGTTAGATCCACCCCTTCCCGCAGCAACCGAGAGGCGATGCCATGTACCTGTTTCCACGGGCCAGGTTGTGACAGTTTAATAGGAATGTAATTCCATGTTCTCGAGTTATTATGTAGTGCCCAGATCACTTTCCTCCATAAGCTGTTTGGCTCCACTTTAAACCTTCACCACCATTTAGCCAACAAGGCTAAATTCGCATCTTTTAAAGAACCCAACCCCAGGCCACCAAACTTCACAGGAGATTTTACTTTCTCCCAAGACACCCAACATATTTTTGACTTTTCCTCGGATCCACCCCACAAAAATATTCTCCTCAATATGTCAAGATCTCTAATTACTTGATCCGGGGCCTTATATAAGGAAAAAAAGTAAGTGGGTAGTGAATTCAACATAGATTTTACCAACGTGATTCGTCCCCCGACCGATAAATTTTTTGATTTCCAAACTGATAATCTTCTCCGAAATGTGTCCACCACCGGTTTCCAATTCTTCACCAAGTTTATGTTTGCTCCCACTTTTAGACCCAAATAGTTGAACGGGAAAGCACCAATCATGCAACGAAAAATGCCTGCTAACTCTTCTTTTTCATGTGTTTCGACTCCAACACCATACAAGTGACATTTGGAAAGATTTACCTTAAGTCCCGAGGCAAGATAAAAACACCTCAGAATTCTGCACAGGTTCCTCGCATTCATCGCCGACCAAGAACCTAGGAAAACGACGTCATCTGCATACAGAAAGTGGGATAATAGTGGGCCAGAGGACGTGCATTTAATGCCATGATAAATTCCCACTATCACCGCCCTCTGAATGAAGCAGGTAAGAGCTTCCATGGCAATAATGAAAAGGAACGGTGATAACGGATCCCCCTGTCTTAGCCCTCGGTAACAAGCAAATTCCGACGTAGGGGATCCATTGACCAACACCGAAGCTCGGGCTGATGTAACACATGTCATAATCCATTTCCTCCACTTTGCCAGAAAGTTCATCTGGGTCATTACTGACTCTAAAAAGCTCCAGTTAAGTGAGTCAAAGGCTTTATCCATATCAACTTTAAAAATCATACCCGCCAACTTCGACCTCCTCAACCAAGCAATCAACTCATTAAGTACTAGAGGGCCATCTAGGATACTTCTCCTCGATAGGAAACCAGATTACTCATGTGAAATTAACTTCCCAATCACCCTTTTCAGTTTATTCACCAGAACCTTAGAAATTACCTTGTTGATACACCCCATAAGACTCACCAGACGGAAATCATGAGGCCCCGTGGGATCCGCCACTTTTGCAATCAAGGCTATAAATGATGAGCTGCAGCCCGGTGAAATATGGGGGGGCGTCATAGAATTCAGCAAACAATCTATAAAAATCTTGTTCAAAACAAGCCCAATACCTTTTTATGAACCTAAAGTTGAACCCATTAGGACCCGGGGCCTTATCTACACCACATTCCCAGATTGCGGCCTTTATCTTCGCCGGAGTAAATCTATCCACCAAATTATTTGCTTCCCAGTCTTCCAATTTAGCAATACCGTGACAGGTAAACGATGGTCTCACCTCGATGGGTTCTGAGAATTTTTTGGCGAAGAAGTCCCGGATCTTGTCTTTGAGTAGAGCCGGGTTTGTAACCCAATCCCCCTCAAATCGCATCCCATTTATTCTATTGCAGCTAATGTTAGCATTTACCGTGGAGTGAAAGTAACGAGAATTCTCGTCACCATACAACAATCAAAATATATATACTTTTTAGTGTTTTGGAACTAATTAAATCTTCAATGAAGCTTTTTAATTAATAAAATCTTCATTTGTTTTTTAACACAAAGAAAGTTCTTGGTTATTTCATACTTTTGTGTTCTAAAACATTTGTACGTTTAAATGTTTCATGAACAGGAAGTTAAACGTGTAGTGATTTCTTATATGTATTTCTTTGAACAACATTAATTTATAAATGTATTAACATGAAGATTTCATGGTAATAATTTCCTAAATTAAGTTGCCTGGAATATATAGTAACCACTATTCCTACAATAATTGGCACGTCTCATTATATTTTACTTTTTCTAGTTAACTATCTTGAATGAAAAGATTATTAATCAGTTGCTTTATGTACGGCGCCAGTAACAGAGGCAAAGACTTTTGAAATATATATGTTTGGAGGTTTTGGGTTCAAGTTAACTATCTTGAATAAAAAGATTACTAATCACTTGCTTTATGTACGGTGGTCCAGTAACAAAGGCAAATGCTTTTGAAACATATAGGTTTGAAGGTTTTGGTTTCAAATCTAAAAAAAAAAAATAGTTTTTCTATGTTTGAAGATTTTGGACAAAGACTCTTGAAACATATAGGTTTGAAGGAAAATTCTCTATTTCTCACTGGGGTTGGTAACACAGTGACTGATAAAAATGCACTAGATACATCAAGGTTTAAGAATACAATGAATTCAAGTTCCAATTTCAAATAAATAAAGAAAATTGCTTTTAAAAAAAAGTCAAACGTTATTTATTAAGTTAATTTTAAATGAATTAAAAGAACACCACGAAAATTAGATTCAGAACTGGTGGCTCCCAAAGCACCATGGAAAGACACAACTGACGTCAGTTTTGTTTGGCCCCTCCTGTGGTCGTGAATCAATATTTGAAAAAAACAGAAAAGGAAAGAAAAAGACTTTTCAGCTGGGTAGGTTAGTTATACGGTTATTAATCATCGTATTGAATAGAACATTTATGCCATCGAATATTTCTTATAAAAATAATCATAAAATTAATTTCCATCGATCTTGAACACAACTCTAAACTGATGTAAAAAAAGTTAAAAAATTAGTAGAAAAATACCAAAATACACATAGTTATTTAAAAAATACAAAATAGACATTTAGCCGGAACGAAACTAAGCCGACTAAGACTTTGAAATTAGCCGATGCCTTTTCAATTTAGATGGACAAAATGTCCATTTTGGTATCTTTTCCAAAAATTATTACTAAGTATCTAAAAATAATCGCGTCATATATATATAGATCAGTTTAATCATTAAATAGTTGAATATTTATTAGTTAACTTTTACACAAGCTATAATTATTAACTTAGGTGTCAATTAATTATTTACAGAAAAACAAATGTTGATTTGAAAAGTTCAAGTAGTCGAACCAAATTGGTGGGCACGTTGATATCAATCATGGGAGCTGTAACACTCATCTTGTACAGGGGTCCGGTGGTTAAGGACCCTTCAACTCATCTTCAACTGGCTCCTCGATTCTTTGTTTTCTTATCAAATAATGAAAACTGGGTTCTTGGTTGTGGTCTTTTCACAGCTGCTTCCTTGTCTTACTCTATATGGAACATCATTCAGGTACGCCAAATATATAAACTACTAACAAAATTAAGCGGTGAAAGAAATTTATATTCATGTCGCTAACGGTTGTCATCCAAGATTTACTTTTAATTTCATTAGCAACTTAACGGATGGCAACCGTCAGCTAAAGCATGAAAATAACATATTTTATTTTGTTATTGGCATGCAGGTGAGAACTCTTGAAAAATGTCCGGACATAATGACAATGGCTTCTAGTTATAGCTTATTTGGCACATTTCAAACTGCTTTGGTTGCTATAATAGTAGAAAGAGACCCAACTGCTTGGAGGTTGCAATTTGACATGACACTCCTTGTCATCGTCTTAACGGTAAGCAACCTTAACTATCATGTCATTGTCGGGTTAAAATGATCATTGTTTCAAGTTAACAATTAGTTAAGGCGTAGGTAGTTATGTATGCGTGTTTTAAAATTTAATTTCCAAACAGGCTATATTCGGAAGTCTAATAAAAAGCCATGTACATATGTGGTGTATACGAAGAAAAAGCCAGTTCTATGTTACTATGTTCAAACCTCTTGGAGTTCCAATTGCTGGCATGTTTGGTTGCATTTTCTTTGCTCAAACATTTCATTATGGAAGGTAAATACTCAATTAATGTTAAGTACAATTTTAACCTACCTCTAATCTTAATCTCCTTCTTAATATTACCAATCACTTATTTCCAAAATATGAGTGAATGCAGCTTGATGGCCGCAACAATAACTGGAATTGGATATTACACAATGATGTGGGGTCAAATTCGAGAGGATGAAAATAGGAGGACCAAAGTGGATTTATTGGAAGAGAAAGCCCCTCTTTTGCAAGAAGGAGAACAAGTTTAGTTTAGAGGGAATTCCACGTATGTATAATATAAGCGAGGGTGTATTTTAGTGTCCCTATGAGCAGCATGTATCATATTAGATGTACATTACCCTATATACCTTTCTTAGTACAATCGTTTTTTTTAAGAATTAATTACACGGATGCCCCTGTGGTTTACCCAGATTTTACTTTTGGCTCCTGGGAATGCTAAATTATAAGTTTGGACCAATAGTTTGCACACTTATTTTACTTTTGACCCCTGAGTTGGATGGAGGTTAACTTTTTCAGTTAAGTGTATGTGAAATGACTAAAACACCCCTCTGAACAAAAGTGTCAAACCCCCTTTAACCATTCACACCTCCTCCACCTCCAATCATCATCTCCACCCTCACACCTCCTCCACCTCCACCGCCTTCCACCGCCGTCTCCGACCATCCTACAACACCTCACCTCCACCGCCTTCCACCACCATCTCCGCCCTGTAACAGGAATAGGGTTACCTTTTTTTTCTGTGGAATTTAAGAAATCAAGTCGGAACTTGATGAAGGTGAAGGTGAAGCAGAAGCTGCTATTGTTATGGTGGCGTCTGTGTTCTCATCTCCGACGACCTAATCAGCCGCAGACAAAGACCCGGTGGCTGTTTGTTCATCTTCTCCGGTACTAATTGTTGCTTAATTTGATGAAATTGCAGGCTCCGGATGTTACGACGGTGGCAGCGAGAAGTCCGAGATCTTTAACGTAGGTTAGGGTTCCAGGAACGATTGATTTTGAAGAATTTTCAGATTGGCGACCGATTTCCGACGTCACCTTGAGCGTTGATTTGTCGATTGCGAGTATGCAGTTTTCCTTGTGGTTTGAATCGAAGGCGGAGAACACCGAGTCAGGTGAGTCAGCGATGGCGGTGACTCGAGCCTTGTAGATTATCGGATCGGTAGGATAGATCCACTCGACAGAGCCGATTCGATGACAGAAGCGTCGATGCCGGAAAGTGGATTAGGAAGCATAACAGATTTGAGCTGCGATTCGATTCCGTAGTAGTAGGCTTCATCGGAGAGTTCTTGCTCCGTGAACCGGCGGGAGGGGGAAGGAAGGCGATTGGTGCGGAGGAGGGATAGTAGGACGGAGAATATCTCTGGATCTCGGTCAATGAACACTGGATTTAACGAGGGTTGGACCTGGCGGTTGGAGAGGGCGGCGACGAGTGAATCCGGGCCGCCGGACTGGAGTGTGGAGATGGTCCCGGACTGGAGTGTGGGGAAGGGTGTTTTGGTCATTTTTACAAAATTAATAGAAAAGTTAACCTCCATCCAACTCAGGGGCCAAAGTGATATACGTGTGCAAACTATTAGTCCAAACTTATAATTTAGCATTTCTAGGGGTCAAAAGTGAAATCTGGGTAAACCACAGGGGCCATCCGTGTAATTAATTCTCATTTTAATGTTTTGCACTATTTTTCTTATTTGTCACCATTGTCGGGCTAAGATAAAAGACTTTGCTAGTCATATGTATTAGTGTTAATTACACCAACGGTCCTTATGGAAAACATGTTTTATGTATTTGGTCTTTTCTTGAAGAGTAAACTTCGTTTTTGGCTCCTGTGGTTTGGTCAAAATAACGATTTTGGTCCATTAGTTTTAATTTCACATTTTTAGTCCTTGTGGTTTCATTTTCTTCTCAATTAAGCCTAGGACACTAATACCGTTAGTTGTTTTTTTTAACAGTAAGGGTATTTTTGGCTTTTTACTGATAAAGACTAATTATGTTATTTTCTTAAAGTAATTCGTGGAGCATTTGTGTAAATTACTCAAACATTTAAAACCCATCATCATCATCATCTTCATCCCTCACAAAAATGTGAGATTGAAGCAGGAGAGAAGGGAGGGATCCGCCACCACCTCCGGCGGGCTCCACCACCGGTGACCTGCTCCTCCACCAGCCTATTAAACGGAATCAACATTTGAAAAAGTGGTGTAGGTGATCTCATGGGGTGGCAAGAGGAGATCAAAAGATAATAGTTTGTTATTATCTTATTCTATCTAGTATTTGATCTTTGAATCTTAGTTTAAGTAGCCTACAAGTAGTCTGATTTAGAGTTTGAGTAGAATTAGTAAAGGGTATTATAAAAACCCATAGATAATTTAGTTTTTTCTATTAATTGTAATCAGTTTATTGCTTTCAATTAATCAGAAAAAGAGTCGCTTGTGTTCTTGAGCAAAATAGTGAGTCTGTTGGTGTGTTCTTGAACGATCGAAGAACAATTTGGGTTACGTGAGTTGGTGTGATTCACTTGTGTAAATTGTAACACAACCACCTCCTAGAACTTCAAAACCCCTCCCGGTGACCTGCTTCTCCACCTGTTCCTCCGACGGATGAGTCGTGTGGGTCGCCAATTCCATCAAACAAACCAATAAAAAAATGATATTCGACCCTTGGCACGTAAGTTTGGTATTAATTAAATAATTTAAGAAGTAAGTTTAAACAAGATAAGAGAATTGATTAATTAAAGTCTCTTTAATCCTTTTAAATTCTAATTAGTTTTTTTTCCAAGAACATTTATAAACTTCAATGATTGGTTTATTTCATTTATATATTCCAGTAAGTTATTGAAATTAGAAAAAAAAACTTCAATGACGCATTTTGAGCACAATTTGATCCAGGATTCTTAAGCGGATAGCAATTTAAAACGGGTCCTGGTCTCCTGGTTGTGTATCCAGATAACAGAATTGGTTTATTGGATCTGATGCCATAGCCCTCATTTATAGGGACATGCTTACAGACATGACAACCCTTATGCATGATCACATTACATTCGTGAAAACTTTTGGGCCAGAAATATGTAACTGAAATATAAAACTTTATAATAAATTGAATCGGGTTGTGTTGTTTCTTCAAATTTGCTACGTGTATTTACTTGATAAAACATTTTACATCTTTTGTACTCGACCCCTCCTTATTTTAAGAGTAGATTCATGTGAAAACCACAATTTAATCACAGTTATTGATCTTGCTTAATCATTGAAATTCATCAATGACAATTATGTAAATATATGGAAGTTGACGACAATTATGTAAATATATGGAAGTTGACGGATTTAAGTAGAGCTTGACCGTTGAAATTCATCAAACAACAGAAAAAAAACAGTTATTGTATAATAGTTTAAACATATTAATAATCCATATAAGTAAATTTACTTATCCTTAAAAGGTAAGGTCGGTGGTCAATCAAAAGCCACCGACCAACCTTTCATATACACCCCTCAACTTTTTTCATTTTCAAATAATACTATTCAACTTTCTAAATTTTCAAATATATACTCATCAATTTTTTAAAGTTTCAAGTTTATCATTGGACAAAATTTTCAACTTTACCCCTGTAATAGTGTAATATATATATACACACCTAAACGATTATTTAGTAAAATAAAGTTAAAAACCTTATCGAACATAATCAATATTACTAGTAATAACTAATAGCGACTATTAAATGGTAAATAAATACATTAGAAAAAAATATTAATTCTTTGAAGATAAGAAAACACAAATATTTTATTTTATTTTATATTATCTATATATTTAATAGCAATAGAGATGAAAAGCACCACTTCCCCATTCTTGTAAACCTTTTTGCTTTGAATCTTATTCTCTTTGTAATGGAATGCCACATCTGAATGATGAAACCTCAAGCCTATCTACATCTACATACTTATAACAAAATCATGAAAGTAGCTTATATATATATTCGTAACTTACCTTTAATTGTTTATTGGTATATACCTTGTAAAATTTAATAATTACTATATTATTAACTAGTTTAGAGTCTCATGTATTACACGAGTTGAATAAAAAATAATGTAATATGTTAACGCGTACACTCGTCAAAATATGTATCTAAATAAATGCACTTTGACATGACAATTGTAAATTATGTTAAGTTAATTTTTAAAATATTTTTTAACTGAGTATTAATTTTTTTATGTAATTCATATTAAATTTATTTGGTTAATGATATAATAACTATCTATAATTAAATATTAAGTATCCATAATTAGATTTATATTAAGTATTTAAAAAATAAAAATATATTTTTTAATATTATTTATTAATAAGGTCCGCGTGTTATCTAATTCGGGTAAATTGTTTGGGCGGGAAAAAGAAAGTGAGATTGAAGGATAGAGTGACACGTGGCAAAACATGTAATCATTTATTAGGTTGAAGATTTATATATTAAAATGAATATAAGTAAACATTTGAATTGCAATACCATATCCATTTCATTTCAAGATAGAAACTTACATTAGATTCAAGATTTATACATTTTTAAAATATGAAGTTATAATATTCATGAATCGTTTCTATCAAGTATAAAATTTTAAACCAAGCTAATAGTTTTTAAAATAAAAAAACCACATCAAACCAACCGATTTGTTTTGCCATTTATCCGGTAAACACCACCATTATGCTATGGCGTGGTGTAGTGCATGGCTGTACAAAGTGCAGAGATGAGTAAAAGGTGAGAGAGTGGGGAGAGATGCTCTCTTCTTTTCCTTTAACAAAAAAGTGAAACCCTAACACACATTTAAATCAACCAAAAGATTCTCATCATAAAGAACGTATTTTTATTTTCTTGATTCTGTTTCATACCCCCTTTTCTTTCTTTCATTCTTTCTTTTACTTTTAAAGTTAGCTAATCAACTCTCTTAAGCAAAATTGCTGCAAAAGTTTGCATTTTTAGCACACCCCTTTGAGGTTGAGATTTCTGATAACTTATTTCAAGATTTTGTGTTGAAATCAAGGTTTAAAAAGAAAAACAGAGGAAGAAGGACATGGCAGGAGGAGGACCAGCACCCCCACCTAAACAAGATGATCAGCAACCACACCCTGCTAAAGATCAGCTTCCCAATGTCTCTTACTGCATTACCAGTCCACCACCATGGCGTAACTTACCTCTTTAAAACACACATATTTATTTCTTTTACTGCCAATTTTCTCATTGTTATACCCTCACTCTTTTTGTGTTACTTACTTCAATTTGTTACTGTTATTATGAACCCTAAAAAACATTCTTTTTAATGCAGCTGAAGCAATACTTTTAGGTTTCCAACATTATATTGTGATGCTTGGAACAACAGTTCTCATTCCAACAACTCTTGTTCCTCAAATGGGTGGAGGGAATGTAAGTCTTTCCAGTTTACACAACTGATACTTTTGTTACACAACTAATATATGAATTGGTTTTTTTGTTCATCTTAGGAAGAAAAAGCAAAGATGATTCAAACACTATTGTTTGTTGCTGGTTTGAATACACTGACACAAACACTTTTTGGGACAAGGTTACCAACTGTCATTGGGGGATCATACACTTTCGTGCCTACTACGATTTCAATCATATTGGCTGATCGATATAGTGACATCGTGGATCCTCAAGAGGTGGTTACACCATCAACCGTTTATGAAATTTATAGATAGCATTTCGTTTGATATTAAATCTCCACATGTTGATGATTATATAGAAATTTGAGAGGATTATGAGAGGGACCCAAGGCGCTCTTATCGTTGCTTCAACTCTTCAAATTGCGCTTGGTTTTAGTGGGCTTTGGCGTAATATCACACGGTTAGTTTTGAATCCTGTTACACATTTTGTATTTTATTTGAGTGTTCAGAATTTTATTATTTGAAACACATTTTGGTTTTTTCAATTTCAGGTTCATGAGTCCGTTGTCTGCGGTTCCATTGGTGGCTCTAACTGGTTTTGGATTGTATGAGTTTGGTTTTCCCTTGGTATGCATATATGTATATGTGTATATATCTTATCTAAATATAAAGGAACCCTTATATAGAATGCTGCTAATATGCTTAAAAATATTAGTTTTATGTAGTTGCATGATTTTCTGTAGGTTGCAAAATGTATTGAGATTGGACTGCCACAGATCATTTTTCTGCTAATTTTCTCACAGGTAATGTTCTTTAACAATATTCTACAACAGGCAAATTTCAACCGTTATATGGGTATAACGGATCAAACTGGTTGAGAGTAACTCAAAGAGTGTTCAAAATGAGTTTTATCAGTCGATTGGGTTGTACCTTGTCGCTAATGGTTTAAAATGGGTGATTTTTAATAAGTAGATATAGTGGAAACGGGTTGAAAGTCGCACAAAGTGTGTACAAAACGAGTAAAACATCGTAATAATGTAATATCTTGTACGAATTAATTATTTATAAAGCTTAAAAAAAGAAGAGAGGTGCTTGCAGGTTGGCCCGACTCGACCCATATTAACCCATTCTCAGAGTGACTTGTTTGGGCCCAAACCCATTCTGACCCAATCCACCCATCTGCTCATTTTGCCACCTCTATCATACTCCAAGATAGTAGACACTAATGTTAAACTAGGATGATGTTTATTGCAGTACATACCCCATCTTATGAAGGGAAAAAGCCCTGTCTATGACCGGTTTGCTGTTTTGTTCTCGGTGGTAATTGTGTGGATATACGCTCACTTACTCACTGTTGCTGGGGCCTACAAGAACAAATCTGACAATACTCAACTAAGTTGTAGGACTGACCGTGCTGGAATCATAGGCGCTGCTCCTTGGTATATGTTGTCTGTCAATTGTTGTATTTATATTCATTACATTTTAAGATATTATTATAGAAGAAGTTATTTTATAGGATACGTGTTCCTTATCCGTTTCAATGGGGAGCTCCAACATTTGATGCTGGAGAAGCTTTTGCTATGATGGCTGCTTCGTTTGTTGCTCTAGTCGAGGTTGTTTAATGTTTACGTTTTTCTTTTACAAGATAACCATCATATATTCTTTTATTAACATTTTTATTTATTTATTGTTCACCAGTCTACTGGCGCGTTAATTGCAGTAGCTAGGTATGCAAGTGCAACTCCTATGCCACATTCTGTTCTTAGCCGTGGCATTGGTTGGCAGGTATTGGTGTACACATTCAAATTGAATATGCTTTTTTTGGGTAAATTATAATTTTTGATTTGTTTTTTTGTTTCCGAAGGGAGTTGGCATTCTGTTTTCAGGAATCTTTGGGACAGGAAATGGTTCATCTGTATCAGTGTAAGCTATATTTATGGGTTTCTTTTGAGGTGGGAAAATGTCAGGTGATGGGTTGAAACGAGTTGTTTCTAGTACGTGTCTGGTTGACATAAACAAATTTTGTAAGTAGAAAATGTGTTATATGTTATTCCAAAAGCTATTTTATACAATAATAATCTTGTTTTCTAATATAAAACAAATGAGGAGGATGTAAGCTAAAAAAGAAATACACTTTGGTAAACTTTTAACCCGTTTGACCTACTTGATCCATTTCGTTTTCAGATAATTTTATTATTTCAATCCATTAAAATAAACCATAACCCAAAATCAACCCGTTCATAAGTAAATGGGTCGAAATTGACACCTTTAGTTTGTTTTATAAAGCATAACAAGATTTCTTTCCAAGATTCTTATCCAATTACCAAATTATGCAGCGAAAATGCCGGTTTACTCGGTTTAACACGTGTTGGTAGCAGGAGGGTGGTGCAGATTTCTGCTGGTTTCATGATATTTTTTTCCATTCTTGGTAATAATCAACATTTTCTTTTACATGCTTTTGTATTGAACATTCTTTTTCTTGACTTGATGTAAACCAATGTTGATTTGCAGGAAAATTTGGGGCTGTATTTGCATCAATTCCAGCACCTATTGTAGCAGCATTGTATTGTCTGTTCTTCGCCTATGTGGGTATGCATTAAATTAAACTTTTTGCGAGTTGCATTTGTGGATTTGATTCTGTCCATTTGTTCATGAGGATGATTTTCTTGATGTAAACAGGCTCAGCAGGTCTTGGGTTTCTACAGTTTTGTAATTTAAACAGTTTCAGAGTAAAGTTTATTCTTGGATTCTCGATTTTCATGGGGTTATCGATACCACAGTACTTCAATGAGTACGCTGCTCTTAGGAGTTATGGTCCTGTCCACACAAAAGCTAGATGGGTAAGAACAGTCCATCCCTTTGAAAAAAAGAAAGGTGCTGACTTTTTTAGTTTTAAGGTCAAACAGGCTCAATTGATAATTTTGGTAAACTGCATGAACCTTAATGTAGTATTTTTGCAGAATACATTAAACTAAAACAAGAACCAAACATAGAAACATATCGGTTTCACATTTATAACAATTTTGCATTTGCAAAGCAGCATATTATACCTCAAAGGTCAAACTTTCTGAAAAAACTCAAAAAAGCGAGCTGGCTTTTGAGGTCAAAGAGCTGATCTTCCAAAATGCCATGCTCTATGTTATCATTTTCTTGCATATTTTCCACTGCATTTAACTTTAAACAAGCATGAAACTTAGTAATATGTTAACTTGATGTTTGTAACAGGATCATTCACTTTTTCATTTGAAAAGTACTAGATTTGACCTCAAAAGTCAAAACTTTCTGAAAAAAGGAAAGATGCTGACTTTTTAATTGCCTACAGTTTCCACTAGCAATAAATTTTAAAGAACCACTAAACCTAGAAAAAATGTTGACTTAAGGTTTGTAATAAAATCAGTCAATTATAAGCCTGCTGACTTTACATTGTAACAAAGTCACATTTTAAAAAGTACCAAGTTTGACCTCAAAAGTCAAAATCACTCATTCTGCTTCATTATTCAGTGGAACGATATGGTAAACGTACCATTCTCTTCAGAAGCATTTGTGGGTGGATTATTGGCCATGTTGCTAGATGTAACTTTAAGGCAGAAAGATACTGCAACAAGGAAGGACAGAGGAATGCATTGGTGGGACAAATACAGATTGTATAAAACTGATGCAAGAAGTGAAGAATTCTACTCTTTGCCCTTTAATCTCAACAAGTTCTTCCCTTCGGTTTGATTGAAAATCAGGATCTTTGTTTATCTTGCATACTAACTGTTATCTGATCTTTATACATTCTATTTTGAGTCTTGATAACTTTTGCAAGCTTGTTTCTTGAATCAAAATGAAGCATAGTAGACCAAATCTTAGATCTTTATGGTTTATAATTCTTTCTTGAGTGTTAAATTCACTTAAAAGGTTGACACTTTATTACCCTGACTTCAAGATTTTATGATCCAATGAAGTGCTAAAAGAAAGTTAATATTATTAGTTACATTTCAAAAAGAATAATAATTTAGGAAAAAAGCAATAAGTGATGCGATATTAGGAGGGTGGCATGCAAGATGGCCCTAGGTTTTGTCCCTATCGATTTATTCATATATACATCTCTACCAAACCAATAATAGAATTTAAAAGTGGGATCATATATTGGAGTTTATAAATAAAAAATCTTGTGAATTATCAAGACTATGTTTGAAAATAAAATACAAGTTAAGTTTCCAAATTATTCAATTATAAAAAAGAGGTTTTCCTTTATTTAAGTTACTAGTTTAGATCCCGTGTTTATACACGGGTTGAAAAATATCAATTCATATAATGTTTAAATCTTTATGTATATATTTTATAGGTATAAAAATATATTACATATACTAAGAATAGAAACAAATTCAAAATATGTAAAAAATACTATATAATTGGGTTTCGAAAATACGTTAATTACTATTTAATATAAGTTGACTTTCAATTACTAATTGATTGAAAATAAAAGTTAAATAATTAAATTTCAAAGTTTCTTATAATAAGGGACAATTTAAAATAAATATGTTTTATTAGTATAATTAGTATTTTATTTAAATATATATTATCATTAAAAGATAGAAGTGCATTAAATAAGAGAGAGACGGGAAAAAAATGGTGAGAATGAATATGATGACGACATGTGGCATGAAAAACCTTTATTTATTAGATAGTATAGATATATATACAAGGGAATGATTAAGAGAAAACCACAAAGTTAGTCAAAAACCAAGAAAACCACTAAAATAATGTGTAGTACTATGGGTTACGTATACGTAACCACAATTTTTTTGTTTTCGGTTTACGTATACGTAACACTACGGGTTACGTATATGTAAGCCAATTTTTAAATTATTTTTTGATAAAAATGTGTAATATTACATTGATACTCTTATAAAAAAATAAAAATAAATATTATTATATTATTGGTTAAAATTAGTTTTTTTAATGGTTTTTGCGGTTTTCGCCTAACTATATGGTTTTCTCTGAAACCCTCCCATATATATATATATACTCGTTCATGTATAAGCCTTGTTTATAATTAAGATGTTATTTTAGAACATACCTTTCATGTATAAGACACCAATTATTATTATATGTGTATGATTTAAAATTAATTTCCATTTATGTATAAAAATCATTACAAAATCTTATCATGATATTATTCCTCAAGATGACATATTTAAATAATTTCCACGTCAAAAAACCCTCATATTCTTTTTTATGTAAATTACATCTATTTTCAAATTAGAGATTATAATACTTTTGGAAATTATCGTGCTAAAGTTATCTAAATATGCAATGTTATAGGCATGCTATATTTTCTTAGATATTCAATGCATAATTAAATATTTATATTTGTTTATAAAATCTGATAAAACATTATGAGAAGAAAAGAGTATACACTATATAGTGATAGAGATAAAACTCAATTGGAACTTTTTGGCATATCTTTATAAATACTCCCATTTTTCTTTTTCTTTCTTCAGTTAACTTTTTGGTATATGTCTAGAATTACTCCATTTCAAGTAAAGCTGTGCTAACGCTTAGTTTGTAGAGGAGTATTAGACCACAATGTCATTTGTTGCTACAAAACTTATCACCTAGAGGTTTAAGTCCACAAACAGTGCAAGATGGAAGGTAAAGCTTGGAGCCTTGGAATGTGAGAGTCTTCAGCTGTTTGTTATGAGCTTGGAGATGGATTTACAAAACAAGTAAACACCGTGACTCGCGCCACGAACAGAAGGGATTTCTCCCCGTGACCACCCTCTGGTGTGAGAATAAGTATTTGTCGGATAATAGGAAAATGAAGGAAATAAGGTGAAGTGGAGCAGTGAGTGAAATGTTGAGAGAATGAATTACCTTTGAGATTCAGGAAGCTATTTATAAGGCTCTCATGGATTAGGTATCTGGGTTGAGGCCCTATTCCGAGTAACCTGTCCCCAACGACCCGCATCTGCTTGTGCTCATTTTAACCGTAATATATACCTTCTTTTATGTTTAAGAGGTCCAAGCCTAATTAATATTATTTGTCTCCTTAGTTGACTTGTATTTCTAAGACACTGACCAGGTACTTGACTGGATCTTAAGTTGAAGAAGTTATGTCTTGAGCGTAAATTCTTTAGAAGTGGCGTGTAAGGCATAGGCCTGAGCAAGAACATCCCATAACTCGTAGACAGTTGTTCCTTGTACATGTGTAAAGGATGCCTCAGATACAATTGTGATTGTTATCCTGCGAACATGTGCATCATTCACTATCCATGCTGTGTAATTAGGATTGTCAGTGAGTGCAGCAACAACATCAGATCCAGTGGCAATAATGCGTTCCGGGCACTGGAGGGAGCCATCAACATAGCCGAAAAGGTTGTTAGTAATCAGAACTATAGTTGGTTGGAGATAGGGTAAATGTAAACTTGTGGAAGTTGTGAGAGGTTCTTTCAGTGTGTGAAAGAGGAGTAATAGTTTCCATTTTTTTAACTAGCCGAGAACTTTAAGTAATCCTAGAACTCTAAGTCAGCCGAGAACTTTAACAACCGAATACCGAGGTCGAGAACTACGGCCGAGAACTTTGCCGAGGAATTTACGGGAAAAACCCTAATTTTGGAGGTGGGACTGAGAGCTTTAAGCGTGAAAAAAGTGAAAAACCTTAGTTGTGGCGGCTGTAAATATGAAAAAATTTATGCTGATTTGGTATGCTTTGAGATGTAGAAGAAAAATACGAACCTTTGTAGAGAAAGAGGCGAAAAAAGACGAGCTTTGTATGCTTCAGTGTGGTAGTTGACAACCGTAGAGTCTTGTATACTCCGGTTACGATCGATGGTAGTGGTAGAGCCAAAGGAGGCTCTGATACCAGGTTGAACAGAGAGAATGTGTGGAAGAGTTGTAAATGATAACAAAGAAAGATGGGGTTTATATACATAACCCATATTTACATAAATCACCTCTAACATTACATAATTACAATGTGTCTAATAGAGCAGTTGCATTGCAGTGACTAAGTTGCACATTGAGTTGGCCAACCGTGAGTTGTTGTAATGCTGCCTTTAATGAAATTGCCAGATTCTTTGATTGTTATTAAACAATTTAACTATATATCAAAATTTGTTTAATTTACTATTAATAACTGTTGTTGGAAATTTAGTGAAAAATGTTTTTCACTTACTTTGAACACAAATAATTATTTGTATCCGTTACTAATATATACAACTACTAGTTTAGATCCCGTGTTTACACACGGGGTGAAACACATCAATATATAAAATTTTTAAATCTTTATTTATATATTTTACATGTTTAAAAATATATTACATATATACTAAGGATAGATACAAACTCAAAATATGTAAAAATTAATATATAATTGGGTTTCAGAAATATAATTTAACTTTTATTACTATTTGATTGAAATAAAAGTTACATAAATAAATTTCAAAGTTTCTTATAATAAGGGATAATTAAAAATAAATGTGTTTTATTAATATAATTATAATTTTATTTAAAAATTATTATTATTAAAATATGAAAATGCATTAAATAAGAGAGAGACAGGAAAAAAATGGTGAGAATGAATATGGAGACGACACGTGGCAATAAAAAATCTTTATTTATTATATAGTATAGATACAGTATAGATTAGTTAGTATGCGTGTGTTATACTATGTTAGAGGATCATAAAAAAACTAAACTATGTCCAAAACAGAGCTAAACTGAATGAGACATCGATGCTCCAAGTTGTGTGTTTGAAACTTAAAAGTTGTGGAAATTAAATGCGCGAATTTGTCACACATTGGAAGAGAGATAAACCTTGGATGGATTTATAAGTGGGAGTCCTTATAAAATCTTGTTCTCTTATAAGGAGTGAAACACAGTGACAGTCAGAAACTACGCGCCCGTGCCTGGGACAAAGGCGATGGACGTAATGTGGCGTTTTGATGACGCACTTGACACTTAAGGGACATAAAAAGGCCATACATGTTTCAGAAACCGCACAGAGAATTAAAAGATTTTCCATTTGTCTTGCACATTTATGCTCTCGTTTCATGTATTGTTTCGGATGCTTGGTTAACTCCGGCAGTGATTCTGCTCTGATTGTTGTATACTGAGAGATAAACGAGTTCACCTAAGTTTGTAAAAACATGATAAATAATGATGTTTTATAACTTTGAAAAGATACATGAAATCATGGTCTAAATAAATTTTATAATTGCAATGTGTATAGTGGCTAAAAGGTACTTTATATGCATGAATTATCATCGTATGAGGCAAAACAAAATTCACACTAAGCTTTTTCCATAACGTCTTGTGTTTTTTAATTTAAATATAATTTCCGGCAACAAATTAGACTCTTAAGAAACATCGTACATACACCTTTTTAAACATTGTTTGATAGTTTGAAATGAACAATACCTAGTGTGAAAAATGTATGGACTGGTATGTGGATGTTACAACAAGTCAAGGCCCTCTAATTGGTAACCAATTTTTTTGTTTTTTAACAATCAGATTGATAACATATATGGTTTGGATTATTATTATTATTATCAAGCTTGTTAATTAATACTTCATTTTAATTGGTGTGCCTACAAAGGCCCTCTTTCAACCACGACTAGTCCTTTCCAAAATCAATATGTGGAACCTAACACCTCACATGGCCTTCACGATGTTTTACCTAAATTTTCAATTTTTTTTGGTTGGCTACATATTTGAAGTTAGCAATTATATTAAAATTTTAACATGATATTAACTGCATCTTAAAAAACGTAGATAACGGAGCGTTGCCGCCGCCACAACTTTCTCCATCTCGCGTCTCCTCCAACCGCTACCATAGCTTTCCTCGTCGTTTGCCACCGAATGTTTAAACAATTGTGCCCCTTCTCAAAAAACCATGCAATAACCGTTCATAACCGTTGTCGGTACCATACCTATAAATACATCTTCATATCCATCAACTTCTTGGCTTTTGGTCTGGATTAGGAGGGGCTCAAACACTATAACTAATATGAAATAAACATAGTACTCTGAAATCAATACTTCTGAATAAAAAAGTGAAAGAAAAAAAAACGATTTTTTTGTGGATTTGTGAAACGTATTTGGGCTTTTGATCTGGATTAGGAATGACCCAAACAGTATAACTATAATGTAATAAATATAGTGAGCCAAAATCAATAATTTTAAGAAAAAAGTAGGAGGGGCATTGCCCCTATTAAGCTCCTCCCCTGCTAATAACAAAAGTAATTAAAGCCAATGGACGAGACGTAAGTATTTGTGATAATGTGAAAATATTAGAACATAACTATATGTGCTAATTTGTTTATTAAAATTAAGCTGCTTAATTATCATGAGATAATTTTTTCGTCATCAAATTTATTCACAACACAATCAAATTATGCTTTACACCTCCATTGTGTACATCATTAAACAAACCCTAGGTGATGTATAGAAAATTAAAAATAGCTGATGTATAAATTCTCTCTTTTCTCAATACAAAGATATAATTAATGAATTATAATCTGGAGTTAATTACTATTTTCGTCCATGTGGTTTGCTTAAAATAACTATTTCAGTCCAATAGTTTAAATTTTGTCAAAAAAGTACTTGATCTTTCATTTTTGTAACAATCAAGTCCATGTTTTTAATGCTGTCAAGTCCTGTTGTTAACTTTCTTACGAATGGACTAAAATACCCCTTTGTTAAAGATTTTATACAAACAAAATACCATCACTCTCTCTCTCTCTATCTCTCATCTCTTTCTCTCCCCCCACAACCATCACCGCCCAAAATGAGAGCACCACAACCATCGCCAGCCACCATGACTAAAAAGAAGTAAAGGTGAAGCTCTGGGAGGTTTGGTCGGAGTAAGATAAAGGGCGAAGGGGTGGGGAGAGTGGGAGACGACGAGTGTATTTGGAGGGGGATTTTTTAGGGTCTCTGGGAGGTTTCCTTCCAAGAACACCATCCATCATCGGAGAAGGAGGCAATTGAGGGAAGACTGGTGTTGCCCCTTTCATAGTTCATGATATTCGTTTCCCCTCAATAGGAACATCACTTTGATTTTTCTAAATTCCTTACATATAGAGTAGATTACGATTTCGTTCCTAGGTGTAAAGTTATGGCCTTGAGATCACTGCTTCTAGTCTTGCTCTTTATAGTTCTAGGTTTGTAGTTTCTGGTCTTGCTCTTTAGAGTTCTGGGCTTGCAATATGGTCTTCCAATTGAATTTCGTTGCTTGATATGTTTGATTAAACAACTCTCTCCTTTATGGTAACGGAGATGATGATGATGATGTTGTTGATGTATTATTTAAAGAGATTGACAATGGAAATTATTTGAGCAAAATTGAAATTTTTGTTTCAAAATCGATTAAATTGCAGGAGAAGCTTAGGGAAGCTCTTGAACAAGATTCTGAAGACGAGTTTTATTAAATCCAATAATATTGAATTCTTATAATCGATTTTTTGAATTTGATTTCGCTATGACGGATACTGCGTTCCAATTTTATGATTCTGATTTGGACTTCTGGGTAGTTTTGTAAACAAGAGAAAGGTGTGAAGGTTTGTATACATTTTTTTTAATATTAAGGGTAGTTTCATCTTTTTACATAAATACTAACAATGAATATGAATAAAATTTGAGGCATGGACTTGATTGTTACAAAAATGAAAGATCTGGTACTGTTTTGACAAGATTTAAACTATTGGACTGAAATAGTTATGTTGAGTAAACCACATGGACGAAAATAGTAATTTACTTTATAATCTATTAACATTCCCGTTATTCATATTTATTATATGCGTAATTATTTTAAAAAGTATTCGATAATTTGACTTTCAAGATTAAAATATACGAAAAAACAATTTCTCAAATTTTTATATTTTATTTATGGGCATATTATTATTATATTTTTATTTTAAATCTTGAATTATGTATGTGCAAATAATAGTTAAATATGGAGGAGTGAGGGCCTACTAAAGAGTTGAGAGATTGGCTTCTTTGAATGAGACCTCTTTTATTCACTATTTATTTTTAAATAAAATGTCCTCGTCGTCTACAAGTTTTTTTAACGAAAAATTTACTACTATTTTTAAATTATACTAAATAATTTATCTTATGCATGGATTCGAACCATTATACTTCAAGTCATATATCATTAAAAGCTCGATTATGTATCGATTTCAAAATAATTTCTTTTCAATTAAGATTACAAAATACCGTTGAAATTTTTTAGAGTTTCTTTTCTATTTAAAGACAAGACATATTGAATGATATTTACACACACCATTGTAGTAGCCAGCCCTATCTGTATAATTATCATCTTTTTTTTGTTTCTAATTTTGAATAAAAGTTATAATATTAGCCTAAGAGAGTAATTAAAATGTAAAGAAAAATCACAATATTAACCTTATTGATTAATAAAATTATCAAAATGACTATTGACTTTTTCATTTCATAAAAAAGTAATTTTTTAAATAAAAATATGTGATGCAAAATTATGATACAATGACACGTGGTGTAGAGCATAGTTCTCCGGTAGCGCAAGATTAGATCGACACTTGTCGATTGAATTGTTTGTAATGTAAATCTATTTTAGTAAGTCTTTTTTTTAAGATATATGTTGAATGTGGCCAATTTAGTAATTTTCCAAAATAATATAAAGCCTTGAAAATGTATAGACAAGGGAGGGGTGGTGAAGAGAGAAAATAGTTCATTGCTTACTTCAACTTCCAACTTCATCTCCTTTCTTCATATATCTTCATCCCATATTCCTTCTTCTTAATCATCATCGTCATCTAGAGTGAGATACAAGAAATCCGAAAAGAATATATATATATATATATATATATATATATATATATATATATATATATATATGGGGTAGAAAAAGAGCCTGCAAGGTCAAAATACTACAAGACTGGATCAGTTAAGGATATGTAAAGTCAAGAAAAGAACTAATGACATTAACACTTTGTATATGAATCTTGAGAAAACATGTTATGAGTTCAAAATTTGCCTACTTTAATTTTTTTTGTGTCCTACTTGCAATTTCTTCTTAAATTTAAAAAAAAAAGTTGGCAATATACTTAATAATAAATATTTACATATTATATATTTATAACATATTACATAGTTTTTTAATACAAATTTTAGAAACGTCATATAGTTACATTTTTAAAATGTTTTATAAAAAGAATGAAATAAATGTTCAGTTTCTAAAAATGTTTTATGGACAAACCTATATTTTTTTAAATAAAAAACGTTTATAAAAAGAATTATAGAAATCATTATTATTTAATAGGAGAGAGGTGTGGAAAACAAAAAATTATAAAAAAACAATTAAAGAAAAGTTGTGTAATTAATAGGAGTGAGAGGTGAAAAAATAAAATTTGTTTAAACAAAACCTTTATTTATTATATAATATAGATTTCCATAGTTTGATATGAAAAGGCTAAGTTGTTTTATTAATTAAGCTACTTGAAGAAATGCAGCACAAAGTGTGGTTGGGTCGGAAGTACTATTGCTTATGCAGTTGGTACAACACAATAGGTGAAAATTATTGATTAATTATCACGTATTGATCAGGAACAAGGTCATATAACAAGTAAACTAGGCCATATACACAGAGAGAGAGAGACACAGCTAGCACTTAGTTCCAAGCTGTCGATCGATTATATATTGTGGGTAGATTGGTAATTTCATAGTCAATTATTGATCTATAATTAGGCTAGGGACAAATAAGGTACTTGTTAAATAGAGTAGAAGAAATAAGTACGTGTTTCAACAACATTACCAGTCAGATCAAAAGGACTTTCATGTCCTTCCCACCGTCGTATATTCATTCATTTGACTCGTTGATAGTTGGCCACTCTTAATTAAAACATGAGTTGATCATAAGCCATAAATATTATATATATATATATATATATATATATATATATATATATTGAAATAACTAAATTGGATGTGCTATTATATATGAAAAATTCTCTAAGTGTCCCTTTAACAAATCAAGTTCCTCAAAATATCCCTTTTTACAATCATAAAATGTCCGCTTCAATATGGACGCTGACATCCATATTATAAGTTCGATCCCTAGTATTTTAAGTCAATGATATAGCGCCACGTGTCCTAACATGGGCGGAAACACTTGTTTTATATGATTGTCATGGTTGGCCGCCACTTGTCTTACATCCTTGACACAATCTGCCACATGTATTTTTTTATTTAAAAAATGTTCAAAAAGTTAAGAGCAGATTCACCTCTATTATACAGTCTTTCGCATCTATTATATGGGTGCCACCTGCTGAATGGTACATTTTGTGGTAGAAGAAGGTGAAATGAAGAAAGTTAAAGTGATAAAACGAGGAAAGTTGTTGGTCAAAAGAACATTTTGGGAATTGAATTTGGGGGCAAATTCATTGATAAAATTAGAAATTAGGGTTTTGTTTTTTTACATATGGTAATTGAATTTGGGGGAAATTAGAAACACAAGAAATCATGGACATTGTGATGGATCTGTGATTTAGATGGTTGTGGCTGAGGTTCAGAATTACTTGACAACCCCGTTAATGGTAATTTGCTTAACCCATGGGTGTTATTATGCGATGCGTATTTATATTTGTTTAGATCCTTCGGTTCGGCTAGTAATAGTGACTTGAGATGTGGTCCCATTCCGGACTGATCTTATTGTACAATGGACACACATGTTGTTATCCACCATTCTTGATTTGTTACTTAGTAGGACCCATTCAGTTATCAAAAGATGATAAGTTTGTTGAGAGTCAGTTTCCTTAGCAAGACATTGCATCATGCATGAACTTCCATCGTCCGGACCGAACCACCTTCTTTCTTGTCTGAATAGGACTGGTTTGTGGTGTTACCCCATCAACAACAATACAACATGGAGCTAGTAGTAGCTTAGTTTTTTCTTCTAGGGTTCAAACTCGACAATGAGTGTTAGGGGAAGAAAAGCTTAACTTGTCACACCCCCAAAATCCACTAACGGAGTTTTACCGTTAGGAGCGTGACATACCAGGATCTCAGTCATTAGTTACGTTGAACGACTCTATATGAGTTTAATAAAAACACTAGTATTGCTCATAGTCACGATGCAACACTAGTAAATGAAAATACTGAGTTAATGCGAAATGCGGAAGCGTAAAGATTGAAGGAAAAGCATGCGCCAAAAACAATTGCGCCCAAAATATGCAATTCGAAAATAAATAAATAAGTAAGTCCTGCGTTTGATAAATAATGAAACTCCAATGCATGCATGCCCTATCTCGTGCTCATACTTTAACGTCCTGAGAAAACATGCTAAAACGTGTCAACACTAGGTTGGTGAGTTAACAGGTTTCAAATGTAAGTAAAGTTTACTAGATAAAACAATTTACATTTATATCAATAGGTAGCTAACCTAATAACATATTATTAAAGCGTTTCGACACCGAAGCTGACTGTTTATGTTTGATCTGCCTCCTACCATGTCTATCATGAACAATGGTAAACTGTTTAGGTCAATGTTATACCCGTTCGACTTCCTGTCGTGTTAGCGCGACTAACGCGGGTGGGGCTTGTCAATGCCTAGTAGTACTACTCAAGATTACCTCGCTATCCCATATATTAAACCGTTCGATAAGTAAGGACTTACATGATATGTTTGCACTTAGTATAACAAGTGATATAAATGAAATGTAAGATCTAAATGTTTGTACCCATGTTTTCTTCCTCCAGTTTAAACCATAAGAAAAGGGGCCGTGAAACTCACCTTAGAGTATGTGCAGATGAAAGCTAAGTTAAATCTGCTTGACTACTAACCGCCACCTATAAACATCGGTTTATAAGTGCGTGTTTGTGTAAGTTGACATGAACCCTAGGTATCCAAACAATCCCATTGTTTTAAGTGTTTTAGAAAAACATTTAATAGTTTGACCAAGTTTGACCCAGTTTGACCCGACGACCCGTTGGTGACCCGTTTAGTGATTTAATGTTTGGTTTGAATACTAACACACATAGTATACAAGTAATTCATGTTTCATGCTACACATGTCACAACTAACTTAGTATGGCAAGTTATGTCTATAAAATGCATGTTCAACAAAGTTCCTACTTTTAACAATGTATGAACACAAAGTTTGATTTCAATAGATTACATCATCTACTACATAATTGAATAACCCTAACACGTTTATACATACCTACTAATGCATGAATGATCATCACAACGTACACATTAGGTCTAGACATCAAGTTTCCACTTTTAGTAAGTTAGGATCAATGCATGTGATTTATACCAAACAACACTCTTATAAGCTTTATTGCGTTCATAATAACGTGTTCCTCCAAATCTAACAACTCTTGCAATTGTGTGGATAGCTCCTGCAACTCACTTGGTGCAAGTCTATAGGGTGCTCGAGCAATAGGCGCTGCTCCGGGTGTTAGGTCCATCTGGAATTCGACTTGACGATGAGGTGGAAGACCAGATAGGTCTTCAGGAAATACTTCTGGGAATTCATGAACGATCGGGATATCTTCTAACTTCTTCTCCTCGGTAGACTTGTCAGCGACAAGGGCTAATATCGCGGTATGACCCTTACGCAGACACTTCTGAGCCTTCATGAAAGATATGATGCCCACGACTGCACCGCTTCTTTCGCCCTGAATGGATAGGATCTCTCCACTAGGAAGGGGTATACGAACGATCTTCTCACTACAGATGATCTCAACTTGGTTTTTAGACAACCAATCCATGCCACAATTATGTCAAAACTGCTAAGTGTAACTGGCATGGGATCGATGTCGAGTTTGTGACCAGATAGTTCTAACTTACATCCCTTGAGAATGTGGGTTGCCTCGATTACTTTACCGTCTGCTATCTCTACGGTATAATGATGCTATAGTAAAGTTGGGTTTATTCCTAACCGACTACTAAGTTCTCTAGATATAAAACTTCTATCGGCGCCAGTATCAAAAAGTACATAAGCAAAATGATCGTTTAAAAGAAACATACCGTTAACAACGTTCCGATCATTCCTAACTTCCCCCGAGCCAATCACGAAGGCTCGAACTTTAACACCGTTGTTGTTATTGTTGCCGTTACCGCCCTGGTTGTTGTTACCATTCCATTACTACCCTGATAATTGTTACCATTGCCATTCCCGTTTCCATTTCTCTTTAACTGCGGGAAATTTTTCCTAAAATGCCCTTCTTTCCCGCACTTAAAACAGCCTTTGGGTGCTTCACCAGGTGGTGCCTGTTTGTTCTGCAGATCTACCCTACAATCTTTGGCCACATGACCCATCTTTCCAAACCGGTGGCAACGGTACCGGTCGCATGCTCCATGATGGTGAAAATTACATTTGTTGCACTTCGGGTACTTGCCAACGTATGAACCCTGATTTTGTTGAGAAGAGGTAGACTGATTGTTGTTCTTTGACGGTTCAAGCTTATGGTGTTGCTGTTGTTGTTGTTGAGGAGGTGGGTTTGACTGGAAAGTTTTGGGGAATGAACTGTCAAACTTCCGTTTGTTGTCAGTTGTCTTTGATAATGCACCTCTAGGGAGTAGGGTGCCCTGAGCGACTGCCTGATCGGTTAGCCTGTGAGCCAACCTGATAGTTTGCTGGATTGTAGTAGGATTAGAAGATGTCACCATGCTCTGAATTTGCGGAACCAAACCATCAATGAATTTCTCGATTCTCTTATAGGGAGGTGTTACCATTTGTGGACATAATTTTGCCAGTTCATGCGAACGAGTAGTGTAGGCTTCAATCTCAGATCCTTCCATCTTTAGGTTCCAGAACTCGCCCTCAAGTTTCTGCACTTCATCGCGGGGACACTACTTCTCCCGCAGCATAATCTTAAATTCGTCCCATGGCAATGCATTTGCCATCTCAAGAGTTAGCATTTGCACTTGGGAGTTCCACCAAGTAAGGGCCGGACCCTCAAGTGTGCCAGATGCATACTTCACCTGATTGTTCGGTGGGCAATTGCACATTGCAAAGGCGGATTCAGATTTCTCCATCCAGCGGAGTAAGCCAACAGCCCCTTCGGTTCCACTGAACGAGTGGGGCTTGCAATCCATGTAAGCTTTAAAAGTACAGGCCTGTTGGTGGTTGTGCTGACCTGAATTGTAACAAGAATGCGCTTTAAGAATACCATATTCGAATTTGAGTTTAGGATGAATGATGACTCACTAGAGTCGATAATATTTTGCTTTATCTCCAGCATTAACAGCGGCTTGACTAGCTGCTACCGCTTCAGCCACACGCTCATTTATGAGTGCCGTGAGCTCAGCTGCAGTCATGTTGACATTTCCGCGACCGCAACGTCCTCCGGCGCGTCAACCACGTCCATTTCCACGTCCAGACATTATCTCTTCATTCACAATATACGATAATGAGAAAATACATCGCATTTTATCATCATACAAGTACTAGTAAACAAAAGAAAATTTAAACCACAACATCTAACATTTCAATAATAATAATCCTTGATAAAATAAATTGTAAGGGCTACAAAGTAAATTCAATCAAACATCAAAATCCAGAAACATCTGTTGGATGGGAACGACCCTGCCCATCTAGGTTCAAAAGAAAAGACGTAAATAAGTAATGAAGATAAGATATCAAATGCCACTGCTAGCTGATGTAACATCAGATGCTGCATCCACGTCCTCGGCCGGATCTCCTGCGGGTGCATCATCTGGTGCAACTCCTACTGCTTCAGCAGCTGCAAGTCGAGCTTCCACTTGCTCAATCCTGGTGTGGAGTATATCTAAGTTCCACTCTGCAGTGTTCAGCCGGTCTTCCATATCCACACATCCATTTGCCAAATTCTCATGGACTTTATCAGTGACTGCTAAATCTGAAGTCAGTTTGTCAATTTTCTGATTCATCAGAATCTGTCGCTCTAATATGCCAGATATCTCCCCCGCTGCGTCCCTCATGTTTCGGATTTCCCGGTCCATCCTAGCTACAAATGCAGCTAACACCTGCTCAAAGGGGTACTGCAATGGTGGCAAAGCTCGCACAGAAGATGATGAAGAAGAAGCAATGTCAGTAGTGAGTGGAGGTGGGACTTCCTCCTCGCAGATCCAGTTCCTGATCCTATCGGGATACCAATCCCAGTCTTGCGTGTTACCTTTGACACGCACATGAATAGGCTCATCATACCCTACAGTGGTGTTGATCGGGTTGAGTCGACGTCTCCTCGGCTCTGGCAAAGGTACGGTAGGATCATCTTGCTCCTGAACGACTGGGGATGCGGGTGAATTAGGCGGTGTCGACATTTCCTGTAACGGGATGAGTGAGTGCCATGTATGAGTGTAATTGTTGTGTAACTAATGCATGTGCGTGGTTATAGTCTAGTATGCATTTCCTAGTTCTCTATAACCAATGGCTCTGATACCAATATGTCACACCCCCAAAATCCACTAACGAAGTTTTACCGTTAGGAGCGTGACATACCAGGATCTCAGTCATTAGTTACGTTGAACGACTCTATATGAGTTTAATAAAAACACTAGTATTGCTCATAGTCACGATGCAACACTAGTAAATGAAAATACTGAGTTAATGCGAAATGCGAAAGCGTAAAGATTGAAGGAAAAGCATGCGCCAAAAACAATTGCGCCCAAAATATGCAATTCGAAAATAAATAAATAAATAAGCAAGCCCTGTGTTTGATAAATAATGAAACTCCAATGCATGCATGCCCTATCTTGTGCTCGTACTTTAACGTCCTGAGAAAACATGCTAAAACGTGTCAACACTAGGTTGGTGAGTTCACAGGTTTCAAATGTAAGTAAAGTTTACTAGATAAAACAATTTACATTTATATCAATAGGTAGCTAACCTAATAACATGTTACTAAAGCGTTTCGACACCGAAGCTGACTGTTTATGTTTGATCTACCTCCTACCATGTCTATCATGAACAATGGTAAACTGTTTAGGTCAATGTTACACCCGTTCGACTTACTGTCGTGTTAGCGCGACTAACGCGGGTGGGGCTTGTCAATGCCCAGTAGTACTACTCAAGATTACCTCGTTATCTCATATATTAAACGGTTCGATAAGTAAGGACTTACATGATATGTTTGCGCTTAGTACAACAAGTGATATAAATAAAATGTAAGATCTAAATGTTTGTACTCATGTTTTCTCCCCCAAGTTTAAACCATAAGAAAAGGGGTCGTGAAACTCACCTTAGAGTATGTGCAGATGAAAGCTAAGTTAAATCTGCTTGACTACTAACCGCCACCTATAAACATCGGTTTATAAGTGTGTGTTTGTGTAAGTTGACATGAACCCTAAGTATCCAAACAATCCCATTGTTTTTAGTGTTTTAGAAAAACATTTAATAATTTGACCAAGTTTGACCCAGTTTGACCCGACGACCCGTTGGTGACCAGTTTAGTGATTTAATGTTTGGTTTGAATACTAACACACATAGTATACAAGTAATTCAAGTTTCATGCTACACATGTCACAACTAACTTAGTATGGCAAGTTATGTCTACAAAATGCATGTTCAACAAAGTTTCTACTTTTAACAATGTATGAACACAAAGTTTGATTTCAATAGATTACATCATCTATTACATAATTGAATAACCCTAACACGTTTATACATACCTACTAATGTATGAATGATCATCACAACGTACACATTAGGTCTAGACATCAAGTTTCCACTTTTAGTAAGTTAGGATCAATGCATGTGATTTATACCAAACAACACTCTTATAAGCTTTATTGCGTTCATAATAACGTGCTAGTATCATTCCATAACATCATGCATGTAAAACAACTCACATATAACAAACACTTTTCAATAAAGTTTCCTCTTTAGGAAAGTCTACGATTTCTAGCTTGTTAACAAGAATCAACGCACCAATTCAATTTCATACAACCCAACTAGTATAAATTTAACCATAACAATCATCGTAAACATCTAGCATGCAATCCTACATTATCACATAATCAAAAAGTCTCTACTTTAGACAAGTTATGAACAATAATGCAACTAGGGTTTTCCAAATAACAATATACTCATAAAATAATTGTAAAAAAATAATAAAGTTAACATCTTTTTTATAAAAATCAATGTTTGGATGAACTAGGGTTTGATCTAAAATTTAGGAATCAAAAATCAACGAAATTGAACGAAACAACTTACGTAGTAGCGTTAACAATGTGTAGAGGAGTCCGATTATGCGTTTAATTGCAAGATTGGAGCTTGGAGAGGGGGTGTATGGTGGTGGTCTTGGTCTCGGTTGCAAGAGAGAATAAGGGGGGGGGGGGGGTTGACGGCCAATATAAAAAAAGGGTTTAGGTTTAATTTTTTTTATAACATTCTTTAAATACTTGATCTCATGGGTTTTAAAATGGGTTTAGATAATCCATGGGCTTCTTAATGGGTTTTAATTATTTTATTTATCTACTAGCTAGAATTGTTTTTAAATAATTATTTTTATAAAAAAAAACTTCTTTATAAAAATAACACTAAAGCAGTAAAAGTCACATAGCGCATAAACGTAGCGATTTCACGAATGTTCACATAATTCACAGAAAAATCGTATAGCATATAAATTCACCTAATTCATATTAAAATAATTATTCACAATTATTTTTATTAGTTCACCAACGATCCGGGTTCGACTCGTGTGTGATCCGGTAATTCTACAATTTACCGATACGTGAGTGTTTGTGCGAAACCGACACACCTAATTAATCCTAATTAAATGTGATGCATGTGTGACTAACTGAGATAACTGAGTTTGCATGAACAATGTTTGAACTAACGATGTTTGTGTTAACGGAATTAACCTGAATTTGCCGGATGTCACATAACTTCTTTCCTTGAGGGCTAAAAATGAGTATTGACCAATAGTCTAAGGACCATTCACTCTTTTACAGAATCTAAACCCTCCAAGAAATCTTGTAGTCTGGAGACTAGCCAAGAACATATGGAAATCTCAAAATAATGGAACGGGTATTTTATCATATCGAGCGAGAAAAGTTAAGAATTGATTGGAGCAGAAATGAAGTCGTTATTATCAAGAACGAGTGTTAGGTTTTCATCATGTGGAATCACCAATTTGCCTACGATAAGAAGATTTGATCGTTACGGGTTTCCTTTGACGAGATTTGGTGGTCGGTGTCACTGTTTTCTTCAAACCAGGAAATCAGATTCTGAAGAGAAGAATGGTTTCTTTGTTGTCCGGAAAGGGGATCTCGTTGGTGTCTACAACAACTTAATTGACTGTCAGGCTCAAGTTGGATCTTCGGTATCATCTCATTTTCCTTAATTTACGTATGTTGTAATCACAAACTCCCCCTTATTTGAATATGTTTCCATTGTCATAGGTATGAGATCCTCCTGTTAGTGTCTATAAAGGTTACACCATGCCCAAAGAATCAGAGGCTGTCTCGTGGCCTTAAAAACGCTCTCTATTCAATCAGAGCAGTAGATTTGACAGAAGAATTATTCGGAACCCTTGTGTTGAAGGTACCAATGCAAAAAACATTTTAACTTATTATCCCACAACATCAATCTTTTAAAGTGAAAGAATTATGTTTCTGTGCAGCATCCAGATGTTTCCGTAGACGAACCTGAAAGAATATATCACCAAGTTTTGGGCTTGCAAACTGGGGTAAGTTAGTATAGTGTTGATGATTGCTAGTTATATTCTTTAATTTTAGATGATAATTGACAGCAAGCTTGTATTCTTGAATTCGATGGTGCTTGTAAAGGAAATCCAGGACAATCTGGGGCAGGAGCCGTGCTACCAACTCCTGATGGAACTTTGGTATAATAGACCTACAATATTTGTTGTTTTTTCTTTTAACCTCTTCTTTTTGTAGATTTATAGATTGCGTGAAGGTTTGGGTGTGGCGACTAATAATGTTGCAGAATATCGAGCTATGATTTTAGGGTTGAGGTATGCTCTTAGCAAAGGTTTCACAAGTATACGTGTTGTAGGTGATTCTAAGCTCGTTTGCATGCAGGTTTCTGCCATATTTTTACCATCTTCTTGCACAAAAAAAAAATAGTCACATCACTTAAGAGAAAACTTGTTTGGTACAGATTCAAGGACTATGGAAGGTGAGGAATCAGAATATAATCAAGTGGTATGAAGAAGCAAAGAAATTAAAGGATCAGTTTCTGTTTTTTCAGATCAATCATGTGTAAATAATCATACATCTGCTTATATTTTGCATCTGTTTTTATAGTTGGTGAGGTACAAGAGGAGGAGCTCGAGATTGGTGAAACTGGAGGTCAAAATCAACAATCAGTTGCGTTTTGAAGCTAACAGGATTCACCCTTCAATCCAGTTGTCCATAGTATACGCACACCCATTGTTGTCTATGTTGCAAGTGATTTTCAGGAATGCTTGTGACTTCATTTCATTTACAGCTAAAGGAACAAGTGATGCTATCTTTATTGCCATTACTCACTTTGAGATGTCAATTAGTTATTTAATCAAAAGTTAAGGTAAATGATGTAATTGATATAAAAATAATAATAATAATTAAAATTTAGTTATGTAATTAAAACTTTTTGTTTAATTATAAAGTAAACTTATATGACTACAAAAACTTCTCCAGGAACACCTGTAACAACCTCCCTCGATAGACTTCAGTCCACTCTTGAGGAATAGGATGATCAGATAGGCAAATCCCTGCTAACTTACAAATCTAACTACTTGAAAGGGCCTTAAATGTGAGCCAGTAGACCCGGATGGAAACTCAACTACTTCCAAGCCTTCAGGATCTATGAAGGAGAGGGGATGACAACTTAATAGAATGACTGAATGAGTTGATAAACGAACCCCTTTTCCCTTTTTACGCCCCTATTACTTTGAGAAGAGAAATGCTGGTTTGACCGATGAACTACATGGAAAAATTGACTTCTTTCTTTTCAATGGAAATGGTATTTGAATTTTATTTTTAATCTATTTGGTCCAATATGTTTGATTTTAAAATGTGATTAGAATGTATTCCAATAAATTCCTTTCAAAGTTTGAGAGATAAAACCAATTAAATTGAAATCTCCTACTCCCTCACCAGGAAGCAACAACATTAGTGGATCATGGTCTTGGTTATTTGGGGCGTCGTGGTAGAGTGGTGTGATGTCCATCGTCCCATGGACAAGTTAGGAGAAGGGAGAGAGCTGAAAGGTAGACGCCTGTGAAAGGGGGAACCATTAACGGTAGGCCAACGATAAGGGTGCGAAGAAAAAAGATTGTTGGGTATTTATTATTATTTTTTTTAAATATAAGTAGTAAAATAAAGCTTTAAACAAAGTAACAACCATGTATGTATTAAACCTAAGGAGTTTGTCTATTTCCAAAACTAGCCCCTAAAAAAGCTTCTAAAGGGAGATAACACCTTAAGGTTTGGTTAGATTTGCAAAAGTGGACCCCTAGCTTACAGATCACATAAAACCCCAACAAAACCCCTAAAACGTAATCTCATAATCTTTCTTCCAAATCAACAATCCCTAAACGTAAATCTGATGATTCTTCAACGTTCCGTTCCAATTCTCAGTTTCTGCAAGATAACATCTCCCAAATTCCTTCTCTTACCCTTCAACTTATCATCACCGGCCTCTTGCTCACCACTCACGTCTAGATTCCATCACCGTCCGCGCACTCGAATCAGGGCCTTTTCCACCGCCGTCTCCGCCGATGAGAAGCAAACCGATACCTTCTTCTCTGATGAAACCGTTTCCTGGAGTTCGCTAGGGATTGCTGATAAAGTATCCCGAGCTCTTTCTAGCATAGGCCTGAATCGTCCTTCTCTAATTCAGGTAATATTTGTTGGAGATTGTATGCTTATTTGTTATTACTAATGTATGTCACTTCAGGCTGCTTCTATACCTCCTATACTTGTTGGAAATGATGTTGTGGTTGCAGCAGAGACTGGTAGTGGTAAAACACATGGTTATCTTGTTCCATTGTTCCATAAGCTTTTATGTACAACAACAAATGATACTATTTCTGATGAGAAACTTCATCAAATCTCTCTTGTTCTTTGCCCTAATGTCATGTTATGTGAGCAAGTGGTTAGAATGGCCAACTGCATCTGCAATGATAACGGAGAACCACTTCTTCGAGTCGCAGCTGTCTGTGGACGACAGGTGATTGTACCTTGTAATCTGTACTACTGTTACTGTCAGTTAAACTAGTAAGAGTCTTATTTTTGTTTGATTGTGGTTCTCGGTTGTAGGGATGGCCGGTTAATAGACCAAACATAATCGTTTCCACACCTGCTGCTCTTTTGAACTACCTTCATGCAATCAATCCAGAAAGGCGGCGTCGTGCTGAGTTTATTCGTGATGTTAAACATGTGGTAATGATCCATTCATCTACTTGTTGCTACTTGCAATGTAATCGTTAATAAGTTGGTGTCTTAAATTCTGTAAATAATTTCTAGGTTTTTGATGAAGCAGACATGCTCCTATGTGGGAGTTTCCAAAACCAAGTTATTCGCCTCATAAACATGTTCCGTTTTGATGAAAAACTCTTGTCACGGGCCAAAAACTCTCCAGCTGACAAGTCTTTGGATACGGAGTCTGAATCCAGTATCCAGGTGGAGTTAGAAGACCATGAAGACATGGAAGATGATGAAGAGGGTGAGGACAAGACTGATTATGGGAATTCCTTAGAAGAAAGTGAACCGGTTATTCTGAAGAAAAGAGACTGGAAAAGGACGAGAGAGATTTATGAACGCAGTAAGCAATACATTTTTGTTGCAGCAACACTTCCTGAAAATGGAAAGAGAACAGCTGGCGGTGAACTGAAACGGTTGTTTCCAGATGCCACATGGGTTAGCGGGCTTTATCTTCATCGTCACAATCCAAGGTTAGAGCAAAACTGGATTGAAGTTACAGTTGATACACAAGTGGATGTACTCATAGATGCTGTAAATCATAAGCTTAACACAAGCTTATTAAGTTCTGATAGTGGGTTGAGTCGAACAATGGTATTTGCAAACACAGTTGAGGCTGTTGAAGCTATTGTCACGGTTTTACAGGGAGCAGGTATTGAATGTTATTGTTATCACAGTGAGAGCTCTTTAGAAGACCGTACAAGAAATTTAATTGATTTTCAACAAAAAGGTGGCATTTTTGTCTGCACCGATGCTGCTGCTCGTGGCACCGATATTCCCAATGTTTCACATGTTATTCAGGTTGTTTGAAGTTTTTGTTTTCTGTGTTCCTTTGTTGAAGATTAATAAGAAAAAAAAAACAAAAAAAGACATTATAGTTCTGGTTCAGTGATTCTTGATGTTTTGTTTTTGGCTACAGGCGGAATTTGCTACTTCTGCCGTTGATTTCTTGCACCGGGTGGGTCGGACTGCCAGAGCGGGTCAGCACGGGCTCGTTACTAGTATGTACAATAAATCAAACCGTGATCTTGTCGCCGCAGTTCGTCAAGCTGGAAAACTATGTCAGCCTGTGGTAAGTATGCTTTAGCCTTTTGACTTTGGGATAGCGTGTTAATAACCATTGCAAGATACTAACTTTGGTTTTTGTCCACACGGTTATTTATGTTGTTATTATTGAGGGGTATTATATGGGTGCAGGAAAAGGCGTTTAGCAGGAAGCGAAGCTTTAGGAAGAAACTGAAAAAGCAAGGAGGTATATTAACTTTTTTTTTTGTTCTGAGATCTCTGGTTGTGATAGATCAAATTTAATAATATAATATAGTTGCTAAAGCAGGTGGTAAAGGTGGGACATTATACGTTGAGGACAGAATAGCAGGCAGCTTAAAAGCGATGGAGGGTTAGAAAGTGATGATGGAAATTGTGCATCAAAGGTATGACTATCAAGTGTTAATCCTGTTTGGTTAACTTCTAAATATTTAGATCAGAAGTTGTACGGGTCATCTACTCATACATCTTTTATTAGCAAGAGTAGTGAGTGGGATATAAATTTTACTGGATTCCTTATGCTAAAAGATATAATTTTCACTGTAATAACTTGATTCCTTATGCTAAAAGATATATTTTTTACTGGAACTATGGTATGGTTAGCTTACTTGGGGACCATGGATTCATAGCCCTGATTGCACCAATTGACACGACTATTCCCTGGAAGCGAAACCAACTTGACTTGTGTAGCTGTGCTTTTTTAAAAACAAAAACTCTGCTTTTTATGAAAAGATATTATTAATATTGGTCATGGTCACAGTCTACAATGAATGATTAATATCAGTTAAAAGATTTACATTAAATCGTAACACAAAATTCGAACTCCCAAGATTATAACATTGCTTTAAGTAATAATGATTGCTGTTCAAAACGGTGCAAGAATTGATGTTAAGAATATGCAGAATTGTTGTAAAAAAAGGGTGCAGAATTGCTATTAGAACACTGTAAAATTGTTTTTAAAAATATGCAGAATTATTAAAAAGAGTGCAGATTTTCTGTTAAAAAATGGGCAGAATTGTGTTGTCTAAAAAGTGCAGAATTGCTGTTAAAAGTATGCATAATTCTCTGATAATTTCTTTGTATTTTTTAATCCTTATGTTTAAAAAACAAATAAAGGTGACGATAGTCGATACATAAAAAAACCACGATAGTTAGACTGTTGATACATATAAGTTTGTATTTTAAATGCTTCAATTTAATTGTTGCACGGGGCCTATGAAATCTAGGGATCGGCTAGCTGCAAAATGGTTATATTCCATATTTGGATAGAATACATGGAAAAAAGAAAATGAAGTCTCCTAGCCTACGAAAACACAAAGTTATAAAAATAGAAATAATTTAGAACCAATAAGTTTTAAACAAAAAGGTGAAATAAGAGTTGGTAATATCAAACCTATATAACAAGAAGTTTCACCAACCTGAATAAAAGAAGAAAGATTTAAGAATGAATGGTGATGGACCCTTGAAGAAACTAGAAAGAAGAAGACAATCCTTTAGGACGATTTTCTGGTCTGTTTTTATTAAAACTTGAAAAACAAATTACATAAGGGAGGGAAAATAGCGTGATCACAGGAGATTTATTTAGTTGTACCTTGACCTGCTTCTGAATTTATTTAGTTGCACCTTGATCTGTTTTTGAATTTACTTATTTTAATATATTATATTTTAGTGTTTAAAATATTATCTATATATTTTTTTAATAACGAACGTGCATTGAACTTTTGAAAACATTCGCACATTAGATTTTGGAATTGAAATGCCTTTGAGCGCCTTTTAAACAAAACTTGAATAATAGTTTTCTATGTTAAAGAAAGAATAATCCATGAGACCTACTTGTTGTTGTTCATACATCAATACTTGAACATTTAAATAGGAGCTAAATATAAGTGTACCAGCTAATTATTCTCTAATTGATTTAAATAAATTAAAAGAACAAAATGCTACCAAAGCAATGACAACAACACTAACTGCTAAAAAACTATGAGAACATCAACTTGTCTCGGTCAATATCTGCAAAATTGAAATCAATTCATATAAGTTCTGAAGCACAAAATAAATATGGTTGACAAGAACATATTAAACCAAACTGTACGCACACTCAATTCAATTGACTAATACAGTAAATGCAAATTATTAAATCAAATAAAAGAAGAATATGTTAGAATATGAATGTTAGCAATTAATCAGTACTATAAAAAACGTTCTTCATATAATACAACCAAGAGTTGTTATTGTTTTATTCCATATCATCAAACAAAAATATGCAAACTCTAGTACCATTTATTTACCAAATTTCTTGTAATAGATGGAGAATTATAAAAGACCATAATATTACAGCAAAACAAAATATGAATCCAGTTCATCATAATTCATCAAAATCAAGAAAAAACCCAACTCATATATCATCAAAATTTATTAACATTTTAAACAGAAAAATGATAAAGATTCACACCCTAGCTCGCTATTTCCGAAACAAAAAAACCCAGAAATTCATGAAGAAATAAACAAATCAAGTGTGCGCGCGATGCGACGGCGGCAACAATTTACAACGTGGTAATCTTTTTTTGTTTTGTATGTAAAAAGTCAAATTGTGAAAAAAATATGAACCATTAATTAAAAAAAATACTAATTCAAATAAGTTCTAATAACCATGACCGTTTTCAGTAAGTTTGGATTTCAATTTACTTATTTCTTCTTAAATTACTATTTTAAATAACTAACTTTGATCAGGGTACGCAAACAATGGTGGATCCATGATTTTTTTTTTACCATGGTATGCATTTCGTAACAAATAAAGGTGGCAAAACGGGCGGGTTAAGTCACAGGTTAAACTGGGGTTGGGGTTGGGTTTGGGTTAATTCATAAAATTTTGAGACCTATTCAAATGGGTCATGGGTCGGAATGTGTTTGTTTGATGTGCTATTTTTTTTGAGGTTCATACACAACCAAATAACCAATATATAATAAATTCAGAAACAGGTAATGGAATGAAAACTCAAAAATAACTGGAAACCCTAAAGTTACGATGCATGTAAGCTGAACTGATGGAGTAGTGGCCGCAACCGCCAGGTCAATCAATAAACCGGGCATGCTTCTTTGTTTGACGTTTGGTGCAGTTGAGAGTTGAAACGTCTATGTATGGGCCTGCTCGTATCAAATAGGGTGTTTAACGAATCCAATTTTGAGTTAATCAACTGATTGATTACAGAAGGTTTAAGAATAGCGATTTCAAGTTAAGGTGTCATTGAACAAGAGTAAACAATGATTTGGATTTTGTGAAGCTTGTGTCGTGATCAACATCAAGGGCATTAGTGGATTTCGATTGACCAAACAGGATGGATGGGGTTTGATCTGGGCTTGGTAATCAAATAATTTTATTTTCTAAAAGATTATACTGATGATGGGCTTAACTAATACAAATATAAATCCGCCCATTCACGTGGCGTTGGTAGTCCTTCCTTCCTTGCATGCATTGTCATTTAATACTCTAAAAAAAAGTTTAATAAATATTCTTTCAAAACAAACACTATATTATATTATTAATTACTAGGTTAAAATCCCGTGTATTACACGGATTAAATAAATAAAATGTTATATACTTAATTGGTAATAAAAAATTATATTTTTAAAAACCAGTGTAATACACGGGGTTGAATAAACCAGGGTGTTACATTGGTTGATTAAAATATAATGTAATTTGTTAACACACACTCGTCAAAATATGTCTTTAAAAATGTAATTTGTCATGACAGTTGTAAGCTCTATTAATTCATATTAAATTCATTTGATTGATGATATAATAACTATTTATAATAAAATAATAAGTATCTGTAATTAGATTTATATTAAATATCTAAAAATAAATTCGTTTGATATCATTATTGAATATGATAGAGGGAAGAGAAAAAAATAACCACAAAGTGACACGTGTGCATAAGATTTTTATTTATCAATACAAAGATTATTATTTAATAGGAGAGAGAAACGAAATAATTAATAATTAATAGGAGAGAGAGGTGAAATTTTTTTTATTTATTATGTTAGTAAGATAAGAAGTAAGATTAAATGAGTGGAGGTGGAGGGTAATATATCACGACCGATAAATGTTCCCATCTACACTATGAAGGTCGCCATCATCCATACTCTTCTCGTATTATCATTTAACCTATTTTTTTATTCAACAAACCAAACTAATTAGTCTTTCATTTCATGTAATCAATAATCATTTATTATCATATAAAAAAAAATACACGGACGTACTTGTTAGATAAGGAGTTAAAACATTAGAATGAGATAATTATAATAGTACAAAAAATGAGCCTATTGTAATTTTTTTGTTAGAAAAAGGTTCGTGAAGTTGTATTAGACCTAATGTAATATTTTTTTGTTACAGATGCAACTGTTTTTTCCAAATGCAACCCTTTTAGGATGCAAGTCTTTGAAAAAAAAAAGTTGCATTATATAACAAAAAATTGTATTAGATATAATGCAACTTCACCTAATACAACATTTTTCTGACAAAAATAATTGTATTAGGCTTATTTTTTTATGTTTCTACAAAACTAAATTATTTAAGAGTTGGCTATAAGCATTCAAATATATTAATATGTACTTTACAACCGAATACAGTTTATATAGTATTAATATAGCATAGTAATTCATCATATCATTTTATTCAACCCTACAATATCGCCATCAAATAACTATGCGTAAATGTTTCTTGTCTCACTTGCCCGTTCTGTGAGGAGGCTGATGAGGAAATTGATAATATCTTTTCTGGGTGTCTTTTCTCGGCTGCAATTTGGATATGGTTTCGATCATGAGCGGGATCCTTCCCTCAACTCCTCTGAGTAGTTCGGATCTTTTAAACTGGCTGGATGTCTACTTAGAACCAAAGAAACACATCAAGTTTTGACACACTACTAGAAACTTTGCCGACGACTATTTCTCGACGACATATTAAGCAGTCTCGACGAAGCTTTGCCGATGGATGCTTTATCGACGACATGTCGTCGAGACAGGTCGTTGATTTGTCTAAAATTCTTGTAATGACAGGCTTTGATATACATTGTTCTCTGACTGATTTGGAAAGCTAGAAATACGTTACCCTTAAGATTAAAGACATTGGATGAGAATAGTTTTCTCTTGTATTCCTGGATTAAGAATAGGGGTAAGTTCAATTGTTTGTCCTCCTCACATTAATGCATTTCTCCGACTTCAAATTGTATTTTGTAACTACTTTGCAAGTTCCTAGTTTTTTCACTTTCATACTATTTTTGTCGTTATACAAAGGTAATGACATGTAAAACAAAGGAAAAAAGAAAAGATGAAACTTCCTTACAGAAAACATGACCCTTGGGACCAATGAAAGATTGAAAGGTCTTGATTGAAAGACGTCAAGCGAAAACGACCCATCATCATGCCTGCCATTTATTGATTGGAAATACAAATTTTATTTTAGGAGATAGATATTTCTAAATCGGATCCAACTATCTCATCAATCCGAATCGAACCTCCAGGTCAGGAGAAAACTCTAACTTAGAAAACCTCATGACTCAACCCAAATAATTGCTAGAGGTGACATCGGATGTAGTGTTGGTATATAGAAAATAATTAATGTAAAAGTAGGTGATGATGTGAAAATATAAGAGTGTTTAAAAATGAATGTAGTGTTGGAGTAAAAGTAAGGGTTTTTGAAAACATAAGTAAAAATGTGATGTGGCGCGTTTAGTTGAGTTTTTCTCATCCATCATCGGAGGGGAGGTGCTCTAAGTCAATTGCTCCATCAGGTACGTACATTTAAGTTCTTAATTACACCCAAAATAAACAAAAAAGGCCAATTCATGGCCCAAGCATATATAACCTTAGTAATTTATTTAGTTAAGAGGTAGGTGTAGGCGAAAGCAGCATGAAGTGCAGATCCTGTAGGAAGCACATGTTCATCAACTGTATAGTATGGACTATGTGGCGAATGGACAAAGCCAGCCTCCACATTTCTCATGCCCAGAAAAGCCAATGCCCCTGGAATCTTTTCCAAATAGAATGCCAGATCTTCACTTCCCATGAATGGACGGCTTATTTCCGTCTTATCTTCACCCACAATCATACTCGATGCTTTTATTACATGCTCGTATATCCTGTTATCGTTCACTGTTGGGGGCACACTTGGATACTCCTTTCCTTCTAAGTCAACCTCACCCCAACATCCGTATACACACGCTTGTGCTTTTATCACCTATTCATTAATTATATCATGTACCTTGGTTAATTAATTAATGGGATATATACATACATACATACATACAGTACTTACTTGTTGTATTCTTTGTCCAAGTGCATAGAAGGTCTTTTTGCTAAAAGCTCTATAAGTACCAGCAATTGACACAGAATCAGCTGGAATCACATTATTAACTTCACTTTCCACCATTGCTACTGAAACCACCTACAAACACCTTCATAATGTATGCATGCATGGCTACCAAATATATATATATATACATACTAATTAGGGTATTATTTAATCCACGTACAGGAGCATCTAAGGGATCTGCTTCTCGAGAAACAATATGCTGCAAGCTAATAATAGAAGCTGAAACAGCCAAAATGGGATCTTTGCCATGGATCACCGCCTTGAAATAACCACATCCCGCCAGAAATTCTCCTGGTTTGGTTGCAACAACGCCATAATCAGAGCTCAGAACTAAATGTAAACTAAAAATGGCCTTTACGTTCTCAACAACACCTTCTTTAATCATCTCTTTCGCTCCTTCCCCTCGTTCTTCCGCTGGTTGAAATATCAAAACCACTGTGCCCTAATTAAACAAATGTTAATCTTCATCTGGAGGCAATATTTAAAAACAAACCCTACCCAATATATAGTTAGTAATTATGATCATCACCTGTAATTCGTTTTCGAGTTGTTTCAAGATTTTAGCAGCACCAAGAAGCATTGCAACATGAGCATCATGTCCACAAGCATGCATCTTGCCATCAACTTTGCTTTTGTGCTCCCACTCAACAAGTTCCTACCCATCGGCTCTCATTACTACTTATCATCTAATCAACTTTTAAATTGTAGAAAATTTATAAAAAAAAAATGTGTCGGCGCTTTTTTGATTTTTTATTTTTTTTAAGTTTTGAAATTACATATAAAAGATTTTTCAAAAAAAAAACATTATAAAAATTCGTTTTTGTAGAGTTTTCAATGTTTTCACAACTTATATGGGTTTTCATTTTATATATTCCATATATATATATACTAGTGTTATACCCGTGCACGTTGTTGCACGCTAAACCGTCAAAATTAGCGTTCTGATACGAGGGTTTACACATGTTACTATAGGTTCAATGTTGGTGAACTGCAAATATCTTATAAGGGTTAACTTTATAAATCATATTTATATACAAATTGTTTAGGAAAAAAGGAAGAAATTTTTTTTTCTTAAAAACATTATTATGTGAAATTACATTCATGTGTTTTAGAATACACATAATCAGGTTATAATACCTTTACTTGTATTATAATCTAAACTCGTTTTCTGTTAGTTTATCAATTCACTCGTGATATATTTGTATAGTACTTCTGTTAGTTTTGTTATTTGTAGCATCAATGTGGTTTATTTATGCCTTACATATCTCAATTAAATAATAACAAACACCCCAAATAAGAATATATCAGTCATAAACATAGTAACTTAAATTGATTATTAACTGTTATTCAAAATTGTAGGGTTTGGTTTTAATTTATCTGTTGCAGTTGATACGTGTTTAGCATAAATGAAAGAATAACCACTAGAAAATGCAGTTTCTTAACTAAATTCAGGTTAGCATAATATCATTTTTATTGGTTAAATCATTTAAATATGTTCAGTGCATTAATTTTTTTTTACCTCAGATGGTCAATTTGAAGGCATCGACTTTTTTCACCAACGTAGATGTATTTTCAAGATAATTTATGCATTGTTTTGTATTATATGTTTAAGGGTCTATTATTTTTTTTAATTATTTAGTTCTTTTTTTAATTGGTAGATACTAAATCTGTGCTGAGTATAACATTCAGTAACTATTCTGATCCTTCATTTAATTTTATTATTTTATTTTTTTTACATTAGAAGTGGTCAGTATTTAAGCCCCACTAACCTAACTATATTGTGGTTAATAACGGGCTTTTAAATTTTGATAAATTGACCAATTAATATGTCATTCTTATTTATTTTTTAAAGTGTTAAAATATGTGATATTAACGAAACTGTTTTAAAATTACAATTCATCATTATTTATTGATTTGATGAGATGGATTGTTTATTAAATAAATATAACTTTATGTATGGACTTTTATAATATTTTTTGTTAGTGTTTGCGTGTTGATTATACAGAAACCTAAAAACTCAGAGTGTGGTTGCTTTGCTATGTGTGTTTTTGAAAACAGTCATAGTAGTCGGATTTTATATCACCGAATTGAATATTTTTATGTTAAGGGTGTTTGGCGGATTTTATAATTTTTGGGATTGTCGCGAAGATACCGTTGGTTACTATAGAGAAACAAAAACAAAGGTGTTGATATGTAATCACGTAACATGTAAATTTTTTTTATTAAAAAAAATTTTAGCATTAGTATACTCAAATTAAAGAGAACAAAAATCTTGTTTTTATGGTGTATATTTTTATAAAAAAATATTAAGGTAATGAAAAAGTTATGCCCGTTTAAAAATCGTGAAGGGTAGTTAGTTGAAAATTGTAATTATGATTTAAATAAACAAAAGTTGAGGGCAAAGATGTAAGTATTGTTTAAAAAGACATATCTTCCCCAAAAAAGTGTTAAACACATGTATTAAGTTTTGTACTTTAAGCAATGATACTTATATTACTTAAAATTTAAAATACCTTTTGGTGGTGTACTAATATTGTGGCATCCGGCATTTTCAGGTTAACTCTGTTAACTCAAACTTCGTTAGTTCAAACATTTTTTGTTACAAACTCAGTTATCTCAGTTAGTCACACGTACATTGCATTTAGTTATGATTAATTAAATGTGTCAGTTAGTTCGCACACATCGGATCGCATTCGAGTCTAACCCGGAACGTTGGTGATTAATCGGAATTAACATTACGAACATTTAGTAATTTATATTTAATATAAATTATGAAATTTATGTGATTTTGTGTGATTACGTGAATTACGTGAAAATTATTGTTTTCGTACGTATTTATCGTGTGTAAATCATATTTAGTATTTTTATAAAAGTTAGTGTTTTTATAAAAATAATAATTGAAAGTTTTTTAAATCATTATTAGTGATTATTGAACTAATTAGACTTATGGGCCTTAATTAAGCCCGCATGCCAATCTAATTACCCACTAAGTATTAGATAAGGATAAAAGTTTAAAAATAAATAAATAAACATAACCCTACCCCACCCTTTGGCCGCCGATCGAACCCCACACCACCCTCACCATTCGGCCGAACCAAGAACAAGCCAAGGAGCCTTCATTTGAGCCTCGATCGTGAATCCGGAAGTAGATACGTGCTAGTCTAGGCGTTTCTAACGTCTCTACGTAAGTCGTTTAGTTCAATTTCATCACTTTTTTATTCCTAAATTTTAGATCAAAACCCTAGTTCATCCAAACATGGATTTTTATAATAAAAATGTTAACTTTATTATTGTTTTGCATGTATTTGTTGATTATATGGTTATTTGCAAAACCCTAGATCCATGTGATTAGTAACGTGTTAAATATTGGAACTTTTGATTATGTGATGTTTAGAAATCGCATGCTAGACGTGAATAATGATTAATATAGTTGTAATTATATTAGTTGGAAGATTTAGAATTGACTTGACGTGTTAATTGGATGAATAAAACGTGTAATTGACAAGTTACTAAAAGTGGAAACTTTTTATGATTTCTATCTTGCATGTAAAACCTGATTAGGATGATGTGATGATGGTTCTGTGTTACTTGATGCATGTTTACATGAATTGTGAAATCAGATTTTGAATACATAACCCGGTTTTACCAACTTTCCAAATAAGGAAACTTTAATTGTTAAAAGTGATTATAAACTGCTATTTAGACATGCATGATATGGTTTGATGATAGATCTATGTTAGATAGGACACAATAACTTGTTGTAACGTGTTAGGTGTTTGAAATCACGCATGCTAGTCATAGTTTACTAAAGATAGCAACTTTGTCTTGAATTATGATTTGCATGTTTAAGTTTTATGCAATTGCTATGTGATATGATGATCAAGAACATGTTATAGTAACCTTACAAGCATAATAACAATGATAATTTCAAGAAACACGAATCCTGAACAAACTTTCTTTTTATAGAAACCTGCTAATTATGAAACCTGCTATTTATAGAAACCTGCTATTTTTGGAAACTTTCTATTTATAGAAACCTGCTATTTTTGAAAACTTTCTATTTATAGAAACCTGCTATTTATGGAAACTTGCAATCTTGTTAGAACAAACAGAATTTGTTGCTAAGTGCTACAGTATGATCATTGTGTATAATATAGAAGTGTTATACTGAACAAACATTCAATCACTAAACGGGTCACCAACGGGTCATCCGGTCAAACTTAGTCAAACTTGGTCAAACTTGCAAACCTTTTCTAAACACTTAAACAATAGTATTGTTTGGATACTAAGGGTTTCGTATCAACTTACACAAACACACACTTATAAACCGGTGTTTATAGGTGGCAGTTAGTCGTCAAGCATTCTAAGTTCGCTTTCTTTCACACGCACTCTAAGGTGAGTTTTCACGGCCCCTTTTCTTATGATTTAAACTTGGGGGAGAAAACATGGGTACGAAAATTTAGATCTTACATTTCTTTTATATCACTTGTGTACTAAGCACAAACATATCATGAAAGTCCTTACTTATCGAACCGTTAGTATATGGGTTAGCGAGGTAATCTTGAGTAGTACTACTAGGCATTGACAAGCCCCACCCGCGTTAGTCGCGCTAACACGACGGGAAGTCGAACGGGTGTAACATTGACCTAAACGTTCACCATTGATTGTGATAGTCATGGTGGGAGGCAGTACAAACATAAACAGTCAGCTTCGGTGTCGAAACGCTTTAGTAACATGCACTAGGTTAGCTACCTATGATATAAATTGTAAATGGTATTATCTAGTAAACTTTACAAACATTGAAACCTGTGAACTCACCAACATATTGTTGACACGTTTTAGCATGTTTTCTCAGGTAATTAAGGTACAAGCTAAGGCATGCATGCATTCGAAGTCTATCATTTTCAAACTCAAGGATTATTTATTTTATTTATCGTTGAATTGTTTATTTTTGGCGCGACTGTTTTGGCGCATGCTTTTCATCTAACTTTTCGCTTCCGCAAGTCTTACATTTAATCAGTGTTTTCATTTCTAGTGTTGCATCGTGACTATGAGCAATACTAGTGGTTTTTATTAAACTCATATAGAGTCGTTCAACGTAACTAATGACTGAGATCCTGGTATGTCACGCTCCTAACGGTAAAACTCCGTTAGTGGATTTTGGGGGTGTGACAGATTGGTATCAGAGCCATTGGTTATAGAGAACTAGGAAATGCATACTAGACTATAACCACACACATGCATTAGGTACACAACACTTACACTCATATATGGCACGCACTCATCCCATTACAGGAAATGTCGACCCCGCCTAATTCACCCGCATCCCCAGTCGTTCAGGAGCACAATGTTCCTACCGTACCTTTGCCAGAGCCGAGGAGACGTCGACTCAACCCGATAAATACCACTGTAGGGCATGACGAGCCTATTCATGTGCGTGTCAGAGGCAACACGCATGACTGGGATTGGTATCCCGATAGGATCAGGAACTGGATCCGCGAGGAGGAAGTCCCACCTCCACTCACTACTGACATTGCTTCTTCTTCTTCATCATCTTCTGTACGAGCTTTGCCACCATTGCAGTACCCCTATGAGCAGGTGATAGCTGCCTTTGTGGCTAGGATGGACCGGGAGATCCGGAACATGAGGGACGCAGCGGGAGAGATTACTAGCATACTTCAGCGAGAGATGTTGATAAATCAGAGGATCACCAAACTGACTGCAGATTTAGCAGCAACTGATACAGCTCATGAGAATTTGGCAAATGGATGTGTCGATATGGAGGACCGACTGAACACTGCATAGTGGAACCTAGATATACTCCACACCAGGATTGAGCAAGTGGAGGCACGACTTGCAGCCGCTGAAGCAGCAGGAGTTGCACCAGAGGATGCACCTGCAGGAGACCAGGATGAGGATGAGGATGCAGCATCCGATGTTACATCAGTTGGCAGTGACATTTGATCATCTATCTTCATTACTTATTTACGTCTTTTCTTTTGAACCTAGATGGGCAGGGTTGTTCCCATCCAACAGATGTTTCTAGAATTTTGATGTTTGGTTGAATTTAGTTGTAATCGTTACAATTTATTTTATCAAGTATTACTATTATTGAAATGTTAGATGTTGTGGTTTGAATTTCTTTATTTATTGGTACTTGTATGATGATAAAATGCGATGTATTTTTCTCATTATTGTATGTTGTGAATGTAAAGATAATGTTTGGAAGAGGAAATGGACGTGGCGGACGCGCCGGAGGACGCGGTGGTCGCAGAAACATCAACATGACTGCAGCCGAGCTCACGGCACTCATAAATGAGCGTGTGGCTGAAGCGGTAGCAGCTACTCACGCCGCTATTAATGCTGGAGGTAAAGCATAATATTATCGACTCTAGTGAGTCATCATTCATCCTAAACTCAATTTCAAATATGGTATTCTTAAAGCGTATTCTTGTTTACAATTCAGGTCAGCATAATCACCAGCAGGTTTGTACTTTCAAGGCGTACATGGATTGCAAGCCTCACTCGTTCAGTGGAGCCGAAGGGGCTGTTGTCTTACTCCGCTGGATGGATAAATCTGAATCCGCTTTTGCAATGTGCAATTGTCCACCAAATAATCAGGTGAAGTATGCATCTGGCACACTTGAGGGTCCGGCCCTTACTTGGTGGAACTCCCAGGTACAAATGCTAACTCTTGAGATGGCAAATGCATTTCCATGGGATGAATTTAAGACTATGCTGCGGGAGGAGTATTATCCCCGCGATGAAGTGCAGAAACTTGAGGGCGAGTTCTCGAACCTCAAGATGGAAGGATCTGAAATTGAAGCCTACACTACTCGTTCGCATGAACTGGCGAACTTGTGTCCGCAAATGGTAACACCTCTCTATAAGAGGATCGAGAAGTTCATTGATGGTTTGGTTCCGCAAATTCTGAGCATGGTGACATCTTATAATCCCACTACGATCCAGCAAGCAATCAGGTTGGCTCACAGACTGACCGATCAGGCAGTCGCTCAGGGCACCCTACCCCCCTAGAGGTGCATTATCAAAGACAACTGACAATAAGCGGAAGTTTGACATTTCATTCCCCAAAACCTTCCAGTCAAACCCACCTTCACAGCAACAGCAACAGCAACAGCAACACCGTAAGTTTGAACCGTCAAAGAACAACAGTCAGTCTAACTCTTCTCAACAGAATCAGGGTTCTTATGTTGGCAAGTACCCGAAGTGCAATAAATGTAACTTTCACCATCATGGAGCATGTGACCGGTACCGTTGCCAACGGTGTGGAAAGATGGGTCATTTGGCCAAAGACTGTAGAGTAGATCTGCAGAACAAACAAACACCACCGGGAGACGCACCCAAAGGCTGTTTTGAGTGTGGTAAAGAAGGGCATTTCAAGAAAAATTGCTCACAGTTGAGGAGAAACGGGAACGGGAATGGAAATGGCAACAATCATCAGGGCGGTAATGGAATTGGTAATAACAACGGAAATGGTGCAAAGGGCCGAGCATTTGTGATTGGATCGGGCGAAGCTCGGAATGATCGGAACGTGGTGAACGGTATGTTTCTCTTAAACGATCATTATGCTTCTGCACTTTTTTATACTGGCGCCGATAGAAGTTTTATATCTAGAGAACTTAGTAGTCAGTTAGAAATAAACCCAACTTTATTAGAACACCATTATACCGTAGAGATAGCAGACGGTAACGTAATCGAGGCAACCCACATTCTCAAGGGATGTAAGTTAGAACTTTCTGGTCACAAACTCGACATCGATCTCATGCCAGTTACACTTGGCAGTTTTGACATAATTGTGGGCATGGATTGTTTGTCTAAAAACCAAGCTGAGATCATCTGTAGTGAGAAGATCGTTCGTATACCCCTTCTTAGTGGAGAGATCCTATCCGTTCAGGGCGAAAGAAGTGGTGCGGTCATGGGCATCATATCTTTCATGAAGGCTCAGAAGTGTCTGCGTAAGGGTCATACCACGGTATTAGCCCTTGTCGCTGACAAGTCTATCGAGGAGAAAAAGTTAGAAGATACCCCTATCGTTCGCGAATTCCCTGAAGACCTACCTCGTCTTCCACCTCATCGTCAGGTCGAATTTCAGATTGACCTAACACCCGGAGCAGCGCCTTGATGTATTGCAAAATACATCCGTTTTACTGTCTATTTTATTCCCACTTTGTGTTTGTTTTGCGTCGGTTTTCTTCTATAACTGCTTGTACTTAATATTTCTATATCTTATGGTTGTTAGGTCACAAAGGAAGCGGATATGATTGAAAACGAAGAAGAACGAGTTTCCGGAACGTGCGAGAGGGCTTTAGATGAAAAAAGAAACTTTCTGGATTTTTACCCCTGTGGCGTAGCGCGACAGGTTTTGGAATTTCGTCGCGCTACGCGAGGAATGCAAAATGTCAGAATTGCCCTTTTAATGATTGCCCGACTGTTTTGTCTTTTCCGGGTCCCTCGCGCTACGCGAGGAGTGTACAAGATCCCGTCGCGCTACGCAACGGGTGGTTTTTTGCAGAAATTGTTTTAAAACCCAAAAATTAGAAACCCTAGGGAGACAGAGGGGGATCGAGGAGCGGCTGCAGGCGAAAAGAGAGACGAAAAAAGGCGATTTCAAAGGATACAAAGCAATGATTGAAGCTAGGGATCACTGGGATCGATTTCCTCGAGTGTTAATCATTCGGTTTTGCGTTCTTTGCTTTATTTCAACTTGTCATGTGTTCTTGGATGATTAGTTTGATGATAAATACTGTGTTTATGAGTATTTTTGGCTAAACTCTTAGAACTACCTAGGTGTTGATGAATACATATGTTTGACATTAGGTTTTATTCGGTTTTGGATGATTTGCATGTGATGAACTCATGATGTAACAAACTTGGTTTGGATTATTGGATGTTTTATGTGTGTCTATTATTGTTTATGGATTGATGATTTACTCCTCGTGTGCCTTGGTGAATGTCTTTCATGTAATAGGTGCATGCTAGATCAATTACTGTGTGTCTTTGATTAGTGGATGGTTAACTGCGTACGAGTTCACCATAGGGTAATCTTCTTGATATAGATAGTTTAGATGTGCAACCAATCTCGATAGCTGTGAGGTGAGAGATTGTCGGTTTGTCTAGGGTGTTAGATTGCTAGTTTAGAGGCTTTGTGAGAAGATCTTGCTAGTTTGTCTCATATCTGTGTTTACCGAATCCAATAGGAAAATCCTAGTTATCCCTTGCACTTAGGTGTATTGAGACTTTCGCGCTGTGAGGTAGATTGTTTAGCGGATACTTCTTGAGTAAATTGGAGGACCTGTGAGGGAAATCCATCCAACCGGTGGTTTAACGGCTTTTAGGTTTCTTGGTTGACTATCCTTGAGAAGGGTCGAGGGTGTTCTAGGTTTCCTTTGAGTTTAGTATTTTAAGATCCCGGTATCACGTCAGTTCCCTTATCGATAGAACCTTTGTCAAGCATGTGTAGGATTCGAGCCTAGGTAGTGTTCTTTCTCCGTCTGATTCTCGTTTCAACTTTCGTTTGTATTCGTAGTCTTCTCTTAAGTCCTTCTTTTAAGTTACTCTTAGTTGTGAGCAAAACCCCCCTTCTTTATTATTATTTTATTTAAGCAATTTTGAATGGATAAGTCTTTCAGTTTCTAGTTAGTGTTTTCTGTAGAGGTCTTTTGGGTTCGATATCCGGACTTACTTAGGCTTTACTACATTCGATAGGTTCACTTGCCTGTCGGTAGTTTAGTTCTTTAGAGAGTCTAGAGTATTACTTAGTGTTTTATTTAGGTTGTTTTGAGTCATTTAATTCAAACTACTTTGTGCACATCACGCCTATTGCTCGAGCACCCTATAGACTGGCACCAATCGAGTTGCAGGAGCTATACACACAACTGCAAGAGTTGTTGGATAAAGGTTTCATCCGACCGAGCTCATCTCCATGGGGAGCCCCAGTCCTATTTGTCAAAAAGAAAGATGGAACTTTTCGCATGTGCATTGATTACCGAGAGTTAAACAAGGTAACAGTCAAGAACCGTGTGACAATCCGACTTTTCATGTTAACTCCGTTAACAATCCCATTAAATATTCGGTTAAAAACTTAACCCTGTTAACTAAATCCAGTTAAATATCTAACCCCAGGGGCCAATTCTGTCAGTTTTGTATCTCAAACTTCAGGGACTGAATCTGCCAACTCCTAAAACCCAATCAATTGACTTCCCAAAGTCAAAATCAACGAATTTAACTCCGGTTGACTTTTTGGAAAGTCAAAGACGTTTCAATTGACCCAAATTCCAATCGAGAATTGATCAAATCGTAACAGAAGTTCATGTTAATGACATTCGCGACTCCATCAATGCATTAATCATCACCATTACACCAAATTAATTATCATAATGCGAATTCATGTTATAACCGTCGAAACCCAACTCTATTCCAAACGAATTCGATCATTTGGTCTGTTATCCTCTAAATTCATCATCTGCGCACCTCTATCACACCTCTCAGAAACAATTCCACACACCAACACGAGCAGAGACGAAGCCGGAGCCGTCGGGGACCAAAACCACCGAAGTCGGAGTCCATTTAGTGGAGCACCCTCAATTCGACATCATATTTGGTAATTTCTTATACCTATAGATTCGTTTCAGTCCCTAAATCAAAAGCCCCATGATTAATTGGGCTTACATTATCGGAATCATCATGATCCGATACCTAGGGTTCTTGTAAAACCAGTTTAACCGATCACCACCCTAGACCCTGTTTAAATCCAATTAACTTACATCATAAGACTCGTAATCACTGGTTTAACAAAAGCCCTATGCCAATTCAAATCTGTATTATCGAATTTACCAAGATCAAAGATCTAGGGTTCATGAGTTTTCTGGTTAATCGAATCCTAATCTACACCAGTTTTAAATCCAATTAATTTATACAAACAGATTCGTAATGCTCTTATGAGTAAAAGCCCCATCATTCTAACAAGTTGTAACATAAGAATAATTCGATTTGGTTTTGAGTTCATATCTAGGGTTACGAGATTTCCAAATCAAGAATTAACCGACCCAGACTCGTTGTTTTTGAAATTAAACTCTCACACATGTTCGCAAAACCCCGATAAACAAAACCCCTATGAACCTTGGATCTATCGTAATCGAAATCGAATGAATCGGGATTGATCTAATCTCGGCTTCGATGGGATATTAGAACACAGGGGAGTTAGTGAATAAAAAAAATTCAAATCGGATTCTGTTGCGATAGCCTAGCGGCCGGGACTGGTTAGAGCTGTGTGCGTGTGTGGGAGAGACCCGGGTTCGAGACCGAGCTCCCACATTTTATTTTTGGGGCATTTTTTATTACATTTAACTATTAAAAATCAAACTCTATATTATTATAATATTATATTAATGTGTTTTAGCCGAAAAACAACCCGTAGACTCGGGTTTAATTTATGAATCCATTTTATTATTTTTCCCACTTTTATAAATAATATATTTATGTTATTATCAAATAAAAATAATATATTTATATTATTTTCAAACCGTAACTTCGTATAAAATAATATGTTTATATTATTTTCAACCCGTGACTAATCTTATTAAATAATATATATGTTTATATTATTTCGTATCGTTTTATACCTCGTGTGATGTTTCAAACCAATTAATAATATAATTGTTATATTATTTACCCACGTTTATATACTCGATTAAAAATAATATATTTATTATTTTTCTACACAAATGACTATTTTAGTTAATCCTTCGAACCTTAAAATAATATATTAAATTATATTAATTTTTCTAACTTTTGTAAACGACTTTAACGTACGAATGTATTTATTTATTATTCGTTATTAACGTACGACGCGTAACGATTCGACCTTAATTATTATATTAGGATATATATATATATAATTCCGTAGACACGTTCGTCTACTCTTAAATCCCTAGAATGCGTCAAGGCGTTCAATCTTCCGTGTCGTCGTCACAAATCCCATCGTGTCTCTAATTTATGTGTTTATGATTATAGGGCATACGTAAGCCGTGCAGGCTAACACTTGAGATTTCAAATCTCATACTTGTGTGATACTACCTACTACGCAACGCATGTGAGTTTCACGGCCCCTTTTTACTGTTTTTATTTGGGGGAGAAAACATGTCACAACTTTTTGGTTTATTGTAATTCATATGATATCACTGTTGAGGCTAAGCGTAACTCACTATCATGAGAAGTCCTCACACACATCGGACCGTTAATATGGTATGAACGAGGTAATTTTGGTAGTACTACTGGGTTTGACAAACCCCACCCGTGTTAGTCGCGCTAACTCGATTGGAGGTCGAACGGGTGTTATATTGACCTTAACACATTAGTCAGAGTTGATAGACCTGGATGGAGGCAAACAAACAAACACACTGTCAGTTTCGGTTGCGAGCGCTTTAGCAAAACATGAATATAGGCATGCAACCTATTGATATGCATATTGAATGTACATAATCCGCAAATGCTTTATTTGAAATGATTGAAACCTGTGAACTCACCAACCTAGTGTTGACTTGTTTTCTTACATGTTTTCTCAGGTTGGCACTCAGGATCACGTTAAGTCATGCATGTGTCTTGGACTCCAATTGAAATAATTATCTTCTGAATAATATTTATGTTTTGTTTGTAATTGGACTTGGGCGCGTTGTTTTGCGCATTTACTTTCATTTAACGCTTCCGCATATACACTCTGAACCTTGATCTTTTATATTATTACATTTCAAGTCCCATATAGTGTCGTTTGAAGTAACTGATGTCTGAGATCCTGGTTTGTCACCTTCCAAAAAGGTAAAACTCCGTTAGTGGAATTTGGGGGTGTGACAGATTGGTATCAGAGCCATTGGTTATAGAGAACTAGGACTGCATTCTAGACTATAGCCACACACATTAGTTACTTGGCATAGACACTTACTCCTTATGTTTCAGGAATTATGTCTACACCACCATCTTCACCACCTACAAATCAGGAACATGACATTCCTGCCATTGCATCACCGGAGCCCAAGAGGCGTAGGCTTGAGCCCACTGATAACTCTATTGTGTATGGAGAGCCCATGCATATCCAGAATGGGAGTGACTGGGATTGGTACCCCGGTTTACTGAGCAAATGGGTTAGACAGGAACGAGTTCCATCACCGTACTTTGGAGCTTCATCATCATCAGGACCACGTTTACCATTACTACCTTGTCACTTGGAGCAAGCCTTTTGCAGAATTTGTAGCAACTATGGATTGAGAGATCCGGAATATGAGAGACGCAGCAGGAGCGATCACAGGTCTGTTAAGAGGAGAGAAACAAACGGATCACAGGATAGATCTGCTAGTAGCAGAACTGGCAAGCACTGACCGCTTGCATAATGCATTAGTGGACGAGGTAAGGGTGTTGCAGGCAAGAGTGAATGCACTCGAGGAGGCTGAAGTAGAATCTCAGGAAAGAATTGGAGAATTAGAGATACAACTTGCAGCAGTTCTAGAGCCAGCTGAAGTACCCGATTTTGAGCCTGAGGATGAGCCCGAGGAAGTAGAGGAGGATGATGCTGAATCAGTCATCTCATCCGCCGGCAGTGGAGCTTGATATTCCATTCTATTCTATCTTATCTTATTTTGTCATTTCTTTATGTTTCAAATAAAAACCTAAATGGGTAAGGATGTTCCCATTCCACTAAAATCTTAGTGAACTGTTTGAGTTGAACTATTTATTCTATGTCCTTATGATTTAAGTTAGCCTTGTACTAAAATCATAAACCTGCATGTCTTTACACATCTCCTTCTGTTTGCTTACACTTGAGTGATGTCAATATGCGATGTATTTACTCATTTCTTGTGTTTGTGAATATGAAGAATCATGGCCGGACGTGGACGAGGCGGTCGCAACGGTGGTCGTGGAAATATCAACCTGACACCAGCCGAACTGGCCGTGTTGATTAATGACAGTGTTGCTGAAGCCTTATCAGCACACATTGCAGGTAAACCTGTCAACCGTTAACTCTAGACAACCAACTGTACACATTTATTCCACTCTTTCCTAAACCCAACCTACTCTTTCTAATCCAGGGCAAGCGAACAATCCACAGAACAGTCAGCATGTCTGTACCTTCAAGACATTTATGGACTGCAAGCCCCACACATTCAGTGGAGCTGAGGGAGCTGTCGGATTACTCCGATGGTTTGAAAAGATTGAATCTGTGTTCTCCATGTGTAACTGCCCTGTAGCCGACCGAGTCAAATTTGCATCGGGAACTCTAGAGGGTCCTGCCCTCACATGGTGGAATGCACAGGTCCAGATGCTAGGTCTGGACATGGCCAATGCATCACTATGGGAAGATTTCAAGAACATGATGAAGGAAGAGTACTGTCCCAGGGATGAAATTCAGAAACTCGAGGGAGAATTCTAGAATCTGAAAATGGAGGGTTCTGAAATAGAACTCTACACCACTCGCTCGCATGAACTAGCGGGGATGTGTCCTCACATGGTCACACCACCCTACAAGAGAATTGAAATGTTCATCAGTGGATTAGTACCACAAATCCAGAGCATGGTTACTTCATCCAACCCCACTACCATTCAACAAACCATCCGTCTTGCTCACAAACTGACGGACCAAGCCGTTACCCAAGGGACACTACCTCCCAGGAAGTCAGCATCCAAGTCTACTGACAACAACAAGAGGAAGTTTGATAGTAGCAATAATAACGTGGTATTTCAGCCGAATCAATCACAGCAACAACAACAGCGTAGGTTTGAACCTACGAAGAACTTCAACCAGTCGACCTCTTCGGGTCAGCATCAAAGTGGTTATATTGGGAGACACCCCAGGTGTAACAAATGTAATTACCACCACCTCGGTTCTTGTGACAAAAACCGTTGCCAGCGGTGTGGCAAGGTGGGCCATGCTGCCAAAGACTGTAGAGGGGAATCACAAGCCAAGCAGCCCTTCCAACAACCGGGTTTTACCAAAGGTTGTTTTGAGTGTGGAAAAGAGGGACACTTCCGGAAGGATTGTCCACAATTAAAGAAGGGTGACATCGACAACAACAACAACCACCAAAGCAATAATAACAACCAAGGCAATAATGCAGGGAATGGTGCAAAGGGGCGAGCCTTTGTGCTAGGATCCGGAAAAGCTCGTTATGACCACAACGTGGTTACCGGTAAGTTCCTTCTAAACAACTATTTTGCTTCTGCACTATTTGACACTCATGTTGATAGGAATTCCATGACTAATAAACTTAGCAACCTACTAAGAAAAACCCTGACCCTGTTAGAAGACAAATACACCATAGAAATAGCAGACGGACAAATAATAGAAGCAACCCATGTTCTTAAGGGTTATAAACTTGAACTGGCTAGTCATAAATTTGACATTGATCTCATGCCGGTCACACTCGGTAGTTTCGACGTAATTGTTGGAATGGACTGGTTATCTAAGAACCAAGCCAAGATTATCTGTCACGAGAAAAATCGTTCGCCTTCCTCTTTCTAATGGAAAAATCCTCTCCGTTCAAGGCGAAAGGAGTGGTGCTGTGATGGGCATCATATCCTTCATGAATACACAAATAATAGTCTCACTTACCTTTAGTGGAGTCCTCCTACATTAATGGTTATCACCCTATTATCAAGGCGGCACCAATCGAAGCATTGTACGGACGTAAATGCCGATCCTCTATTTGTTGGACTGGAGTTGGGGATAGCCAACTTACAAGTCCCAAACTTGTATTCGAAACCTCTGAAAAGATCGTTCAAATCCAAAACCGTATGGCGGCAACTCGTGATCGTTAAAAGAGCTATACCGATAAGCGTCGTAAACCGTTAGAATTTCAAATAGGCAACATGTTTCTATTCAAAGTCTCACCTTGAAAAGGTGTAATTCGCTTCGGGAAACAAGGCAAACTAAATGCCCGTTATGTTGGACCATTCAAGATAGTGAAGAGAATTGGCCCAGTAGCGTATCAACTGGACCTACCTGAAGGACTTTAGTGGTGTACACGATGTCTTTCATGTCTCGAACTTGAAGAAATGTCTAGCAGACGAAACACTCGCGGTTCCTCTTGAGGAACTACAAATCGATGAACAACTACGGTTCATTGAAGAACCGATAACAATCATGGATAGGGAAATCAAAACGTTAAAACGCAGTAAAATCCCTATTGTCAGAGTTCGTTGGAACTTGAAACGCGGACCGAAATTCACGTGGGAGCGCGAGGATCAGATGATACGCAAGTATCCGCATCTGTTCAAGCAATCCACTTCAAACTCTTAAGGTACTATTCTAATTTTCGGGAGGAAAATTCTTTCAACTAGGGGATGATGTGACACCCGGGAAATTTTTTTTAATTTAATTTTCGGGACGAAAATTCTTTCAACTAGTGGATGATGTGAAAATCCGACTTTTCATATTAACTCCGTTAACAATCCCATTAAATATTCGGTTAAAAACTTAACCCTGTTAACTAAATCCAGTTAAATATCTAACCCCAGGGGCCAATTCTGTCAGTTTTGTATCTCAAACTTCAGAGACTGAATCTGCCAACTCCTAAAACCTAATCAATTGACTTCCCAAAGTCAAAATCAACGAATTTAACTCCGGTTGACTTTTTGGAAAGTCAAAGACGTTTCAATTGACCCAAATTCCAATCGAGAATTGATCAAATCGTAACAGAAGTTCATGTTAATGACATTCGCGACTCCATCAATGCATTAATCATCACCATTACACCAAATTAATTATCATAATGCGAATTCATGTTATAACCGTCGAAACCCACCTCTATTCCAAACGAATTCGATCATTTGGTCTGTTATCCTCTAAATTCATCATCTGCGCACCTCTATCACACCTCTCAGAAACAATTCCACACACCAACACGAGCATAGACGAAGCCGGAGCCGTCGGGGACCAAAACCACCGAAGTCGGAGTCCATTTAGTGGAGCACCCTCAATTCGACATCATATTTGGTAATTTCTTATACCTATAGATTCGTTTCAGTCCCTAAATCAAAAGCCCCATGATTAATTGGGCTTACATTATCGGAATCATCATGATCCGATACCTAGGGTTCTTGTAAAACCAGTTTAACCGATCACCACCCTAGACCCTGTTTAAATCCAATTAACTTACATCATAAGACTCGTAATCACTGGTTTAACAAAAGCCCTATGCCAATTCAAATCTGTATTATCGAATTTACCAAGATCAAAGATCTAGGGTTCATGAGTTTTCTGGTTAATCGAATCCTAATCTACACCAGTTTTAAATCCAATTAATTTATACAAACAGATTCGTAATGCTCTTATGAGTAAAAGCCCCATCATTCTAACAAGTTGTAACATAAGAATAATTCGATTTGGTTTTGAGTTCATATCTAGGGTTACGAGATTTCCAAATCAAGAATTAACCGACCCAGACTCGTTGTTTTTGAAATTAAACTCTCACACATGTTCGCAAAACCCCGATAAACAAAACCCCTATGAACCTTGGATCTATCGTAATCGAAATCGAATGAATCGGGATTGATCTAATCTCGGCTTCGATGGGATATTAGAACACAGGGGAGTTAGTGAATAAAACAAATTCAAATCGGATTCTGTTGCGATAGCCTAGCGACCGGGACTGGTTAGAGCTGTGTGCGTGTGTGGGAGAGACCCGGGTTCGAGACCGGGCTCCCACATTTTATTTTTGGGGCATTTTTTATTACATTTAACTATTAAAAATCAAACTCTATATTATTATAATATTATATTAATGTGCTTTAGCCGAAAAACAACCCGTAGACTCGGGTTTAATTTATGAATCCATTTTATTATTTTTTCCACTTTTATAAATAATATATTTATGTTATTATCAAATAAAAATAATATATTTATATTATTTTCAAACCGTAACTTCGTATAAAATAATATGTTTATATTATTTTCAACCCGTGACTAATCTTATCAAATAATATATATGTTTATATTATTTCGTATCGTTTTATACCTCCTGTGATGTTTCAAACCAATTAATAATATAATTGTTATATTATTTACCCACGTTTATATACTCGATTAAAAATAATATATTTATTATTTTTCCACACAAATGACTATTTTAGTTAATCCTTCGAACCTTAAAATAATATATTAAATTATATTAATTTTTCTAACTTTTCTAAACGACTTTAACGTACGAATGTATTTATTTATTATTCGTTATTAACGTACGACGCGTAACGATTCGACCTTAATTATTATATTAGGATATATATATATATATATATATATATATAATTCCGTAGACACGTTCGTCTACTCTTAAATCCCTAGAATGCGTCAAGACGTTCAATCTTCCGTGTTGTTTCAAATCCCATCGTGTCCCTAATTTATGTGTTTATGATTATAGGGCATACGTAAGCCGTGCAGGCTAACACTTGAGATTTCAAATCTCATACTTGTGTGATACTTCCTACTACGCAACGCATGTGAGTTTCACGGCCCCTTTTTACTGTTTTTATTTGGGGGAGAAAACATGTCACAACTTTTTGGTTTATTGTAATTCATATGATATCACTGTTGAGGCTAAGCGTAACTCACTATCATGAGAAGTCCTCACACACATCGGACCGTTAATATGGTATGAACGAGGTAATTTTGGTAGTACTACTGGGTTTGACAAACCCCACCCGTGTTAGTCGCGCTAACTCGATTGGAGGTCGAACGGGTGTTATATTGACCTTAACACATTAGTCAGAGTTGATAGACCTGGATGGAGGCAAACAAACAAACACACTGTCAGTTTCGGTTGCGAGCGCTTTAGCAAAACATGAATATAGGCATGCAACCTATTGATATGCATATTGAATGTACATAATCCGCAAATGCTTTATTTGAAATGATTGAAACCTGTGAACTCACCAACCTAGTGTTGACTTGTTTTCTTACATGTTTTCTCAGGTTGGCACTCAGGATCACGTTAAGTCATGCATGTGTCTTGGACTCCAATTGAAATAATTATCTACTGAATAATATTTATGTTTTGTTTGTAATTGGACTTGGGCGCGTTGTTTTGCGCATTTACTTTCATTTAACGCTTCCGCATATACACTCTGAACCTTGATCTTTTATATTATTACATTTCAAGTCCCATATAGTGTCGTTTGAAGTAACTGATGTCTGAGATCCTGGTTTGTCACCTTTCAAAACGGTAAAACTCCGTTAGTGGAATTTGGGGGTGTGACAAACCGCTACCCACTACCACGCATTGACGATTTATTCGACCAACTTCAGGGGTCAAGTTTCTACTCAAAAATCGATTTAAGGTCTGGATATCATCAGCTGAGAGTTCGAGATGAGGATATATCCAAGACTGTATTCCGAACCCGATACGGCCATTTCGAGTTTTTGGTCATGCCATTTGGATTAACTAACGCACCCGCGGTGTTCATGGACCTCATGAACCGTGTGTGTAAACATTACCTGGACCAATTCATCATTGTCTTCATTGCCGATATCCTCATATACTCTAAGAGTCGGGAAGAGCATGAGGAGCATCTGCGTTTGATCCTTGAGCTACTGAAACAGGAGCAGCTGTACGCGAAGTTTTCCAAATGCGATTTTTGGAATCGCGAGGTTCAATTTCTAGGAAATGTGATCAATGAGAAAGGAATACATGTCGATCCAGCCAAAGTGGAAGCTATCAAGAATTGGGCAGCACCCACAACTCCAACCGAAGTTCGGCAATTCCTAGGATTGGCAGGATACTACCGTCGTTTTATCGAGGGATTTTCAAAGATTGCCCAACCCCTCAACTCCTTAACCCAAAAAGATAAACCCTATAATTGGAGCGAGACTCAAGATCAGCATTCCAGCTACTGAAGCAGAAACTATGTAGCACACCTATCCTGTCTCTACCAGAGGGAACTGATGACTTCGTGGTGTATTGCGATGCCTCCATCCAAGGTCTCGGTTGTGTATTGATGCAACGCGACAAGGTTATCGCATACGCTTCTCGACAGTTAAAAATCCACGAAAAGAATTACACGACTCACGATTTGGAGTTAGGAGCCGTGGTGTTTTCACTCAAGATATGGAGACATTACTTGTACGGTACCAAGTGCACCATCTACACCGATCACAAGAGTCTTCAGCATATTTTTGAGCAGAAAGAGTTGAACATGCGTCAACGTCGTTGGATCGAGTTATTAAACGATTATGATTGTGCAATCAAGTACCATCCGGGCAAAGCTAATGTGGTGGCCGATGCCCTAAGCAGAAAAGAAACCAAACCCCGACGGGTTAGAGCATTACAACTCACTATCCATACATGATTACCCGAACAAATCCGCAATGCCCAAATCGAAGCTTTAAAAGAGGAGAACTTATCATTGGAATCCACTCGTGGTATGGAGAAACAACTTGAGGTTAAAGCAGATGGCATTCGTTACTTCGCGGAACGAATATGGATACCAATATATGGAAACCTAAGAGATCTAGTCATGGATGAAGCTCACAAATCCCGATACTCTATCCATCCGGGATCCGAAAAGATGTATCACGATCTCAAGGTTTTATATTGGTGGCCAAACATGAAAGCCGACATAGCCACCTACGTGAGCAAGTGTCTGACTTGTTCAAAGGTTAAGGTGGAGTATTAAAAGCCATCCGGATTACTCCAGCAACCGAAAATACCAATGTGGAAATGGGAGCAGATTTCCATGGATTTCATAACCAAATTACCCCGAACCCCTACTGGATGTGACACAATTTGGGTGATAGTGGATCGCCTAACCAAATCCGCTCATTTTCTTGCTATCAAAGAGACCGATAAAATGGAAAAGTTAACTCGTCTCTACCTTAAAGAAGTAGTATCTCGACATGGAGTGTCAATCTCCATCATTTCCGATAAAGACGCCCGATTCACCTCACGTTTCTGGCAATCATTACAGAAAGCGCTAGGCACGCGCTTGGATATGAGCACAGCGTACCATCCTTAAACCGATGGCCAGAGTGAACGTACCATACAAACCCTAGAAGACATGCTACGAGCTTGCGTGATCGATTTCGAAAACAGTTGGGAGACTCACTTGCCTTTAGTGGAATTCTCTTACAATAACAGCTATCATACTAGCATCAAAGCAGCACCGTTCGAGGCTTTGTACGGGAGAAAGTGTCGATCACCACTTTGTTGGGCTGAAGTTGGAGATAGTCAACTTACGGGTCCTGAACTTGTGCATGAAACCTCAGAGAAAATCGTGCAAATCCGAAACTTTATGGCGGCAGCTCGTGACCGTCAAAAGAGTTATGCAGACAAGCGTAGAAAACTTCTAGAATTACAAAGTGTTATTAAAGATTTCACCGTGGAAAGGTGTGATTCGTTTTGGAAAACGAGGAAAGTTAAACCCGCGTTACGTTTGACCATTCGAGATATAGAAAAGGATCGGTCCAGTAGCATATCAACTTAACCTACCAGATACACTCAATGGAGTGCATAATGTCTTTCATGTCTTAAACCTAAAGAAGTGCCTATCAGATGAGACACTTGTAGTTCCACTCGAGGAGTTGGAAATTGATAAACAGCTACGTTTCATTGAGGAACCAGTTGAAATCATGGATAGAGAGGTCAAAACCCTCAAGCGCAGTAAAATACCTATTGTCAGAGTTCGCTGGAACTCGAAGCGTGGACCGGAGTTCACGTGGGAACGCGAGGATCAGATGATGAAAAAGTATCCTCAACTGTTCAAACATTCAACGGCAAACACGGAAGGTACTAACTAAATTTCGAGACGAAATTTATTTCAACAAGGGGATGATGTGACAAACCTAAACTTTTTTTTCAGACGCTACGGACTTCGTTTAATTTTCGGGACGAAAATTCTTTCAACAAGGGGATGATGTGACATCCGGCATTTTCAGATTAACTCCGTTAACTCAAACCTCGTTAGTTCAAACATTTTTCGTTACAAACTCAGTTATCTCAGTTAGTCACATGTACATTGCATTTAGTTAGGATTAATTAAACGTGTCAGTTAGTTCGCAAACATCGGATCACACTCGAGTCTAACCCGGAACGTTGGTGATTAATCGGAATTAACATTATGAACATTTAGTAATTTATATTTAATATAAATTACGAATTTTGTGTGATTGCGTGAATTACGTGAAAATTATTGTTTTCGTACGTGTTTATCGTGTGTAAATCATATTTAGTATTTTTATAAAAGTTAGTGTTTTTATAAAAATAATAATTGGAATTTTTTTAAATCATTATTAGTGATTATTGAACTAATTAGACTTATGGGCCTTAATTAAGCCCGCAGGCCAATCTAATTACCCACTAAGTATTAGGTAAGGATAAAAGTTTAAAAAAAAATAAACATAACCCTACCCCACCCTTTGGCCGCCGATCAAACCCCACACCACCCTCACCATTCGGCCGAACCAAGAACAAGCCAAGGAGCCTTCGTTTGAGCCTCGATCGTGAATCCAGAAGTAGATACGTGCTAGTCTAGGCGTTTCTAACGTCTCTACGTAAGTCGTTTAGTTCAATTTCATCACTTTTTGATTCCTAAATTTTAGATCAAAACCCTAGTTCATCAAAACATGGATTTTTATAATAAAAATGTTAACTTTATTATTGTTTTGCATGTATTTGTTGATTATATGGTTATTTGCAAAACCCTAGATCCATGTGATTAGTAACGTGTTAAATATTGGAACTTTTGATTATGTGATGTTTAGAAATCGCATGCTAGACGTGAATAATGATTAATATAGTTGTAATTATATTAGTTGGAAGATTTAGAATTGATTTGACGTGTTAATTGGATGAATAAAACGTGTAATGGACACGTTACTAAAAGTGGAAACTTTTTATGATTTCTATCTTGCATGTAAAACCTGATTAGGATGATGTGATGATGGTTCTGTGTTACTTGATGCATGTTTACATGAATTGTGAAATCAGATTTTGAATACATAACCCGGTTTTACCAACTTTCCAAATAAGGAAACTTTAATTGTTAAAAGTGATTATAAACTGCTATTTAGACATGCATGATATGGTTTGATGATAGATCTATGTTAGATAGAACACAATAACTTGTTGTAACGTGTTAGGTGTTTGAAATCACGCATGCTAGTCATAGATTACTAAAGATAGCAACTTTGTCTTGAATTATGATTTGCATGTTTAAGTTCTATGCAATTGCTATGTGATATGATGATCAAGAACATGTTATAGTAACCTTACAAGCATAATAACAATGATAATTTCAAGAAACATGAATCCTGAACAAACTTTCTATTTATAGAAACCTGCTAATTATGAAACATGCTATTTATAGAAACCTGCTATTTTTGAAAACTTTCTATTTATAGAAACCTGCTATTTTTGGAAACTTTCTATTTATAGAAACCTGCTATTTATGAAAACTTGCTATCTTGTTAGAACAAATAGGATTTGTTGCTAAGTGCTACAGTATGATCATTGTGTATAATATAGAAGTGTTATACTGAACAAACATTCAATCACTAAACGGGTCACCAACAGGTCGTCGGGTCAAACTTAGTCAAACTTGGTCGAACTTGCAAACCTTTTCTAAACACTTAAACAATAGTATTGTTTGGATACTAAGGGTTTCGTATCAACTTACACAAACACACACTTATAAACCGGTGTTTATAGGTGGCAGTTAGTCGTCAAGCATTCTAAGTTCGCTTTCTTTCGCACGCACTCTAAGGTGAATTTTCACGGCCCCTTTTCTTATGATTTAAACTTGGGGGAGAAAACATGGGTACGAACATTTAGATCTTACATTTCTTTTATATCACTTGTGTACTAAGCGCAAACATATCATGAAAGTCCTTACTTATCGAACCGTTAGTATATGGGTTAGCGAGGTAATCTTGAGTAGTACTACTAGGCATTGACAAGCCCCACCCGCGTTAGTCGCGCTAACACGACGGGAAGTCGAACGGGTGTAACATTGACCTAAACGTTCACCATTGATTATGATAGTCATGGTGGGAGGCAGTACAAACATAAACAGTCAGCTTCGGTGTCGAAACGCTTTAGTAACATGCACTAGGTTAGCTACCTATGATATAAATTGTAAATGGTATTATCTAGTAAACTTTACAAACATTGAAACCTGTGAACTCATCAACCTAGTGTTGACACGTTTTAGCATGTTTTCTCAGGTAATTAAGGTACAAGCACAAGCTAAGGCATGCATGCATTCGAAGTCTATCATTTTCAAACTCAAGGATTATTTATTTTATTTATCGTTGAATTGTTTATTTTTGGCGCGACTGTTTTGGCGCATGCTTTTCATCTAACTTTTCGCTTCCGCAAGTCTTACATTTAATCAGTGTTTTCATTTCTGGTGTTGCATCGTGACTATGAGCAATACTAGTGGTTTTTATTAAACTCATATAGAGTCGTTCAACGTAACTAATGACTGAGATCCTGGTATGTCACGCTCCTAACGGTAAAACTCCGTTAGTGGATTTTGGGGGTGTGACAAATATAGTATAGATAAAGGTTTGAATACAAAGGGACTTTAACGCGAGATGTATAGGAAGTAATCTCACAATTCATCAAAACAATCAATGGTTAAGATTTTAGGTGTAAAATAAGAAAAACCACAATTGTTGCTATATAATAAAAAAAAGACCATTTAAGAAAACACAAATCGTACCGTGTTTATAGCTTTGATTGCAAGCTTATAACACTAATAGGGTGATTTGTATCATGATTATAACATTAATAGCGTGATGGGTGTTGATAGCATTAATTTATGTTGAGACATATACCCTTGCCCTACACCGACATGTGTTGCTTTCTAGTGGCTTTCTACGCTTAGCACGTCAATTTCATTTTATGCAGTATCTTCTCCACATACCCAACCCCCCCCCCCCCACCACACGTATAAGTGTGGTTCGAATGATAACCAATATTTATTTAATAACCATGATAATCACTCTTAAATATAGTGTTACGTATATTATCATCCTGTTAATGTTACATATAGGTAACACTATGTGTCACGTATATATAACATTGTGTGGTACACATATGTAAGACTCCTAATTATATATATATATATATATATATTCAAGATATATGTTCAAAGAGTATTTAACAATTTACGTATATATAAGACTTCTCTTTTGGCGTTAAGATTAATGGTGGAAAGAATAAAACATCATTCGTATCTTTTCGTCTATCACTATTAAAGTTGTCATTGGTTTTATGCAGTAACTTCTCCACATACCCCCCCCCTCACACGTATAAGTGTGGTTCGAATGATAACCAATATTTATTTAATAACCATGATAATCACTCTTAAATATAGTGTTACGTATATATAACATTGTGTGGTACATATATGTAAGACTCCTAATTATATATATATATATATATATATATATATATATATATATATATATATATTCAAGATATATGTTCAAAGAGTATTTAACAATTTACGTATATATAAGACTTCTCTTTTGGCGTTAAGATTAATGGTGGAAAGAAGAAAACATCATTCGTATCTCTTCGTATATCACTATTAAAGTTGTCATTGGTTTTATCGGTTGTAATGACAACTGTTATAAAATTTTTTTCTTCAATGAATCTTATGAACTAAAATTTACACAATCAATTGGTGATAATTTTATGAATAGTTGTTGCATTTGTTTCATAGAAAAACAATTGTGAGTGTTTATAAATCGCTAAAATTGATTGAACCCCCTAAACTAAATGAGATTGATCAATTTAGCTAATCGAGTTGTTTAATCCAATGTTTGGTTTTGGCCGTTTAACGGATTTGCGACTTTCAAACTGATCGTGTAAAACAATTCGTGCATTTAACATCTATACTATATAATAAATAAAGGTTTTTGCATGTCACGTGTCGCCTGCACATTCATTCTCATCATTTTTTTCCCGTCTCTCTCTCTTATTAAATGCACCTCCTATTTTTAACAACAATATATATTTAAAGAAAATATTAATTATACTAATAAAACACATTTATTTTAAATTATCACTTATGTAACTTTGAAAATCTAATTATTTAACTTTTATTTTCAATCAAATAATAAATGAAAAATAAATTATATTAAACAATATTTAGTTTATTTTTAAAACCCAATTATATATTAGTTTTTACATATTTTGAGTTTTGTTTTCTATCCTTAGTATATGATACATTTTTACACGTGTAAAATATACACATAAAGATTTAAAAATTTTATGTATTGATATTTTTCACCCGTATATATACACGGGATCTAAACTAGTTTATAATATATATAACGGTGACCGACCCGACTATAAGTTGAGATGAAAGATATCATAAAAACATTTTGACACCGATAAAAAAAACTACTTTTGACTGTGACCGGATAAAATCCTAAATTAGTACAACCATTTTTCAAGAAGTAATAAAATTAGAAATAGCTAGCTAGGTAGGCCCCTACCATTTATAACAGAAAGGAATTGTTAATGGATAAAAAATTTGCATGAAGATAATAAAAAAGCAAAAGAAACCTGAATGGGTAAAGCATCCATGTCTGCTCTAAGTGCAACAAACGGAGATAATCCGGAGCCAATCATGGCGACTACTCCGGTCTTGGCCACTGGCCACCGGTACCCAATACTCATCTTCTCAAGTTCTCGCCGGATAACTGAACTTGTTCTGATTTCTTCGAAAGCAAGTTCCGGATATTCATGAATCTCCCTTCTTATATTCCTAATCCAATCTCCTGTCTCAACCTCATTTGCCAACCTTAAAATATAATCTTTAAGTGAACAATTTTGTTTTTGCAAAAAAGGATTTAAATTGGGACTTTCACTTTCTGACGACAACACAAGTATACGAAGAAACGAAAGAGCGATCAAGATTTTGAGTGAAAGATGCATTTTATGGGTTTGAGCAAAGGTAAGGATAAAACAAGATCTAAATAGAAATTCTTGGGTGTGTGTGGGAAGAATGTCAATTAATGTTTGATGTTATTATACACACACACATAATAACCGACACTATACAACTTATAAATATCAACCACAGTTACAGTTACAAACATAGGGTATGTCATGTTGTAAACTATGAAAAAAAATATATTAATATAGTATGAGTTGTTAGAATCACATATAAAACATTTGAGCGTAGAATGGTGAGTAAATTATAGATAACCGTCACTTTATGTAACAGTTGAATAGTATTATTGTTAACACGGTTTTTTTCCTAAAAAATATCATAAAAATGAAAAGTAACATAATTTAGGTTCTTACTTCCAAAATAAACACATTCACAAAAGGAAAATTAATTAGTTACTAAAGAAACAAGAAAAAGTAATAAACTCGTGTCTTCCATTTAATTTTGTAAAGATATATAAATTTCTTCAAATTAACTAATGAAGCATTTAATTCATAAAATCAATAATAAGGAAATATTAATTACTTTTCATAACCTTGAAAATAATAAGTAACTAGAAAATTAGCCCCGCGCTCCACAGTGCAAACAGTTGAGATGTTGACATTAATATGACTAAACACAAAAAAATGTGGTCAAGTACGGCGACTCAGTTGTGGAGATCAAAACATACATAAAAGACGGCTATATAATGGAATCGGTGTTTTTAGTCGGTGTCCTTTCTGTCACGGTACCAACACATTACTGTTATGTGATATATATAACCCACGAAACCTAAAAATACCCTATATTGAATACGACTCCGTTTTTAACGGACGTCAAGAAAAAAATTAATTAACGAGCGGAATTTATTGAGGAAGCATTAGAAACTTGAGACGATCAAAGTTCTAGTTTACAAAGTTAAGATTGAATTTGTAAAGTCTTTAAAGTTTGGGGATGTGTTGGTTGGTGGAAAAAAGCCACCGACACTTGTGATTAAGATGTATAATAATAGGTAACAACGTAGTGGAGATGCTTGATCTTTACTTTCTTAATACATTACTTTGGTTAATTGTTGTAATCTGAAATTGTAAACTGAAGAACAACAGTTTTCATGGGTTAATGAATAAAAAACGTACCCTTCCACTGGAATTTTATCGTACCTCCTCCCTGAAAATATCAAATCAATGAAATTTGTTACGTCTTTTAGTATTAAAAGGAGTGTAATATTAAGGTTGGCTGAACATGAAATTAATTGATTAGTTTAAGTTGATGGTTGACAGAAATGATTGATATAAAGTATTTTTCATATGAATAATGTGACATTTGTGGCCCTTTCTACTTTATTCAGTGGCCCTTTCTACTTTATTCAGTGGCCCAAGCATATCCTTACAAAATATATATCATCGTCCTCGTCTTCTATTACTAATTATTTTGTTGAGTGGGTCGCACTCACACACGAGAAAGAAATCAAACCAAACACGTCATATTAGTTAACACATCAGATTTTTATTCATCATTTAGAAACACATATTTCAACTCTAACACTACATAATCTTTCAAACACCCTTACATTTTCATATCATCACATACTTTTACATATTGTATTGTGTCCCATAACACCCAAACTGTTTTTGGAATTCAAAAGAAATAAAGGGCATTCATACCTGGACTCGACCTTCACAAACAACACCAAAGCGCAACTGTTTAACTGATAGTCACTCGTTTCTTGGTGGGGCGCCACAGAGAAGAACTTGTGATTTGGTTTGCGAATTGGATTTGGTATTTATAGCCATAAGTTTGAGATCCCTCGACAATATAGTGAATACGCGGATTAGCAGTTGTGATTGACTTGAAATTTCAGCAATAATCGGTTGGATAAAGATTATTCAATCAATCGGTGGATTTCTTGTTCCCATATCATTGTGATTGACTGAGGACAAGTTTGGAAGAATTTTAATTGTGTATTAGGTTGGGGGTTGAAATTCTATTAAGGAGTTCAAGGCTTATTTATATTTCTTATAAATTAAATAAATCAACCACAGTCTACTCAACGCATTTTTCTTGGCTACTCTTTGTTCAAAGCTGCTTACAAATACTATGACCCTAAAAGCCGCCGTTTATTCCACTCTTGTCATGTTCAATTTTGTAACACCCCAATTTTTTGTAGAAGCATGTTTTGGTAACTATAGATAAAATTCTATGTATCAGTGTACTTAGCTAGTACGCAGGAGGGTGTTCCTGCGTTCTTAGCTTGTACATCAGTTTGGTCCTGCATACTTAGCTAAGTACGCATGAGTTTTGCCCTGCGTACTTAGCCAAGTACGCAAGAATAGTTCATGCCCCTCATAAATAGAGGTGTTGGAGGTTGAGAGAGGTCTGGGCGGGATGAGCTCTCCCGCCCCTGGACCGTGAGCGTAAACGAGAGATGTGTACTCCTTCGGTATGTGGTGTGTAATACGGGATGACTTATTTGTTATGGATTACGTATCGATTCTTGTTTCTTCTCTGTTTTTGCTTGTTTCGTCTTCCTTCGTTCCCACACGAATCAATGAACAAATCTTTGTTTTTCCGCTGTGCAACGAGGCTCCCGGGACCTACAATTCTTAAACACATTATTTAATTATTATTTTACATGGAATTTAGGCCCATTTCTTTTGTTTCTCTAAATGTTATATCACCAAAAAGTGTTACTGACCATCCTTACGAAATCAAAACAAATAAAAATCCAAAAATGAGCAAAACATCCATGATCACATCAAGCCTTAACAAAATAATATGAGAGTTATACTCCAAAACAACAACATATAATTATTATATAGTTAAGAAAGACCATGCAATAAAAAACTACAACTCTCCAAACTATATCCCATTGATCCCCTCAACCTCAAATCTGTGATAAAGCCACACGAGATTATTAGCCCCATTATTCTTGTATGGTAATAATTATAATATAATTAAGTGTGGTGTTTTATTTTAACCCATTATTCTCGAGTAACTTGAAGGTTTACTGCTCCTTCATCCATCCACCCAAATATAGACCGCAAATGCCTACTTATCAGCCCAGCCCAGCCCAGCCCAACAGGAGAAAGCCCTATTATACAGAACAGCCTAATAACAGGAACCGTGTGGAGCAACGAGAAAGTGGTCTGAATAACGATTTTCACCATGACGCTTTCACAGGCTAGGTGAAGTCTATTCCACATGTAAATGAAGACGAACAGTTAAGATGAACCAAACACATACGCACCGGCTAATTTGGGATAAACCCTAATACGATTCCAATTCCAACGAATTCTACGAACCAAACACATTGATATTTTGAATTCAGATTCTAATCATAATGAAATCCCGTTTTTTACTGCCAACCAAACGAGTCCTCAAAGTGTTCAACTTTTAAATGTTGATTTCTCGTATGAAAATTTTTTTATGCTGAAATCGGGTTTTTCGGTCGAAACCGAACCAAATTAGAATTCAGTTTTCTGTTCAGTTTTGAACGTATTGAATATGGTTAGGTTTGAATTTTGGTTTTAACCAAAAAAAAATCAGATCAAGGATACCGAAAACTGAGCCATGATTATTTTTCTTAAACAGAAGCCTTCTCAATTCACATAATGAGACATGGGGTGTCGTTATCATATCCTTTCTACCCGCATGCTCCTACTCTAACCAAACAACTATATCCTCCTGTTTCTATATTTATTATTTTCTAATGTCCTAAATGTTAGATATTTATTTCAAAAATGCTTCACAAAAAGAAAACACCAAGAAAGGCGTTAAGTTGGCCTAATTTACACAGTTGCAAGTTGTTTGGAAATACCAAATACAAAAACACAAGCCAAAAGAAAAAGAATTATACGACAGCTATACGACCCGACCATATTGGTGTGAATCCAAAGGGTTTGTTTTGCGCATTAACAACCTGCTCATATCTTGCCAACATCAAGGCTTTCTCTTGTCCAGCTTTACATGAATATTATACCACTTCTTTGTCCCATCTCTCAAAACAACCCGTTTTTTACTTCTACTAGCGTTTATTTGTGGGGTAGTTGTGTATGAAGCTTGTATCTCGTTTCTTCGTTTGAGAAGCTCATCGATCTACAACAATCAAATCATACCCTTTTTCAACCACCATAAATCTTATAATAATGGGAACTGCTTATTGCATTTTGAAATAAGTAGCTTTACTGAAAACTGAAACATACCGTTTGCATTTCTTGGGTATATTTGCTTGTCATATCTGCGAATTGTGCAAGAACCTGTCTATATTCGGTTTCAAATTTGGAGATTTCTGTTCGTTTTGTAGAAATATGTGCTTCAACAGCACGCAGGTTCTCCTTTTCCTTAACAAAAGAAGCTGTAGAAAGAATTTCAATTGTGTAGCTAGCGCTTTTAAAGAAATTGTCGCCTGCAAACAAAAAACACAATCAGCTATGCACCCAATACATACCAACATAATTATGGGTTTTAGATATTCATATCCAACCATAAACAGCAAACGTATGAATGCCTGCTTTTAATTCAGTAATTTCACATGGCTGAAATCCTTCGAGCTTTTTAAAGAAGGCGGTATCTGGATCCTTCTTAGCCATCTGGAAGCAATATATCATAGAGAAGATGATAAGTTACAAGCTATGAGAGTGAGTAAGATAACTAACTCATGGATTACTCACTATGCTAGATTGTGGATCCAATTTATAGACTGGGAAACCAAGGAAATACATTCCAGCAGTTGTCACCTTTCCTTTCTTTGCACTATCTTCCTGAAATGGATAAACTTGTTTTCTTTGGTATGATCATAACTCACATGATACAAACTCTATTGGATTCACATTAGCATAAAAGAAAGAATAGCTTCAGGTTTAGTTGGTATGCCTGGCAAAATAAGTCCAAACACCCAATTTTGGGCGCTTTTTATGACCTAGTGAGTGAATTTGGGTCATATGTAATTTTTTAAGGGGTCTATAAGGATCAATTAGAGACAATTCTGTGAGGAAAATATGCATCATGTAGCTACACAATCTCTCTTCCAGAAGATCAAACTGCCCCACAGTTGGTCAACACCAGAACCTTTGTTTCATATTTAGGCAGAAACCTTTTGGAAGTTGTTACAGCATGTGCAAAGGGGAGGCTGGTAAATGCACTTATAATATTTATATCCTCAAAGTGTCTCGACATGTAGCAATTAATGAACTTGCAAAGGCGTGATTCTTTTTATTTCTAAGATAGCTATATACAGGTAGTAATTATAAAATGGTTTATGGTTAGACTTTTGTAAATAAGTAAATTGGTTTGGATACTTTTTGTTGCTATTACTATTATTTTGTAGTCATTTGACATTTTTTTTTCTAAAACGGCCCGTTTCAACCTGAACCCATTTTGACCCAAACCCAGTATGACCCAACACGACCTACCCGTTTTGCTAGGCTTAGTTTTAGAGTTACAAAAACCAAAAGAAATGAACATCCATACCTGCAGAGCTAGATTCAGTCCACCGTTTTGGTCTCTGTCAAAATATAAAAGCTGCAAGATAAATATCCTATTAGCCAAATTATGATACTAAGATAAATAGAAAAAATCATCAAGTCATATATTTACAAACCTTGAACTTGCTCTTTTCTGCGGATTGAACTCTACAAACTATACCAACCTGTGCTTCCTTCTGAGTTATCCTAACAGAATAGAAATGAGCACATTGCTTTTCAACCTGTTCAGAAATGTGAGATGTCATATGAACACACACGGTAAAAATAAAATTACAACAAGGGAAGCAGAAACCAACCTTTCTAGAAACAGGCTTCCCCAAAGCAAGCGGAAGGGTAGGGACTGTACCATTTATAGCCTCCTCTAGCACGGTTGCTGATACAAGAGTTTTTATTGGCACTCCAAGTTTGCTGTCACATTAATCGGAAAAAAAACTCAAATTCTTAGCTTTTATAGTAACTCAGCACGAAGAAAACGGAAGCAATCAAGAAAAGACCTAAAAAATGCAGCAACCATGGTACTCATAGCTCCCAAACTTGAAAGATCAAGCTCCAAATCCTGGCTTTCAGCTTCAATAGCCTGAGCCCAATATTATAGTTTCAGCATGAATTAGTACACAATTCTGCATTTAATATTCAAATTAATAGCGAAATGGTGACCTCAAAACCAGCACTGTCATACTGTTTCCGTTTATCGGGATCAGATAATATGTGATATGAATAAGTGATCTCTTTAAACATATCAGCTGCTTTAGGATCATTTGCATTTTTGTCAGGATGGTACCTAAGATAATATGTGATGAAAAACTCTCAAAAGTCCAGTCTGTAGCTAATTATGCCCCAAATCAGAGAAAAAACAAATGAAATAAAAAAACTGAAGAGATCCAGATTATATATTTACATGTCTGCACATACATGAAAAAGGAATAACAAATAAAATGAGACAAAACATACTTCAAAGCCAATTTACGGTAAGCGGTTTTGATTTGTTGATCTGTGGAGCTGCCAGAAACACCAAGAACCTCGTATGGGTCTCTCCTCAATTCATTTTCTCCCTTGTTCTTCTCCGATTTCGATCTTTGACCCGGCATTTTCAACGAAACCCTAGAATGTCTCCAACAAAAGAATTTGTTACGATCAAGAAGAAGATGAAGAAGGAGGTATGAACATCTGGAGAAACCCTCAGATCACAACCCCTTTGATTTGATTTGGTCCCTCGTTGAACGTGAATTTCTTTTTCTGGGAAAACGAAATTAGAAATCGAAGAAATGGAGGGGAAATTAGTTGGAACTCTTTTCTTTTCTTTTCATTCATGTCATATGTTACAATACACACCCTTAACTTTTAAATTACTACACTTTCACTCCCATATTATATTTTCTTAATAACTTATCCACTATACACAGATAGTGTTCATATTTTTAAGATTTGGTAGCTATGTAAAATAATAACCAAGTTTTAAAAGTGTTTCAACCAGGTCACTTAATACGCATTTTACATAATATACACCCTTGAGTATACTATGGTGAGTGATATAATTGAAACACGTTTGAAACTTGGTTATTGTTCTCTAGTATTTTCCCTTTATATGTACCACCCTCTAGGCGAGGGGAGTTTATGATTCGGTTTTAATAATTTTAGATTAAACCGTGAGAAAATTTGTTAATAATATAGTTTTTGAACTCTTTAATGCAAAACCAATAGTGTTAAAACTAAAACGAACGAAAACACACAAACGAGGTGGATTTGGTTAGATCATGCTAAGCTTTTAAATAACGCGCATTGGTACCTCGAGAATCAACCTATAATTTTTTACACACCATTAATACAAAACCCCAAACGAAATTCAATCAAATACTTACACTAAAACAAAATCACCTTACGTCGACGTCGCCAATACCGACGACGCATGTCCTCGGCATAGGTCACCATGTACCGACGACATGTCGTCGGTATAGGTCAAAACCAATTTTTTGTCCGGGAGACCCTATACCGACGACATGTCGTCGGGACAGTGTTGGGCCATATTGGAGGGAAAAATGGCGCCCAATGAAATTTTGGGAAAACCTTAAACCGACGACATGTCGTCGGTATATGGTAATTTTAATTTTCTATTTGTTTTTTTTTATGTATTAATTTTTTGTCGGTAATTTTTTTTTAAAATTAAAAAAAAGCTGGAATACCCTATGCCGACGACATGTCGTCGGTATAAGGTTTTTACCTTTATTGACTGGTCAACATCCTTCGAAACCTTATACCGACGACATGTCTTCGGCATAGGCTTCCTGTACCGATGACACGTGGGCCTATCCCGACGACATGTCGTCGCTATAGGGTGTAGTGCGAGCAAATAGGGAAAACAGACGGCATACCCTCATTTCCACCTAAAACCCTCCAAAACTCTCCCAAACGATTCTCTCCGACGATTTTGAGGTTTTTAAGCTTTTTGGGAGCAATTTTCACAAGAACTCTCGGGTTTTAAGGTGAGGTAACATCCCTATTTCATACTTTAGCTACTTGTTCAAGATTTTGAAGTTTTGTTTATTTATTTTGGTTAGGTTTTGAGGAATTTCACCATTACTTGGATTTCTAGCTTTGTGAAGGTAAATACTCATTTTAATTACTAATTTGCGATGAAATTTTGTTTAGATCTAAGATTTTTATGATTTTGTATGAAATGCGTCGAATGTGGGATCGCCGAACTAGCATCGATGATAATTAGCTTGGAGTTGTTACGCCTTTGACTTTGTTGTTGGTGTTTGTCTTGAACAATTTGCATATTTATGTGTCGAACAAGTTTATGTTTTGAATGTTTGATTTGTCGGACAAGTTCGTGTGTCGAACAATCACTACAAGAATTTTAGTCAGTTTCAACGACCTGTCTTGACGACATGTCGTCGAGAAAAGCCTATCTCGACGACATGTCGTCAATATTGCTTCCGTCGGCAAAGCTTAGTCGAGACTGCTTATCACTACAAGAATTTTAGTCAGTTTCAACGACCTGTCTTGACGACATGTCGTCGAGAAAATCCTATCTCGACGACATGTCGTCGATATTGCTTCCGTCGGCAAAGCTTAGTCGAGACTGCTTAAAATGTCGTCGAGACAGGTAACCCTTTTCTCGACGACATGTCGTCGATATTGGGGCGTCGGAAAAGGTTTTTACTTTTAAAAAATAAATATAAAATATAATTGAAAATACCCTTTCTCGACGACCCAATCTCGACGACATGTCGTCGAGATTGGTATAACTTATATATATATTTTTTAATTTTAAAAATTTTCCAGATTTTTATACAAAACAAAAATTCAAAACATGTCAAACCTGTTATATAAATTAAAACATTACACAAAATAATACATAAAACATTCAACAAAAAAAAACAAAATGTGTAAGTTATTGCAAATCGTTCAAATAAAATGCTACAAAACAATTTAATCATCTTCATCTTGGTTGCCGGATCGACTACAATAACCCTACAATAAAGGTATAAAAAATAACACTACAATAAAGGTATCAAAACGTAATATATACATGTATTAGTATTGCAAATAAACAAAATGTGTAAGTTATTGCAAATCATATACGAACATAATACGCAAATAATTTCTCAAACATCAATAACCCTACAATAAAGGTATCAAAATACATGTATTAATGGACTTGGGTTAAACGAGTAATTTTGACCCATTTATAATGGTTACGTGTCATTTTGACTCATTTATACTTTGATTCGCAGCATAATAACAAAATATATTTACTTACCCAATCGTTTTGTGCCCGATCGTTGACCCATGTGGCGTGAGAAGTGTGCATATGTCTTCAACCCTCAATAATATATTCATCTACATATATACATATATACATTCATCTATATTCATACAAATTATACATTTCACAAAAAATAAATAACAACAATATATTCACCTACGTTCATACAAATACTCAAATAAATAATACATACAAATACTCGGGTCAAAACAAGTGAAACGGTGCATGTTTAAATTACTAACATATATATATGCATACATTCAACTATATTCATAAAAATCATACATCACAAAAAAAAAATTACAACATATAATTCATACAAATAATACACACATAACACCACCAATAATACATCTACACAAACCTACATTTCATCAATTTCACAAATAATGCATACATCTATATATTTATACATCTATACAAACCTACAATTTCACAAATAATGCATACATCTATACAAATTAACCATCAATTTCACAAATAATACATACATTTATATATTCATCTATAGTATTCAAATAAATAACAATTAAAACAATTATACAAAACTAAATTTCACAAATATATACCTATTAGCAAAGTATTACACAAATATAATACATCCATCTATACAAATTAACCATCAATTTCACAAATAATACATACATTTATATATTCATCTATATTATTTAAATAAATAACAATTAAAACAACTATGCAAAACTAAATTTAACAAAAACATACTTATAAACCTCAAGCTAGCTTCCAATCCATTCACTTAACCAAAACCCTCACCTACACAAGATTTATATTAAAAATTTTCAATTATAATGAAAAATTACTAAAAAAAAAGTCAAAATAGAGTCTTACCACTTTAAGAAGATGAGTAATGGTGGTGGTGGAGGTGGAGCAAGGCGGATTTTCAAGTAAAATGGTCGAATTTGATGGTGAAAGCCTAGAGAAAGAATAGAGAGAAAAAGAGGTGAAATGAGGAGGAAAAAGGGTTTCCTGCGTAGATTAGACCAGCTTCGACGACATGTCGTCGAGATTGGGTCTTTTTTTAATTATTTTATTTAATTTAATTATTAAATAAAAATAATTTTTAATACACACATATCTCGACGACATATCGCCGAGACTAGGTATTTCCTTTAAATAAAAAAACAATTAAAATTCTACCTGACAAAAAAAGAAAGAAAAAAAATTAAAATGGGCAATTGCGACGACATGTCGTCGAGATTGCCATTTTATGTCGCCGAGACTGCCCTGAGATGTCGCCGATGAGCGCCAAAATTTTTCACTTTTTCCCGCTGGACCATGGCCGACGACATGTCGTCGAGAAAAGGTGAAATAGTCAAAAAATTTGACTGAGACCATCGCCGACGACATGTCGCCGTATTTGGGTGCCCTATCTCGACGACACATGTCGTCAAGATTGCCTCGACGAAACTGCTAAGATTTCTTGTAGTGAATTTGGATATTTGGTTTATGTTTCGGATATTAGTTTTTTTATCGGATTTGAATGGTTTATATTTAATGATTAGCAAGTTTTTGTGTATAGAAATTTAATATTTCTACAAAAATATTAAAAATTAAAAAATATAAAAAAACAGAAAAGACCTATAGTCGGTATAGGCTTTTTTTCAAAAATAATTTAAAAAAATCAAAAAACCCTATACCGACGACATGTCGTCGGGATAGGTTGAGTCTATCCGAACGACATGTCGTCCGTACAGGTCTAGACTCTATACCTACGACATGTCGTCGATATAGATTTTCTTTTTGATTTATTTAATCAGACCCTATACCGACGACACTTATACTGACGACAATCTTGGGCTATTTGTACGAAGCAATCCCGACGACTCCTATACCGACGACATGTCGTCGGGATAAGCTATGCCGACGACAAGTCGTCGCTAAAGGGTAAAAAAAAATCGTCGGTACATGTTTATACTATTGTAGTGTTAATCGTTATCAAATTAAATGAATAAGGCTCGGCTCGTGTAACAAGAATATAACTAAGTAGAATTTCTTGCATTTCTACTACTATCGAAGGAAATGTGTGAGATTCCCGTTATAGTCCGGACAAGTTTATAATATTCAAAATTTTTAAAAGGAAATTTACTAGGTAACAAAATCAATAATTGGTTTAAAAGGGTGCATAATTAGCAACCATACCACCCAAATCAATTAACTTTTAACTTTCTAGTATAAAAAATATGATAATTTATACATTGGTCTTTTGTTATTGATGTTGGTGATGTTCTTAACACATGACATGAACAATGGGTTAGTCACACTCGCACTTGTACAACAGCTAAACTTGATTTATAACAATAGTCTTGATACCAGGGACGGACCTACCTTCTACCCACCGGGGTCAAGTGACCCCATTGATTTTTAAAATTTTAGTAGAGCGTATAACATCGAAAATTTGAGTGACCTCATAGTTTTTTTGCAGTATAAATATAATCTGAGTGAAAATACTAATAATTCATAAGCTTGCCTCAATGGTTTATTCCCTTGTTCATGTGTTCACCTGTTTAAAAAGGTCACGGGTTCGAGTCCTTTTGGTGACATTTGTTTCCTTACTTTTTTTTGCCTTTTACTCTAAAACTAAAGATCTTATTAATTCACAAAATCTCAAACCTAATGCCTCCCTTTTCAGCCGTCGCAGACAAAGAAACAATTTTCCCACATTTTTGTTTAATCAAACTTAATCAAAAGAGAAAATCACCATATGCCTTATCATCCGAGTTCGTTAATCGTAGCACACAACAGAATTTCTCACAATTGTTACAGAAAGATATAAGGTTTTTTTTTTCTTTTCCCCAATATTTGTTTATTCTCACAATTGTTTATATGTTAACCTTTGTTTAATCCCACAATTGTTTATTTGTTTGCATTTGTTTAATCACAAGCACAGAGAAAAAAGATTGAGATTTTGCTTTTCAAAATTATTCTTAAATTTTCACTGACAATAACATCGAACTCATTAGAAGCCAAAAAGCACTTGATTTTTTAATCAAAAATCAAAATGAATGAGAAAGAAGGCTAGTGTCATTTTTTTCCTTTTTCAAATTAATATTGTTGAAACTTGATTAGTAAACTTTTGAAACTTGATTCTTTAAACATGAAACTTGAATTTTAGGGATTAATCCGATTATGGAACGATTTTTGAAAAGAAAGTCATCAAATCTAGCTTCGAGTATGTTATTATTTTTACCCGATCAACCCGACCCGAAAATTTTAACGTCTAGGTTGATAGAAATAAGAGACAAAAAAGTGACCCCATAAGGAAAAAATCCTGAGTCCGCCACCGTTGACAACTACAATTAACAACTCGGACGTCATATAATCAGTAAAATATTTGACACCAATCACCATGCACCAAATGTTGTTAATCTTAACTAATGTACCAAATTAATGTTAGATAGAGAACAATTATCAAAGAGTGATGTTATTTGGATAACCCTAAAAATTAAATGGACAACCCCTATATGGGTTGTATGGCCGGTATAGCTATATACGGGTAGTATAGGTACGATGTACGAGGTTTGTACCTGATGAGTCTGACTTTCCAGAAGCCAGTCTGTAAAAAGTGTACCCTATACGCGCAGTATAGGGCTATACGCGCAGTATAACTTTTTGGTTGGTGAAACATTAAGTCATATACGAGCAGTATAGCTCTATACGAGCAGTATAGGGCCAGATTTTTTTTTTAAATTCAACATACGGAGACCGTTTCGTATAAACGAAATTTCACAAACCAACCAATCCGATCAAACTATTCGTATCAAGATGTCGTCTTGGGACATTAGTTATGTTTTTTGGCGAATATTCGAACCAGTTATACTATACTATACTAAGCTATGTTATCCTATACTAAGCTATACTATACTATACTATCTTATACTAGGCTATACTAAAATATACTAAGCTATACTATACTATACTAAATTATACTAAGCTATACTAAACTATACTAAGCTATACTATCATATACTAAGCTATATTATCCTATACTAAGTTATACTAGGCTATACTATCATATACTAAGGTATACTACGCTATACTATACTATACTAAGCTATACTATATTATACTAAGCTATACTAGGCTATAGTAAGCTATACTATCCTATACTAAGGTATACTAAGCTATACTATACTATACTATACTAAGTTATACTATTATATACTATACTATACTATACTAAGCTATACTAGGTTATACTAAATTATACTATACTATGCTACACTAAGCTATACTATCCTGTAGTAAGCTATACTATCCTATACTAAGTTATACTAGGCTATACTAAGCTATATTATACTAAGCTATACTATACTACACTAAGTAATACTATACTATTAAGCTATACTAGGGTATACTAAGCTATACTATATTTTTAAAAATGATTATTATCATTATTTTATTTATCATTATTTTATACTAAGCTATATTAAGCTATACTATACTATATTTATCATTATTTTATTTTTAAAAATGATTATTATCAATATTTTATTTAAAAAATGTAATTCAAATAAAAAAGAACATGTTATTTTTTAAAAATTTAATTCAAATTGAAAAAAAAACATGTTATATTTAAAAAATGTAATTCAAATTAAAAAAAATGTTATATTTAAAAAATGTAATTCAAATTAAAAAAAATACAGTACGAGCAGTATAGGGCTATACGCCCAGTATAAATTAAAAAATATACAGCACGAACGGTATAGGGCTATACGCCCAGTATAAATTAAAAAAAATACAGTACGAACAATATAGGGCTATACTACCCGTATAAATTAAAAAAAAATACAGTACGAGCAATATAGCTTGAATTAAATGGGGAAAAACAAATGAAATTTGGGGAAAACCAAATTTCAAACTCAAATACAATACGAGTAGTATAAGGCTATACGACCAGTAAAATTAAAAAAAATACAGTACGAACAGTATAGGATTATACTACCCGTATAAATTAAAAAAAAATACAGTACGAGCGGTATAGCTCGAATTAAAAGGGGGAAAACGAATGAAATTTGGGGAAAACCAAATTTCAAACTCAAATAAAGTATGAGCAGTATAGGGCTATACGCCCAGTATAAATTTAAAAAATACAGTACGGGTAGTATTGGGCTATACGCCCAGTATAAGTTTTAAAAAAAATACAGTACGAACAGTATAGCTCGAATTAAAAGGGGGAAAACGAATGGAATTTGGGGAAAACCAAATTTTATAAAAAAAATACATTCTACAAATTTTATAAAAAAAAATTCTATAAAAATATTTGAAATCTTTTTAAAAGAATACCTATACGACCTGTAAAATTTGATAAAATTTTATAACAATAGTTAAACAAAGAAAGAAATTATATATAAAAAACAAAATTCTATAAAAAATGAACTGAGTGGATGTTTTAAAAAAAACATACACGACTCGTATAGGGCTATACTAGCCGTATAGCCCTATGTTATACCCATTCTACTTCTACCAGCCTTGCTTTTCCACTCAAAAATAATATATGTGATCTATACTGCCAGTATAGCCTTATACTGGCCATATAGATTTCATTAATTACCAGCGGCAATCATTGGCAATTAATGAACCCTATACTGGCCGTATAAGACATCCAGGATGTCCAAATAAAATGCAAAGATGTCCAAATAACTAACCCTTTATCAAAATAGAACACAATTAATATTATTAAATCTAGCGGGGAATCAATTAAATATTCAAAACTTAATCTTGTTGTTGTAGATTGTCACATTGTGTTTCAAATTATCAAGCACCGCTTCAATTCTTCAAATTAATTATTTAGTTTGATTAGAAGAAAACTATTGTAATAGTTCTCTTTCCACTAATCTATTTTTCAACAACTACTTTTATTTTTTTATGATTATAAATTCTTTAAAGTTATCTAGAAGGAGGTACGTAATAAACTATGAATATTTTATTAGCCACACTTGTCTGGTTTATGATGCTTGTGAAAATTAATAGAACACAGACAAATGTGTATTATATACCTCTGAAGAGATGATTTAAAGTTGAATAATTATTAATTCATGAAAAGAAAGGTTCCGTATTATTTGGTTCCCTTTCTAATATAAAGAAACCCTAGCTAGTAATCAAGCGACATAATTGATACTATTATATATATTTTTTTATGTTAATGTCTTTTTTAATTACACTTGTTAAATAACACAAAAATAGTATAGGTTGGTCACCATACAAAATAAATAAAGTCTAGTTAATTATTATTAAGCTCTTGTTCATCAAGATCGTCCAAAAACAAATGTTTGATTAAATATTAGTCCATCATGTGACTTGAATTAATTCCAAAGGAATTCATTAATTAGTTTCTGAAATTAAAGAAAATACATGCATGTTCAATTACATGATGGAGTTGGAGCTCAAACTCAACTGAAGATCTAAACCAGCTACATGATACGACTTTTGCTTTAAACCAAGTGGTCGAGGAGAGGGTTTGATGGCAACTGGCTGCTTGTAGTTCCCTGATCTTGAGCTATGATCGACACGCGTAAGACTAAAATTGCATGAATTATCTCTAAAGGACAACTGCGTATCATCATCATTATCATGATCATACCGACGACTAAAACTAATACTAGACTCGAATTCAGGGTCATGAAAATCAAAATTAACCCCATAATGAATATAGGGTTGGAGATAGTAGTTGATTCTTGCCCTTCTTGCTTGTAATTGTAACCTTTTTTTCTTCAATCTTTCTTTCTTGTGTGCATTCTGATGGCCTCCTAACGCTTGTGAGTTTATGAACTCCTTGAAACAATATTGGCACTCGAATTTCTTGATCTTTTCTGTCGTCGTTGGTGATGTTGAGTTTATGCTTTCGTCCCCTAATTCGGTTGCCCTTGAATGATCGGTGGTTTTGAGGGTACTTACATCAAACCCGAATAATTTGAGTGTTTTATCAACATATGTTTGTGTTGAGTGTTGATCTCCTTCTTCTTCTTCCCATGCTGATGAAAGAAGATCAGACACATTCTTTTCCATTATTATCTAGATAGGGTTTGAAACTGATGTACCAATATGGGTATTGCCTCTCTTCTTTTATAGCAACTCGAAAAACTGTTTATATATATATTTTTTATTCATATGTAAACCATGTATAAGTATTTTAAAACATCACGAAGGTAGAGAACAATAATATAATATAAAGAAAGAGATGGGAAATAGTCAAAATAGGGGAAGGTTGTGTAAAAGCAATATTTGTTCAAGATCTCTTCCACCTAAAGTAGGAGACATCTTAAATTAAGAGTTTAATGGAACTTTAAAGAATAATAAATAAGGAGATGTTCCAATTCAGAACATTAAATATTGCGAGAACACACAGAATAAAACGAAACATTCACTTTTTTAATATTAAAAAGTTTTAAAATATAAAAAAATTATATAAATGTAATTTTTTTTGTTTTCATGAAATTCAAACAAAAAAATATGAAAAAATTCGTTTATATACATACCTACACATGTGTAATTCATGTGTAGGTTTTTTTTACCTACACATAACCTATAATTGTGTAGGAAACTTTTAAATAAATAAAAACATATGAAATAATTATTTTGATTGTTTTTGATATACATAAACATACATATTTCTATGTAACAAGTATATACTTTTAAATTTTTTTACAATGGATCAAAAAAATAAACGATTTAAGTTTGTTGCCATTGTTCTTGTAATATTTAAGTGTTTTGAAATGAATTTCTCCCTAAATAAATGTGTATAATTATTGTTTGCGTTAACACTTGTATAATATTTTTAAATATATAGTAGAAGTGTAAATGTTTAATTTAGTTGTATAGAAAAGAATGTGCAAATCATCTATTTATTTTCATATTACATTTATTACATGGATAGAATAAAGTTTTCTTTTTTTATTTCTTAACTTATAAATAAAAATAAGAATTAATTATACGGATGATTCATATGATATACTTTGATTTTACTTTTGGTCATAAACTTTGAAAAACTACATGATTAGACTATAACTTTATAATTTGTAACAAAATTGGCCTTTAAAATGGATGGACGTTAACTTTGACTATTAAAATTTTTAAAATATTTAAAATACCCTTTGAACTTAATTAAATGGATAGCCCCTATGGTATGTTCATATTTCACTTTTGGCCCTAACTTTGAGAAATTACAGGGTTAGACCATAATTTTGTAGTTTGTAACACCATTGGCCCCTATGGTAGCATTTAGTTTAATTTGATTTAGTAATTGAGATGTTTTATATGTTTGTTTCAATTTATTCTTGTTAAGGATTCTCTTGCCTACAAATTCCGATGAATTTAGTCTTTAATATTGTACAACATAACACCTTAAAGTCACCCCCAACATACTGAAAGCACTTGTTTTAGTCTCCCGCTTTAGTCTTTCTAACAGCCGACCTTAGTTTTCCTCCTCAGCTTTACGGTTGCAGTAGTTCTCCGAGTAAAAGATCAAACAACAACAGACCATGTCTAATCTCGTATATGACGACTAATCTCATTCTGGAGCAATGTCGTGTGTGACGATCAATCTCTTTCTCAACCTGTTAACTTAACGATTTGACGTGTAGTAATCAATTTTGATCAACAGATCTGGCCTGAAACTCGTTTCATGGGTTTCTTTCGGTTGTGGAGGAATCCATGATATTGAGTAGCTGGACTCCATGGATTTCTTTGGGTTGTGTCGGGTTCCAACAGATTGGGTCTGAAGTTGCGAGGAGATAATGCGGAGTCTCTAGAAAGATAAGATGGCTAGCAATATTGGTTTGATCGGTGGTGGTAAGATCGGAGGGAGGGAGGGAGGGAAAGAAAATTGTTGTTTTAAGTTTTGGTTGGGTGGCCCCCACCACTTTAATATATTATATTAGTTTTTTATTTTATATTTTTAATATTAAGAGATTATTTTGATCATTTCACATGCACTTAATAACCAAAGTTAACATCCATCTATTTTAGGGGCCAATTGTGTTACAAACTGTAAAATTATGGTCTAAGATTTTTATTCCACAAAATGTTTATTAAGAAAAATTTAGTTACTGTATATAAGTCGTTATAAATGCTAATTTACGTGCATGATTGTTTTTGGTTTGCGAATATTACTTTTTGGTTTAGAAAATTGATTATCTTTGCGTTTTTTAATCAATATCTATACTGTATGATAAATAAAGATTTTTTTATGTCACGTGTCGTATTCATATTCATTTTTATCTGTTTTCCCGTCTCTTTCTTATATTTAATACACTTGTATCTTTTAATAATAATATATTTTAAAAGAAATTATTAATTATAGTCATAAAACACATTTATTTTAAATTATATGTTATTATAAGAAATTTTAAAATTTAATTGTGTAACTTTTATTTTCAATAAAATAGTAAAATGAATGTCAAATTACATTAACAATAATAACTTATTAACTAATTTTGTTTTTTATGCTTAGTATATAATACATATTTATATTTATAAAATATATATATAAAAATTTAAAAATTTTATATATTAATAATTTTAATTCGTATGTAATATACGGGATCTAAAGTGGTGAATAGAATAAGTGAACATTTTGGAGTAAAACATAAACCAATTTAACTGTTTGCAAGCTAAATATAGTTTTTTAAGGTTAAGAAGCGTACAAAAGATAGGTATGCAATTATAATATTAATATTTTAATACCTACCAATAGATCACATATATTCCATACTTAAAGATCGAGCAATATTATTTTAATATTTATGTAAGAAAAACAAAAGTCAAAGAAAGAGGGGGATGTAATCACCTGGAAAGAAAGAGGTCATCAACTGCAGCAAATCTAGTGCTTTTAAATATTAATTAATTAATATTTTAGTATTACTTTCTTGACCAACAAATTAGTGGATTAATTCTTCGACATTAATTATTCTTTTCGTTATCTTGGATATATTCCTCCACAATGCTATAAGTTATTAGCCAAATGTGATTTTAATCTTTATTATCAATGGTCTTTTATAAATACTTATACATAAATTTTAGATTTTTTTATGTTAATTACCGTAAGTAGTTATCATATTTACAGTTTTTGGATGATTGCATATAAAGGAAGGATAACTCATATTTGAAATATACATGAAGAAAGTAATATTATTTTTGAATGAATAAAATAAAACCTTCTTTTGAGAAATAGCTTTAAATCTTAGAAATTAAAATTAATAAAATAAATAACTGAAAATAAACATCTGAGTAAATACGTAAAATAATAAAATTTATGATTCATGTGATTTTATAAAATGTAGAATGTAATAAAATCCTGAAAATTATAGGGAAATCTTTAAAGACAAAATCTAGGCTTTGAATGAATGAATTTGGATATGCAATCAAGCAAACTGTTTTCAGTTATTTGTTCAAGTGTCTAAATTGTTAGGGACATTTCCGTCCATTATGAGCCTTAAAAGTTAAAACTCCAAACGAGCAAAAGTTACGCTTTCATTTTAACTTGGGCTAACTTTTTCTCTTTTATTTTCATACAGTTGGTTCAAGTATGAGTCTACTAATTCTTAGATCATACCCGTATCAAATAGCCAAACAAATCTCACTTAAAGTCAACTTTGTAAACCTCACAAACAAATCTAGGGTCCATGAATACCTCGCAAGCTCGTCAAACTAGGCAAACCACATATTTGAGGATAGGGGTGAATGGTGTTGTAGGCTCATAGCAATTGTTCATTGTATTACTTGATGGGTGGAGGTAAGTATAATTTAGATGTTTTGCAGAAAAAGAATGCCGTTAACCTTGTTACAATGTTTGATCCCTTTGACGTATCTTCCAGATGAAAGCAACCCGCTATTCAATGGAGAGAGAAAAGTTAGTTTTCATAACAGCAATTCCTAGATTTTCTAGAATAAATACACTACAACATACTCATAACTTTTTAGTTGTAGGGTACACTATTTAACCATCAAAAAGACCTTAGGGACGAAAGAGAAAAGTTAGTTGGGAGATATAATTGAGTGTATTTTAGGCTTACCTACAATGTTCATTGGGTGGTATCTACATCATAATATTTGGGTAAAACGATGGGTTCCATGAGGTGACTAAAATGTATTGGACTTATATCACCTTGTGAGTTTTACCGTGCATAATTTGACTCTCATGCATTAGCTCGTACCTTGGTTCGGCTTGCCAGGAGTGTATGATTATCTTCGTTCATCTTGTCTACAATGTATGTTTTCAGTTTTGAATTAGCGTAGTTCCCACATTTCATGGTTCAAAATGTGATGAGTTCCATATTTATTATGGCGTACATCATAGCTCCCTCCGGTCTAAGTAATACGACTTGTAGTTAAGTTGTGGTATATTAATTGTATCATACAATATAACACAACTTAACTACAATTTGTATGATCATGTATTGTGTTCTCTCGGATGCTATGTTTCGTCTTCCATTTCATTCTTATATTCTTCACTACAAACAATTTTATATAACATAGTTAAATAGGTTATATAACCCCGGGAATCAACACCGAGTTATATTATAAGGAATCTGATTATATAGGTAATTAATATATTGTTCAACTGGTAACTAGTATAACCTTGTTCGTAATATATAACTATATTTTATTACTCTTCATGTTGCATGGTTTAAAAAAAAGAGAGATTAAACACTATTACTCTTAGTATAACCAGTTATAAGAAGGAATCATGTTCTATTTGATTTTCAATTCATTTTAAAATATTTCCAGTTCCTTAAAAGTTTTCTGTCATTTGAAAAAAAAAATCCAATATTGGCTCAAATAACAAGTTTCTATGTTAATCTCAAAAAGTAAGTTTTTATTAAAAATTATATGTGAAGTTAAAAGAACTTGATTAGATTACAACACTTTTATATAAAAAAAACACTCGATTTTGAATAGAACTCTGTTTAAAAAAAATTATATCGGAACGTTGACAAAAACAAAATAAAAACAGCCACGCGTTCCTTTTTTTTTAAATGTAACGAACGAAAGTTATTATAGAAAACCAAAATTAATATATAGTTAAATGGGTTAAAAGCCTAAATTATACTTAATATAAGGGTGAAATAAATAAATAAATAAATATATATATACTAGGTTAGAATCCCGTGTATTACACGGGTTAAATAAATATAATTTTATAAAAGAGTAAACTGCCATTTTCGTCCCTGTGGTTTGGTCAAAATTGCCACTTTCATCCAATAGTTTGTTTTTTTGTATCTGGGTCCTCGTGGTTTTAAAATATTGCCATTTTCATCCTCGTGGTTTTAAAATATTGCCACTTTCATCCAGTCAGCTAACACCGTCCGTTTTTCTCAGTTAAATGAGGGGTATTTCAGTCCTTTTACTTATTTGTTTTATTTTTTCATCTTTTTTACTCTCACTTTTTAATCATCCCCAATTTAACCTCTAATTTAATCATCCACCTGCTGGCCTTCTTCCTCTTTTCCTGACCAGTTTCCGACGAGCACCACTGGAACACCTCCGTCGCTTGTTTCTATGATTAAAAAGTGAGAGTAAAAAAGATGAAGAAATAAAACAAATATGTAAAAGGACTGAAATACCCCTCATTTAATTGAGAAAAACGAACGGTGTTAGCTGACTGGATGAAAGTGGCAATATTTTAAAACCACGAGGATGAAAATGACAATATTTTAAAACCATGAGGACCCAGATACAAAAAAACAAACTATTGGATGAAAGTGGCAATTTTGACCAAACCACAGGGACGAAAATGGCAGTTTACTCTTTATAAAATTATTAATAAAAAATTAAGTTTTTAAAAACCCGTGTTTTACACGGGTTGAATAAAATATAATGTAATCTCTTAACACATACACCAGTCAAAATATGACTGCTTTAACGTGACAATTATAAATCTTGGTATTAATTTTTTTTTATGTAATTAATAAATGGTAATCCATATTAAATTCATTTGTTTAATAATATAATAACAATCCATAATTAAATAAAAAATATCCATAATTAGATTGATATTAAATATTTTTAAAAAATATGCTTTTAATACAGTATTTAATAGGGGAGAGAGGCGGGAAAATAAGGCTAAGGCTAAGGGACTACCTCCACATTTCCACACCCTCCACGTCAGCGGCACATCAGATTTTACAGTTTTTCCGCATTCTCCACATCAGAGGGAAATGGTTCCAAATTTCCACATTGTCACGTCATTTTGTTTTTCTAATTTAATTAATTTTTTATAACAATTTAAATAAAAAATAACATTAAAATTAATAAACATTACATTTAAAATAATAAAAAACATAACATTAAAAAAACTAAAAAACTAACATAAAAACTAATTAATTATCCGAAAGGTGTTGCCTCCTAAATCGTGCACGGATCTTGGCTTGCAAAGCTAAGACGTCTTCGAGATGTTCACTCGAAAGGTGTTGGGTACTCAACGTCAACACCTTTAGATCCTCTCGTTCACTCGCTTCCTCCCGAAGTTTGATTTTTTTATTTTCAACGGCGTCGTATACGCCGGAAAAGCTCTCTATCTTCACCAACACTTTATCCAATTTTTCATCTGTAGCCGAGGATGCCATAGCTTTCTCCTTTCCTTTTTGTTTTGTATTATCCCTCCCGATTGGACGTGGTGGTCCATCTTCCTCATACGCTTCGGAAGCTTAATTGAGATTGATGTAACAACGTGCTTTCGATCCGCTAGTCGGTGTCCCTTACCGATCGGTTGACTTTCTTTTTGACCCCGTCGATTGGGATGGAAGCATCTCCGGCACTTTATGTCATTGTGAACAATTTCTAAGAACTTACCAACAATGTAAAAACTTGAAAGGTTTTTTTTTTCTTCATCTCAATATTTTTGTAAACAAGCGTTCAAGATATCGGCGTCGTTTTCACCACTTTTGCGGTTATTGCTTTGGTTATTATGTATAGTGCAAAACTTCGCCGTTTTTGTATGTATCTCCCGCCACTTTGAAGTTACCGTGTCTATTGAGCGGTAATCTCCACGATTCATTTTAGTGAGAAACTTTTGTAAAATTTGTTCCCACATATAATGACCCATTTGAGCGTTTTCGACAATTGGATCCTCGGATATATCCACCCACACTTTAACTAACGCCTCTTCCTTGTTGCATGTCCACTTTTGAGTCCCACTAGATGGACCTACTTTTTTCTTTTTGCGAGATGATCCGGACTGGGTTTCGAAAACGACCTCGAGTTTGGTTTCATCCGGTCTGGGTTTCGGAAACGACCTCGGGTTGGGTTTCGGGAACGACCTCGTGTTGGGTTTCGGGTTCGTTCTCGAATAAAGGTGTGTAATCTTGTTGTGGTGATGGTGGAGGTTGTTGAAAAAAAAGGAGAGACCGGTTGGTGTAGTTGATAGTTCCAAAAACCGAATTGTGGGGAGCCGCCTTGAAAATATTGACCGGAAGGTGGTGGAGGCATCCAAAACGGATTGGTGTTTAGTTGGTTGGGATTGTTGGGGTCCATAACTTTTAAAAAGAAATGATGGTTTAGAGAGGATTGTATGTTGGTTTTTATAAATTTTATGGTTTATAATATGGGTATATATAGAATTTTTAAATTTGAAAAAAAAACCCGTTGCTAACGGCTCCTCCTTTTCAAACGGTAACATTTCTTCACTCCACGTCGTGGAGATTCGCACGGTGAACGACCACGACCGTGGACCACGCCAGGCGGGCGTGGTGTTCCACGCCACCCACGCTGCCAGGTAAGCTGCACGCTGCTTTTTCACGCTACCACTCCCCTCAGCCTAAGAATGCAACAGAAGGTGACATGTGTCCCATAATTTCCTTCTTTATTAAGTAGTATAGATTTAGTAAGCTCCTAGCTATGTTAAGGGTATTGGGGGGAATAACCCTAACCCAAAAAAAGTATTATAAGAAAATATCTAATGAGGGAGTGTCAGCTCATTTTTATCCAAATCCTACCCCAAGTACCAAAAAATATGGGGGCACTGTTGGGATTCAGTGGTGATCAGTTTAACTTTTGTAAAAAAGGGTTTTGACAGAGAAATTAATTAATTCAGTTAATTAATAAATACGCAGCGGAAAATAAAATTATAACCTATTTAACAGCACTGACAAACCGAACAGGATCTGGTTATGAACACGCAAACACAAAATTAAAACAATTAATCTACTGATGAGATTAATTATACCTTAGTGGTTAATGATTAACCGGTTGAGACACCTAGGTACAACGAACCGATGCTAGATCACGAACCGAAAACTGGAGAGACGGGTGGCACCGGAGATCGCCGGATAAGGCGGCGTGCGGTGGCAGGACCGGTGGCCAGAAAGATTAAAGGATGGAGCCTTTGGTCTTGTTTTTGGAATCGTCAAAGAAACCAATTAAAAGGGAAAAATAATTTTCTTTTGCGGCCGTCAATTTTGTTGTAGGTTCAAAACAATTATTAGGATTATTATTATATATATAATAATTATAAACCTTATTAATTATTTCCGGGCCCAAAGTCCAATACAAGATAAAAGCCTGTACATATTTAATTGTTTTAATAAAAAGAATAAAACAATAAATATGAATTATTATTTATAAACTAGTATAAATAATAATTCGCGTCTAACGAATATATATAAAATATATCGTCTCGCTAACAGTTCGTAATTACCAGTTAAGAAGGTTAAGTGGATTTAATGTTCGTTGCCCTAGGTGTAACTCTTACGGGTCATAGCTCGGTCAGCCGCGTTGTCCATCAGGTCAGTCCATAAAATCCAACAATCTCCTACTTGGACGATCCACGATAAATCAACGCAAACAGTCAGCGGCGCTCTAGCTGCACATGGCTGTCCCTAACAAGGTATGACGCTTTAAATCCATTAATCAAATATCTCGGTGTTAGTAACAACTAACTAAAGCAAGACAATAGACTTATGACAATAGTTGTCATTCATCCTTTCCGTATAAAACATCAATTGAATCAATGAGACATGGATTTAGTTCACTCTCATATGACGTTCAATTATTATTGTTCTCGATCAAGAATCAAAGCGGTCCAATCAAACACACAGTAAGTTTGGGTAAGGCCTTACACTTCACCAGTTTGAATCAACGAGGGCGCCTCGATGCTTATCTGTTACATATAATGTAAGAGTACAGAATCCCTTATTGACTACATACAACTCCCACTGAACTTCAGAACTATTCCTAATCAAAGCCTTTATGACCGGCAGTTACGCGACAGCGTTTGACAGTGATTAAAGAATGGTTCTTGGTAAACGGCAGTTCTAGTACGTATCTCAGGTCAGAGGATACTAATGAGTATACCAATAGCAAAACATCTTATGACAAAGATCCATGAAGATGATTTGATGCGAGTTACATCCAACGTCATTCAAAATGAGGCCTGTGAAGTTCAGAGTCAACTCCTTGAGCCGAAGTTCAGAAAAGTCTTAATTCAGAGACGTTCCCACGAGTCTGACCGACTACGGATAATTAAGAATACAAGATTCACGGATTAAACGTATTAAAATCGAACACGGTTATAAGAATTCAGAATTGCATTTAAATCAGTAAACCAAAAGAATTCAAAAGTACAATTGTTTAAATGTTCGCACATTCAAAATACTAAATCAAAACATATCGCTAGCAAAACTAAGACCGATAGCATTTCTGTGATGATCATGCTTTTCCTGAGTCATCGGCTTAGTGAACAGGTCCGCTAGGTTTTGATCTGTGTCTACTTTGCTTATCACGACGTCTCCACGTTCCACAATTTCCCGTATATAGTGGAACTTCCTTTGAATGTGCTTGGTTTTGTGATGAGATCTGGGCTCTTTGGCTTGAGCTATAGCACCTGTGTTATCACAAAGTATCTCGATTGGTTGGCGAATACTCGGAACCACATCGAGGTCAGTAATGAATTTCTTCATCCAAGCAGCTTCCTTAGCAGCATCTGATGCGGCTATATAATCAGATTCGGTGGTTGAATCCGCCACTACACTCTGCTTGGAGCTTTTCCATGAAACAGCTCCTCCATTAAGAGTGAATACGAAACCCGACTGCGAGCGAGAGTCATCTCGGTCAGTTTGAAAGCTAGCATCAGTGTAACACCGTACAGTGAACTCCTCTTTCACTCCTCCAAATATTAAGAACATGTCTTTGGTCCTTCTCAAGTACCTCAGGATGTTCTTGACTGCAGTCCAATGGGCAATGCCAAGAATTTGCTGGAAACGACTGGTCATGCTTAAAGCATACGAGACGTCAGGTCTAGTGCACAACATAGCATACATGATAGAACCAATCGCTGAGGCATATGAAATTGCTTCCATTTCCTTAATTTCAATGTCCGTGGAAGGAGATTGTGATTTGTTCAACACAGTGCCTTTAGTAATCGGAACACCTCCTTTCTTGGAGTTTTCCATCCTAAAGCGTGTCATCATTTTGTCTATGTAAGTACTCTGACTTAGCCCTAGAAGCCGCTTAGATCTATCTCTGTAGATCTTGATTCCTAGAATGTAAGCAACTTCTCCAAGATCCTTCATTGCAAAACAAGATCCTAACCATTGTTTGACTTTGTCAAGCACAGGGATGTTGTTTCCAATGATCAGTATATCATCCACATACAAGATGAGAAATGATATAGTGCTCCCACTAGCCTTTCTGTAAACACAAGGCTCATCTTCATTCTTGACAAAACCAAATTCTTTGATTTTCTGATCAAAATGAAGATTCCAGCTTCGAGATGCCTGTTTAACTCCATAAATGGACTTATTCAGTTTGCAGACCCTACTAGGATACTTTGGATCAACAAAACCGTCAGGCTGAACCATATAGACATCTTCAGAGAGATGTCCATTAAGAAAAGCGGTTTTGACATCCATTTGCCATATCTCGTAATCATGGTACGCGGCTATGGCAAGCAATATCCTGATCGATTTGATCATAGAAACGGGTGAGAAAGTTTCATCATAGTCAATACCTTGAGTTTGAGTGAAACCCTTTGCAACTAGCCGTGCTTTATAGGTTTGTACATTACCATGCATGTCGGTTTTTCTTTTGAAAATCTATTTGCTCCCTATTGCCCGAGAACCGGGGGTAGTTCAATCAAGTCCCAAACCTGATTATCACGCATAGATTGCATCTCGACGTTCATGGCTTCAAGCCATTTCTCGGATTCAGGATCTGAGATAGCAGATTTGTAGTTTGTAGGTTCGTCATTTGACTCAGCTACTAACAGGACTTTAGAAGCTTCAAGATTCGATAGGTATCTATTAGGTTCTTTACGAGACCTGCTACTTCTGCGAACGCTTGTGTTTATGTCTGATTCATCAGCAACAACTTCTTGTTGATCAGACGCTCCGACTTCCTCAGCGGTTGTTTGTGTTTCTCGAATTTCTTCAAGATCCATAATATTATTTCCGGTTCCTCGATTTAGAAGATCTTCCTCGATAAAGCGTCCTTTCCTTTTGATGGAAACAATGTTTGCATCAGGATGATAGAAATAATATCCGCTTTTGTTGTAGTAACCGACGAAAACAACTTTTTCGCCTCTGGGATCAAGCTTGTCATCAGAATCGCTGGTGACATATGCATCACATCCCCATACTATAAGGTAAGACAAATTGGGTTTAGACCCGTGCCATATCTTATATGGGGTTTTGTCCACCTTCTTAGTCGGTGCCAGATTTACAAGGCGGGCGGCGGTTATAAGAGCATAACTCCAGAAGGAGTGAGACAAGTTAGTTCTACACATCATCGATCGAACCATATTAAGTAGCGTTCGATTTCTCCTCTCGCTCACGCCATTAAGTTGGGGTGTGCCAGGAGGAGTGGGCAGAGAAATAATTCCTTGCTCCTTCAGATGATTAAGAAATTCTAACCTGAGATACTCGCCACCTCGATCTGATCGAAGTGTCTTTATAGATTTATCGAGTTGTTTCTCTACTTCGTTTTGAAACTCTTTGAACTTTTCAAATGTTTCATGCTTATGTTTCATAAGATAGACATAAGCATATCGACTATAATCGTCAATAAATGAAACGAAGTATCTTTCATGATTTCTAGACATGGTTCTGAAAGGGTCACACACATCAGTGTGTATAAGGCCTAGCAGATCCTTGGCTCATTCATCAACATGGGTGAAGGAGTCCTTTGTGAGTTTGCCAGCTAAACAAGACTCACAATTATCAAATGAGTCCTGTCCGGTAGGTTCAAGAATTCCCTCGGATTGGAGTCTTTTAATGCGTGCCTTGCTTATGTGGCCAAGTCGACAATGCCATAGAAAATTATCATTAATGCTAGATTTGATACGTTTAGAAAGATTATATATGTTATTGTCAGTTTGAACGTCAATCTCATAAATACCGTTTTGAGGTTTAGCCTCAAAATAAAAGATATCATTTAAGTAGGCAGAAATAGCAATACCATTAAAAACGTACTTAAATCCTTGTTCAAACAATAAAGAAACTGAAATAATGTTTCTGGTTAAACCAGGTGCAAACAAACAATTATTCAAAACAACCACAAGGCCAGAAGGACATGAGAGATGATATGTTCCAGTTGTAAGAACTGGTACTCTTTTCCTATCACCAACGATGAGCTCCATGTCGCTTTGTTTCAGCTTCCTCAAACTTTTAGGCTCCTGTAAGACATTAATGATGTGGTATCCACATCCGGTATCAAATACCCATGTGTTGCTAGAAACAGTAAAAATTTCACTAACATAAATGAGAATACCTGAAGAGGTGCCCTCACCACTGGCCCTCTGCAGCTTCAGCTTGGCTAGATATCCAGGACAGTTACGTTTCAAGTGCCCCATTTTGTTGCATTCAAAGCATTGGCGCTCCTCAGGAGGGGGTGCTTTTGAAGCTTTCTTGTTATTGTTGGTGGCAGGCTTGGCAGCAACATTAACCTTCTTCTTGCCTTTGCTATTAAAACCTCTTTTCTTGGGGTTAGGCTTTTTAACATCAGCAGATCTGACCATCAAAACTTGATTTTTCTTTCCTTGGATATTCATCTCGGCCGTTTTGAGCATACCATGTAGCTCGGCCACTGTCTTCTCCAAGCCATTCATGTTGAAATTCATTACGAATTGAGCATAGGAGCTTGAGAGAGAGTTTAAGATGAAATCAGTAGCCATGTCATCCTTCATGGGATATCCAAGTTTGTTCATCTGGTCGATGTACCCTTTCATATTAAGTACATGAGTACTAACAGTCTTGCATCATGCAACGAATGAGCTGAGACATGGTTTCATAGCGTTCTTGTCGGGCTTGTTTTAGGAACATGCCCTTAAGTTGCTCAATCATGTCAAGGCATCCAGGTCTTCCATGCTCTTTTGGAGCTCACGGGATATGCAGGCTAGCATAAGGCAGGCCACCTCAGTGGCATCATCTCTTTGTTTTTCCCAGGCCTTACGAGCGGCAGCCGTGTTACCATCGGGTGCCTCAGGGACCGGTGCATCGAGAACATAGAGCTTCTTGGCCATCTTAAGAACTATTCTCAGATTGCACTGCCACGAGAGAAAGTTGGTGTTATCCAACTTTTCATTCTCAAGGATAGACTTGAGAGCGAATGAGTTATTAGTATTATTATTTTCAGTAGACATCTGTCAAGATAAGCAAAGAAAATAAATTAGTATAAAGAAAGTGAAAAATCCTTATTAATTTATGACCTAATTACAGAAATTAGAATAAGGAGTGAGAATCTAGCTAAATCAGTCACTAATGGTAGTTGTGACATACAACATTAGTAAGTGGGTAACTAGACTGACAATTAGTGTCAATTGTGGAAAGATGCACAACTCTCGTGTATGAGGCCGCTAAGACAAGACATGTCTATGCATTGATACGTTTAGCCTCATCTATGCCCACTTTTAATCTCTTGACAGCTGGGAATGTAACAAGAGAGAAAAGTAATAGTCGTCCTAAAACAAGTACTTGCGGAAGGGCCGGATGTGTCAACGAAACCCTTGCACCTTGGAAGGATAAACTACGCATCCAGTGCGGTGCTGTGGCTCCAAACACGAATGTTTCGTTTTATGCTCCAAATGTTCCTTATAATAGGATGGCATAGACCATTGGTTTTAAATATGGGTTCCAATTTTAGTGTTTACCGAATAGGGTCAAACACAACGAATGATTAAATCATACGTGTGTTGTAAAAGCCAGTTTTACTATTTAAAGTCATGACAAATTTGATGAACCCTTTCATCTCTCAGGACACTTAGTTTTAAATAACCTATTAAAACTAAGTTTGTCGCGACTTAAATAACTAGTTAATAGTTGAAAACTATTAAGTTATAAGTTTTGAAATTAAATTTAGTTTAAATTGCAAAACTTTAGTGGTTATTTATTTTATAAAACAAGCCAGTTGTTATTTTTTATAAAATTCTACAAGTTGTAAAATTAGAACTTGTGGTGACAGATTGTGACATTTTAAAACTCTTTTTAAAACGTTTGGTGTTTGGTTGGTTTATAATAATTTTAAGTTATAAAAAATTAAAAGCAACCATAAAGCAAATAAATACGTAAGTCTTATAGGGCCAAGTTTGTTTGATTTTACTAGAGCCAGTTAGCAAGACCAAATGGGTCACGGGGTCCACAAAATTAAAACAACCACAAAGGATGGACTTTCGTGCATCTAGTTGTCTCGGATGACTCCCACTGACTCCATGATTCTTGTTGCGTCTTCAGATTTGTCTTCGGGTTTTTATTACATTACATAAAATAAAAAAACTTATTCTATTACAACTTTGTGCCATCAAAAGTGGGCCAAAACCATAAAACCAAAAACTGAATAATAAACACAAACAACTCAATCACATGGGTCGGGCCAGATTTACATATTCAACACAATCATATACGGGCAATATATTTGGTCAAATAAAATAAAATCGACCAAATTAATAAATAAAAAAATTGCCCCAAAAAACAGATCAGATCAGAAACTTCAAGATAGTTAAAGTTTGTGATTAATCTAACCGGTGAAACCAGACCGGTTCCGATTTGCGTGTTATAACCCAGGCTCTGATACCATTGTTGGGATTCAGTGGTGATCAGTTTGACTTTTGTAAAAACGGGTTTTGACAGAGAAATTAATTAATTCAGTTAATTAATAAATACGCAGCGGAAAATAAAATCATAACCTATTTAACAGCACTAACAAACCGAACAGGATCTGGTTATGAATATGCAAACACAAAATTAAAACAATTAATCTACTGATGAGATTAATTATACCTTACTGGTTAATGATTAACCGGTTGAGACACCTAGGTACAACGAACCGATGCTAGATCACGAACCGAAAACTGGAGAGACGGGTGACACCGGGGATCGCCGGATAAGGCGGCGTGCGGTGGCAGGACCGGTGGCCAGAAAGATTAAAGGATGGAGCCTTTGGTCTTGTTTTTGGAATCGTCAAAGAAACCAATTAAAAGGAAAAATAATTTTCTTTTGCGGCCGTCAATTTTGTTGTAGGTTCAAAACAATTATTAGGATTATTATTATATATATAATAATTATAAACCCTATTAATTGTTTCCGGGCCCAAAGTCCAATACAAGATAAAAGCCTGTACCCATTTAATTGTTTTAATAAAAAGATTAAAACAATAAATATGAATTATTATTTATAAACTAGTATAAATAATAATTCGCGTCTAACGAATATATATAAAATATATCGTCTCGCTAACAGTTCGTAATTACCAGTTAAGCAGGTTAAGTGGATTTAATGTTCGTTGCCCTAGGTGTAACTCTTACGGGTCATAGCTCGGTCAGCCGCGTTGTCTATCGGGTCGGTCCATAAAATCCAATAGGCACAACCCTAATACTCTAAACCAATCCAAAGGCTCCACACGTTTACTTCATACATCACACACGACTTTATTTCATGGGTAGATATACCCGAATTAGCCTACCCACATCACTACCTGAATCAATAGGGGCGATGTACCCGTCTTACCCGTGCCCTTACCCGAAAGATTCCCCCAACATCTAAGAAGACTGCTAGCTAAGTTATTGATACCAATTATCTCTTACATAGAAAGATACTAATTGTGAAAAAATAATCCTCTATAAATCTCATGGCTTACGTAATAAGCAATTTTCGTCTTTGTGAGGTTATAGGTTGAAGACGGAAATTTTAATGAAATAACTATTATTTTATAGTTTTGTAAATTTTATTATATATTATATAAAATATATAATCCATTATAGATATAATATGGTTGCAAGGGTCTTCATTGAGATCTAGGCATATCTTCTTGGACCTAACAACCCACGTTAATCAACACTCTTAAAAGAATATATTAAGGTGGATCAAAGTCACGACTTTGATATATATTAATTATAAAATAGACAAGCTAAAACTTGGATTAGACAAATGTTAAATATGGGACCTCGCTACAAAATTGATTTGAAAATTATTATATTTATATGTTACTCTAAGTTACATTTTTTTATTCAAATTTCGTGTTTTATTAGATTGTCCCATAGTAGAAGAATCTACAATTGATGAGAAAATAATTTAAATTTCCCAAGTGGCTAGAGTAGATAGAATGGTGAGGAAGAGGATCTTAGACGGAGGTGGGGATGGGGGCGGCAGCAAAAAAAATATGAAAGGCGGTGGCGGCGGCGAAATATGGTCGGAGGTGAGTTATAGAAAGAAGGGTAAATGGCCGGCGGGAAGCAAGGAAACCACGTTCTTTGTTTCTAACCTACGAGGGGGGATATCAAACGACACTTTGAGAAGGTCTTTTATAGCATTTGGGGTGGTGTCCGATGCTTATGTAGCGAAGAAGAAGGACAGCAGGGGAAACCACTTTGGATTCGTAAGAATAATGGGGGTAACTGACCAAGTCAGAATCTTGGAGGAGATGAACATGGTCATCATAACGAATGCAAAGGTAAGTGTAGCTATAGCGAAATATGATAAGCAACATAGGAGAGTCCTCCCTTCACGCGGGGGGGGGGGGGGGGGGGGAGGGGACCGAAGGACTGGGCTCCTAAGTGAAATCATCCACCAGAAGCCAAAGCAAACTTCGAAGTAAGATCGGTGGGGAGGTCGTATAAGGATGCTCTCAGTAATGTGGCCACTACAAAAAAGTCAGTCTTGCTAGAAGGAGACGGGGGTTTGTTCCCACGATATTGTGTTGGGAGGGTCATGGTTAGGGAGGCTAAAGATGAAAAGATCCTAAGAGACTTGTTTGAGCGGTGGGATTACTAGGAGGTATCAATCTCGTTTATTGGTGGGATGAAATGTCTAATATCGTTGAATTCATCGGAGCTAACAAAGGAGTTTGTTCTAAAGCAAGACACTTCGAAGGACGATCTATCTTCGGCTGAAGTCTGGGATGGACATATGAAAGGGTCATGAAACTAAGAATAAAGGTCTTCCAATTATTCTCCGGGACGAGAATTATTATAAGGAAATTGCCGGTGCATATGGGAAGGTGATAGAGCCGGTCGACTTCTCATGGGAGGTATTTGATGTTTTAGCTAGAACATGCATGGTATTGTACGACTCAGGGAATCAAATCGATGAAGAAATAACTATAATATGGAGAAATCGGGCATACCAGGTATGGGTAAGGGAGGTGGATCACACATGGCCCCCGGAGTTAAAGGAGAAAGCAGCTCTGATTACGGAGGTGGGGACGGGGGACGCCGACCCTGAGGGGATGGACCTTGAGGAAGGCGAATTCCGGCCAGTAATGGAACCGGAAGTAGAAACGACGGGACTGTCGGCCATTACGGTCTCGAGGAATCAGGGGGAAGGGGAACAGTTGGGGGCGGAGGATAATCATTTCTTGCATGGGGACTCAAAGTAGGCGCACGTTGTCCCTAATTCCCTAGGCTCTCCGTGCACCACCCCCCCCCCCGACACATTGCTACTGGGCCATCTTTCGGGTCGGGATTTGTTGGGCCAACTTTGGATTTGGGCCAGTCTACATGCGCTTCTTCCAGGAAAAGACCTAGGGTCTTTAGAAGCCCAATATCTATTGATTCCCCTAATAATCTAAACTTCGATACTGAAAGAGGAAATCAGAATCTTTTCCCCTCTTTCCCAGACCTAAATAATCCAGTGCTATAAGATCCGAGTTTCTCTTCCAATGAACTGAATTCAGATGGGTTTGTTGGTTCGGGCTCTAATACGGTGGTTCCGGAGTCTCATTATCTGGGTAACATGGTGGGCATTGATAAAGAAGTGGAGGACACAATTAAAGCTGGTACCTGCGTTGGAATACAGGTAGAGGATTTCGCAGACCAGGTGTGAGCGCTAATCCAAGGTGAAAGTGAGTTCAATGGTCTCTAATGAATTTACTAAGCATAAATATTAGGGGGTTGGGGGATCCAAGGAAGTCGGATTGGATCCGGGGAATCAAGACAACACACGGGGTTCAATTTATGGCAATTTAGGAAACAAAAATTGGGGATCTTGCTAGGTTTCAAGTGAATAAGCTTTGGGGGTGGACAAAATTCGAAATGGAAGCAGTCATGGAGAAGGGTAGGTCCGGGGGTCTGCTAAGTGTGTGGCACCCAGGTACGTTTAAATTATTGAATGTAATTAGAAATCGGTATTTCTTAATTCTCTCTGGGGAGTTGGTTGGGTCTGGCCGAATGGGCCATATTGCAAATATTTATGCTCCTAATGATCTGAGGAGTAGACGGAGTCTGTGGGAAGAACTTTTGGCTATAAGAAACTCCCTAACTGGATTTTGGGTGTTCTTGGGGGACTTCAAGGAAGTCCGAGATGTTTCTGAAAAGGTGAATTCAGAATTCGCATCTTCAAATGTTGAATGGTTTAATAGGTTCATTGATGATGCGGAACTGGCGGAATATAATATGGGCGTACATAGATTCACTTACATGTCGGATAATGGGATAAAACTAAGCAAATTGGATCGTTTCCTTGTGTGTCGGGAGTTTATGAACCACTGGCCTGCAGCATCTCTTACGGCGCTAGCTGTCACACCCCAACCGACGGCGGATTATACGTCGGGGCGGACGCGGTTGTTCAATAGCACAAGGTTAACTATTAAAGTTTCGATATTTCATTAATGAATAATTTAAGATTCAATACAAGGAAGAATAATACGAATACAACATTTAATTTAAGTAGTCTAGGTCTAAAGCATCCTATGTGATCACGAATAAGTCTCATGATGTAAACCTGAAACATGTGAAAGAATCTGTCAACTACAAAATAGTTGGTGAGATACAAAGGTTTTGACACAGTTTAACAAGTATTTGAGAAGAATTACAATTCACTATGATATATGCATTCTATAATGTAAGTATGAGAACAAGTATCTTAAACATTGTGCACTTCAACCCTCCAACCAAGTTTAGGCATAACCCGCAGGTTACCCTTATAAGTCTCAAGTTTAAAGTTTAATTCAGTAACAATCACCAAGGGCTCCTCCCCGAAGGGGTTAATCAATCAAGGTGGATTGGTCAAATACAATAGATCTATCATCGTTACTATAGGCTTGATCAAAGTTAATGAATGTGCTAGTTTTAAGTTTAATCTAAGCATAAAAGTCTCAAGTTTAACATAAGAATAAACACGTAGTCATAGTTGTACAAGAATTGTATAAGTTTAAGAATTTTGAACATGTTTCACCCCAAAAGCATAGAAAGGAAAAAGGGGCTAAGTATACTCACATGGATTGATGAAGAGTACCCGATAAGAGTAAGTTTGCAAGACTTTGAGGGAGAATATCCTCACAATAAGCCTAAGAATATAAGTCTAAAGTTTCAAGTTTATTTCTATAAGTCTAATACAAGGATCTAGGATTTCGGGATTCGATTAGGGTTCCAGATACGGGATGGAATTTATTGTGTTCATGAAGTTTTAAATCAAGTTTAAAACAAAGGTTTTTGAATGAATGATTCAAGACTTGTGCATCAAAGTTTAAATAAGTTTATAGCTTAGAATGATTTAGTAAGATAATTATTTAGAAGTTATACCATTATTAGTTACACTAGTTAGGTAATAATAATTTTTAAGTAGTTTTCTAAGCGTTTTATAAGAAAGGTTGTAACAATAGGTAAGCGTAGGGCTAGAATAATTATTAAGGTTTAACAATAATTATTTAAAAGATAAATAGTTATTAAAAGTTTGAAATATTTGTTTAAAAGTTCAAAATGATTAAAGGTTAATAACTATTTCAAGAATGAAAATAATTATTAACTAACAAGTATTTGTAGGATAAATAATGACTAAGGATAATTAGTAATTATTTAAGGAACAAATAATTATTATTTCGAGAATGAAATAGTTATTAAGGATAAGCAAAATTATTTATTAAGGTTAAATAATTATCTATAAAAATAAATAATTATCTATGATAAATAATTTTATTAATTGCCTTATCTAATCCATATAAATCCTATTTTGTATTTATCAAATTATTTAAGTTTCTGCTTTCTTTTTGAAGAATTTTAAGTTTATAAACAAATATGTCTTCTATTGAATATAAATTTTATAAACATGTAAAGACTCATAAGTTTATATTTTCTATTTAAACATGAAAGTTTTATAAACTTTCCTGATAAAAAGTTTATATAAGTTTTCTGTTAAATTAAATGATTTATTCAAAGTTTTAAAATCGATAATTCTGTTTATTTTCGGAAGTATAATAAATTAGTTGCCAAGTATAAGTTTTATAAAGTTTATAAGTATTCCCCCTTTTTTTTAAGGGATTAAAACTACTTTTAAAGAATGTATTATTACAAGTTTAATTAAATTTAATTAATTAAAATATCTCGAAATGAGAAAAGTGTAAATAAAATGCATTTTTTTGTTTATTAATACTTTACAGAATTTATAAGAATTTATTACGGGTTTTAAATCCTGTTTAAAAGGCAAAAAAAAGAACAGGAACCAAAATCGGTTCACCCGGACTCGAACTCGGGTTCTTGTCGTCGCACCCACACATCAGTATCCTGACCATCCTGATCGCGGTTTCATTAGTTTAAAGTGAGAAAAAAGAATTTCTTAAACAGGATCCCGAATCAAGCCCCAAACCCGTATGAGCCCTAGATCTTGAATCCCTCCAAATTGGATCGAATCACCCTCTGTTTATGAAGTTAAACAGAGGGCTTTTGATTATTTCACGAAAACGATCGTGATGGAAACGAGAATTACCTGATTAGGTGATGATTTGAGTGAGAACGGGTTCAAGCTTCGACTTCGGCTATCGCGGACTGAATTGAACAATGTAGGTATCGATAGATGGAATTGAGAGTTTGGAGAGTTGAGGGGTGATGTTGATGAGGTTCGGAGGTCGGTATTTATAGGTGATTTCGCCATTAATGCTCAGTTGGTTGGGGAGATGGGGGTTGAGCCGACGGCTTCGTATTCGAGCCTCACGCGGTCATTAAAATCGAAATCGGTTACCGAGACACCTCGGGTTACGGACGCATGCTCGAGGTGTAACTCGAGGTTCGTTGAATGTAGTCGGATTTGTGATTTCGGATAATGGGAGTGGAAAGACGGGTGGTGCGGGACTCGAACCCATGATCGATTTCTGAGTTAGGAGTTTGGGTTCTTGGCAAAACAGGCCCTTGATGTTTCAAGTGTTTATTATTTGAGTTTTTTTAGTTTAAAATGAGTTTTGATAATGGGCAGTTTCAGTCCCTGGACTTTATAAACAATTAAGTATGTTTTATTTTTATAAAACTAAATAAGTTTGAATAGTTTTATTATTTTATAAGTTTTGAAACTCAAGTTTTTAGTATAAAAATATATAAGTTTATGAATTATAATATTTATATAATTATAAACTAAGAAATTTTCAAGAATTTAATACGTGTCAAGAAGTCGGAAAAATTCAGAATATTACAGTCTCCCCTACTTTAGGAAATTTCGTCCCGAAATTAAAGTAGAAGGTTTTTGTTTTCAAGATTTAAGTCCATGGTACGCACAAGGATAATGAGAAAAGGTATCTTGCGTTCTCAAGTAAACCCTGGGTTACGTTTAGATTTCTAAATGAGATGGAATGACAAGAGTAAGATTACGCTCGAGTTTCTAAGTTTTCAAAGAATATGGTTGCCAAGAGTTTCCCTAAGAAGCATATAGTTTCATTGAAATATATGAAGATTTGTTTTCAGAAATGTATTTGAGAGAATAACTGATAACCTTCCATTCAAGGTTTAAAGTGAGATGCATCACTCAGGATGGATTCGATGATAGTTCAAGAATTTGAGTTTGTAGACTAATACGTCTAAGGATTGCTACGGTACCTAAGTTCCGTGGCTCCCTTTTACGATAAGTCTTAGATCGTAGCACACGACAGAGTTTACTATGTCTTTCCATCCGCTGATTTCATACTTACGTGTGCACCCGCAAGCATTCAAATCGTCGCATAGCCCGCATAGGTCCTTCCGTTTGTGTGTGGATCAAGAAAGAGTACCAGAATTTGTTTAACTCACGACTAGATTTTCCACATAAGAGTGATCATTAATTAACGAGTCCCTTAGAGATAATCGTCATTCAATAATTAAAGAGGAAATAATATGACAAGATTTAGAGTTTCAAAGTTTCCTCGTGTTTGAACAAGAATACCTCAATCATCGAGTAGTTTAAAGTCTTTACACTTTCCTCGTGTTTGATCAAGAATACATCAAACCTTGAGTAGTTTAAAAGTCTCATACGTTCATCATGTTTGAACAAGCGTACATCAAACATGGAGTAGTTTAAAGTCTTATACGTTCATCATGTTTGAACAAGAATACGTCAAACATGGAGTAGTTTAAAGTCTCATACGTTCATCATGTTTGAACAAGAATACGTCAAACATGGAGTAGTTTAAAGTCTCATACGTCCATCATGCTTGAATAAGAATACGTCAAACATGGAGTAGTTTAAAGTCTCATACGTTCATCATGTTTGAACAAGAATACGTCAAACATGGAGTAGTTTAAAGTCTCATACGTCCATCATGTTTGAATAAGAATACGTCAAACATGGAGTAGTTTAAAGTCTCATACGTCCATCATGTTTGAATAAGAATACGTCAAACATGGAGTAGTTTAAAGTCTCATACATTCATCATGTTTGAACAAGAATACGTCAAACATGGACTAGTTTAAAGTCTCATATGTTCATCATGTTTGAACAAGAATACGTCAAACATGGAGTAGTTTAAAGTCTCATACGTTCATCATGTTTGAACAAGAATACGTCAAACATGGAATGGTTTAAATTGTGTTTGAACAAGAATATGTTAAACATCGGATAGTTTAAAGTCTCTTAGTTTAGCCTTAGTGTATAGAAGTATACGATTACGTTTTGAGTATAAAGCGGTTATCTAAATACTCTAGTACTTAAGAGAGGTATGGGACAGCGTTTGGAACAGGATTAACCGTTATACACTTTCTCACAGAAGATTCGAGTTGTCCAGAAGATTAGTGGATCTCGATGTTTGGGTTTGAAGAGAAGACTAGGGAGGTATTCTGCTAAAGAGAGCAACGTCTCCCTTCATTTTAGTTTCTAGTATCAAGAGTGAAATTTTCTCGTGTATTTGAAATGTACGTTTATCAAGTCTTATAGGGTTTGGTTAAGATGGACACACAAGAGTTTTCAAGACTAAGAATCCAAGTAAAAGTTTGAAAATAGGATAAGTCAGTTGAGTTTCAAGTTTCAGTATTAAGCTTCACATGATCCCTTATTGGACATGCTTCTTTTGGTGGTTTAGAAGGTGTTTAGTTTCAGGAATACGAGATTGAGTATTTGTACAAGTTTTACATGACTCAAAAGTCTCTGACCTCATAGTTGTGTATATGAAGTTTAATGTTTTTAGCAACGTGTATTTGAGCTTTTAGTTCCCGTTGTGATTTATAGTAAGTCTTTTACGTGACAAGAGTTGAATGAGGAAAGTCTCCAAGCATAGGGTAACGGGAAAAGTTTCGATAAGGTTTATGATAGTGTGTTTATAAATGATTTTATCTCGTTTCGTAACAGCAGATATAGTTTTCTTTTATATAGAGTGAAATTAGGATGTTCAAAATTGACGAGTTAGACATTGATAAATAGTATAAGTAAGACTTATAAAAAGGTATGTATGATTGTCAAACGAAATGTTGGTCAAGTTTATAAGCGTTAAGTCTATATAAGGGGTAAGGATCATAGTTGATTACGACAGTGGTTCGTAAGTCGTGTTGTTTTAAAAGGGTGCTTACGAATCAGAAGGTTTATTCTTCAAGTATACGTGTCACTTAGGGTTTTTATAGTTTAATGCCACGTTGTTAATTATCTCTAGTACTAACATGAGCTACTCTTGACGGAAGTGTTTGGGTAGAAGTGTTAAGTTTGTAGTGTTAGAAGGAAAGTCAAGCTAGTAAGTGATAACAAGATAAATTTCAAAATAACTTTCGTTAAATGTTTCAAAATTGGGACTTCTAGCCCTTACATAATACAATTTAAACGGAAAAATTAAGGTGTGTAAGTAAGTTGATTTAATATGTTCAAAAGGTTTTACTCATAATACTGAGTCATCACAGTAATATATAAAAAATGGGTTTTGGCTTGAAGTTGGTGGGCTAACGAAGAGAATTCCCGGAAGAAGGGGTGGGTCGCAAGGACTCACTTATGTACCCCATTTCCCTAGCCAGAACATCCTCATGGGCCTACAACTTCTCTCCGTTGTTGTCACCGATTTTGGGTTTATGGTACCATGTCGAGGTTCATTATGGGTTTAGAGTCTTAAACGTGGAGCTTGTTTATTCTATAGTAGGCTTCTTTTCTTGCGGGAAAACGATCAGGTTACAAATCCCTTTGTTAATGTACTTTAGGTTTAAAAGACGTTAAGTTTTGTTTACAAGAAACGGTGATGTGTAAGTTTTAAGGACGTATGAAGGTTTTGAGATTAAAAGTAGTTTGCTTGAGTGACGAAAAATGAAATGAGACACAAGGGTTTCCCCTTATGTGCCAAGTTTATAAAATAATGAAGTTTGTAAAAAGGACTTGTAGGATAATACATGGTTTTAAATGTGCTGGTATTACAAGGATCATGAAGTTTAAGGATGTATGAACACTTTGAGATGTATAAAAGTGTAGCAAAAGTTTGAGTGAGTTATCTAGAGTAGTTTGGTTGAGTGATGAAAATAAGATGAAGACACAAGGGTTTCCCCTTAAGTGTTATGTTCATAAAATAATGAAGTTTATAGGAGAATTTGTAGAGTAATACATAGTTTTAAGGGTTGTATTACAACGATCACGAGTTTTATGGGTAGTATCTATAAATATAAGTTTATGTATGTAGTTTTTAAGTAAAATCTCGTAAGAATTTCTCCTTGAAGGTAACTCCTAAAGGTCATGACGAGTAAGCATGCTGTCATGTGACAAGACGGGACTTAAGAATCATAGAATAAAGGTTACAGAGGAAAGTTTTTGAATCATGAATTTATGAAGTGTATAGTATTTGAGATGGTACTCATTTATTGCATATCACTAAATAAGTACTTTGACATATCAAGAGAGATCTAAGCTCACTAATGTTTAGAGAAGTCATGCATTCCTATAAGTGGATACTCATCCCAAAAATTCCCAGGAAAGCATACGGGTCCAACGGTTGATTTGGATTTATACGAAATGCTTTCCTTGACAGAATTTCCCATGTATCCACCCTTCCGGTCCGCACAAGTTCTCACACATTATCTAGAACTTAAATATTCTTGACGAGAGTTTAGTGGTGGATTAGGCTTGAAGCCTAAGAACGTGTCCTCGATGTAGTAGACTCTTTTAGCACGTAGGTAAGTAGAATCGTAGAATCTCCAAGCGTTCACGTATAAGAATTAAGAATAGAATGAGGAGAGAATTTCCTAGTAAAGGAAATGAGATAACTCATGTTTGGGTCTCCTAAGTTATAGTCTAGGTCATGTGTCTAATAACCTAATTCCCTATAACCAAGGCTCTGATACCAATCTGTCACACCCCAACCGACGGTGGATTATACGTCGGGGCGGACGCGGTTGTTCAATAGCACAAGGTTAACTATTAAAGTTTTGATATTTCATTAATGAATAATTTAAGATTCAATACAAGGAAGAATAATACGAATACAACATTTAATTTAAGTAGTATAGGTCCAAAGCATCCTATGTGATCACGAATAAGTCTCATGATGTAAACCTGAAACATGTGAAAGAATCTGTCAACTACAAAATAGTTGGTGAGATATAAAGGTTTTGACACAGTTTAACAAGTATTTGAGAAGAATTACAATTAACTATGATATATGCATTCTATAATGTAAGTATGAGAAAAAGTATCTTAAACATTGTGCACTTCAACCCTCCAACCAAGTTTAGGCATAACCCGCAGGTTACCCTTATAAGTCTCAAGTTTAAAGTTTAATTCAGTAACAATCACCAAGTGCACCCCCCGAAAGGGTCAATCAATCAAGGTGGATTGGTCAAATACAATAGATCTATCATCGTTACTATAGGCTTGATCAAAGTTAATGAATGTGCTAGTTTTAAGTTTAATCTAAGCATACAAGTCTCAAGTTTAACATAAGAATAAACATGTAGTCATAGTTGTACAAGAATTGTATGAGTTTAAGAATTTTGAACATGTTTCACCCCAAAAGCATAGAAAGGAAAAATGGGCTAAGTATACTCACATGGATTGATGAAGAGTACCCGATAAGAGTAAGTTTGCAAGACTTTGAGGGAGAATATCCTCACAATAAGCCTAAGAATATAAGTCTAAAGTTTCAAGTTTATTTCTATAAGTCTAAGACAAGGATCTAGGATTTCGGGTTTCGACTAGGGTTCCAGATACGGGATGGAATTTATTGTGTTCATGAAGTTTTAAATCAAATTTAAAACAAAGGTTTTTGAATGAATGATTCAAGACTTGTGCATCAAAGTTTAAATAAGTTTATAGCTTAGAATGATTTAGTAAGATAATTATTTAGAAGTTGTACCATTATTAGTTACACTAGTTAGGTAATAATAAATTTTAAGTAGTTTTCTAAGCGTTTTATAAAAAAGGTTGTAACAATAGGTAAGTGTAGGGCTAGAATAATTATTAAGGATTAACAATAATTATTTAAAAGATAAATAGTTATTAAAAGTTTGAAATATTTGTTTAAAAGTTCAAAATGATTAAAGGTTAATAACTATTTCAAGAATGAAAATAATTATTAACTAACAAGTATTTGAGGGATAAATAATGACTAAGGATTATTAGTAATTATTTAAGGAACAAATAATTATTATTTCGAGAATGAAATAGCTATTAAAGGATAAGCAAAATTATTTATTAAGGTTAAATAATTATCTATAAAAATAAATAATTATGTATGATAAATAATTTTATTAATTGCCTTATCTAATCCATATAAATCTTTTTTTGTATTTATCAAAGTATTTAAGTTTCTGCTTTCTTTTTGAAGAATTTTAAGTTTATAAACAAATATGTCTTCTATTGAATATAAATTTTATAAACATGTAAAGACTCATAAGTTTATATTTTCTATTTAAACATGAAAGTTTTATAAACTTTCCTGATAAAAAGTTTATATAAGTATTCTGTTAAATTAAATGATTTATTCAAAGTTTTAAAATCGATAATTCTGTTTATTTTTGGAAGTATAATAAATTAGTTGCCAAGTATAAGTTTTATAAAGTTTATAAGTATTCCCCCCCTTTTTTTTAAGGGATTAAAACTACTTTTAAAGAATGTATTATTACAAGTTTAATTAAATTTAATTAATTAAAATATCTCAAAATGAGAAAAGTGTAAATAAAATGCATTTTTTTGTTTATTAATACTTTACAGAATTTATAAGAATTTATTACGGGTTTTAAATCCTGTTTAAAAGGCAAAAAAAATAACAGGAACCAAAATCGGTTCACCCGGACTCGAACTCGGGTTCTTGTCCGGGTCACACCTACACATCAGTATCCTGACCATCCTGACCGTGGTTTCATTAGTTTAAAGTGTGAAAAAAGAATTTCTTAAACAGGATCCCGAATCAAGGCCCAAACCCGTATGAGCCCTAGATCTTGAATCCCTTCAAATTGGATCGAATCACCCTCTGTTTATGAAGTTAAACAGAGGGCTTTTGATTATTTCACGAAAACGATCGTGATGGAAACGAGAATTACCTGATTCGGTGATGATTTGAGTGAGAACGGGTTCATGCTTCGATTTCGGCTATCGTGGACTGAATTGAACAATGTAGGTATCGATCGATGGAATTGAGAGTTTGGAGAGTTGAGGGGTGATGTTGATGAGGTTCGGAGGTCGGTATTTATAGGTGATTTCGCCATTAATGTTCAGTTGGTTGGGGAGATGGGGGTTGAGCCGACGGCTTCGTATTCGAGCCTCACGCGGTCATTAAAATCGAAATCGGTTACCGAGACACCTCGGGTTACGGACGCACGCTCGAGGTGTAACTCGAGGTTCGTTGAATGTAGTCGGATTTGTGATTTCGGATAATGGGAGTGGAAAGACGGGTGGTGCGGGACTCGAACCCATGATCGATTTCTGAGTTAGGAGTTTGGGTTCTTGGCAAAACAAGCCCTTGATGTTTCAAGTGTTTATTATTTGAGTTTTTTTAGTTTAAAATGAGTTTTGATAATGGGCAGTTTCAGTCCCTGGACTTTATAAAAAATTAAGTATGTTTTATTTTTATAAAACTAAATAAGTTTGAATAGTTTTATTATTTTATAAGTTTTGAAACTCAAGTTTTTAGTATAAAAATATATAAGTTTATGAATTATAAAATTTATATAATTATAAACTAACAAATTTTCAAGAATTTAATACGTGTCAAGAAGTCGGAAAAATTCGGGATATTACACTAGCGGGTATTTGGACCACTGTGATATTTTACTTTCTACAGTTCCTCATGATTTTGGCCACATTCCTTTTAGATTTTTCAATTCGTGACTGGAGGTTCCCGACTTTGTGGATTTTGTGGATGTTTCAGTGGGCACCTTTGTCTTTAATGGTCCGGCAGAACTGGGGTTGTCTACAAAACTTCGATGACTAAAGAACATAATCAAAGGGTGGATTATGATGAATGAGAGACGGTTAAAGGAGGAACAATATAGGTCATGTAAGGCAAGGCTTGAGGCACTGGAATCCTAAGCCGAAACAACAAAATTGGGGGCCAGTGAATTAGATGAAAAATTGAATTACAAACAAATGATTGGCGATTTTGATAGGGTAAAATTGAAGGATGCTCAACAAAAGTCGCGGGTAAGATGGGCAAAAGAAGGGGATGATAACTCAAGCTTCTTTCATGCCACGGTTAATGCAAATATGTCTTGCAACAGGATAAATGGGTTGCGGTTTGAAGGGGAGTAGGTCGCTGAACCGGTTATCCTAAAGGATAGAATCAGGGGTTATTATGCTAATAATTTTTTGGAATCCATAAACAGGAGGCCATCATTAATCTGTCATGGCATCTCCAAATTAGTGAGGGGTGACGCAGAAAAACTGGTAAAGAGATTTACGCAAGCTGAGATAAAAAGGGCAATTTGGGATTGTGGGGATGATAGAGCGTCGGGTCCGGATGGGTTCAATTTTTGATTTCTAAAGAAATTCTAGTCATCCTTCGAACAAGACTTTTGTAACTTGTTCGATGAATTCTGTGATGACCTGTATCTCTCTTATGCTAGTTGCTCCTCCTTTATCGCCTTGATTGCAAAGGTTGCTGATCCCACGGGGCCTCAGGAATTCCGTCCGGTAAGTCTCATTGGATGCATTAATAAGGCAATCTCCAAGGTTCTTGTGAACAGATTAAAAGGGGTAATCGGGAAGCTAATATCGGATGATAAATCGGGTTTCCTTGCGGGTAGGAGCATTTTAGATGGGTCTCTAGATCTAAATGAAATCATTGCGTGGTTAAGGAAAACAAAGGAGGTAGGCATGATATTCAAAGTGGATATTGAAAAAGCATTTGATTCTCTCAATTGGAATTTCCTGGGGTCTGTAATGGAGCAAATAAATTTCCCCGAAAAATGGAGGAGTTGAATAATGACGTGTGTAATTTCGGCGAGGTCATCTGTCCTAGTGAATGGATCTCCAACTTCGGATTTTGCATGTTACAGGGGATTAAGGCAGGGGGACCCGCTTTCTCCGTTTCTCTTTATCATAGCCATGGAGGCTCTCACCTGTATCATGAAAAGGGCGGTACAATTGGGGATTTTTCATGGAATTAGGTGTACGTCGGAAGGCCCACTATTATCTCATTTTTTATACGCAGACGATGTTGTGTTTTTGGGATCTTGGTCGACAATGAATACTAGAAATCTATGTCAAATTCTGAGGTGTTTCAACCTGGCTTCGGGCTTGAAGGTAAATTTGATTAAAAGTCAATTGTTTGGTATTGGGGCGACGGCTCAAGAAATGGAGCGGGTGGCTGGTATTTTCCATTGCAGAATGGGGTCCCTCCCTTTTACGTACCTGGGGTTGAATGTTGGGGCAAATATGAACCTGGTAAAACACTGGAAACCGATGGTGGATACATTTTTGAAAAAGATTGTCAAAATGGAAAGCATAAAGGCTGTCGTATGGGGGGAGAGTCACCTTGATAAAATCTGTTCTAATCTCGTTACCGACATTTTTCTTCTCCCTGTACAAGGCACCGGATCAGGTTATTCGGGATCTAGACCGACTGAGAAGAAGATTCCTGTGGGGTGGTTCAGAGGACAAGGCTAAAGTGTGTTGGGTAGCTTGGGACAAAGTGACCTCTCCGGTGCGGCTCGGGGGTTTAGGGCTAGGATCTTTGAAATGCGCAAATACAGCTTTGCTGGCAAAATGGTGGTGGAGATTTAAAGTAGAACACAAGAGCCTATGGCGAAAAGTAATTTGGTCTCTTCATGGTAACTCAAGGTCATGGAACTTCATATCGGTAAAAATTTCGAGATCGGGCCCGTGGAAACAAATGCACGACATATCAGCTAGGTTGCAAGAGGGGGCGTGGAACTAAGTAAACTCATTCGCGGGATAGCAGGGGAGGGCGATAGCATAGGTTTTTGGCGAGACTGTTGGCTAGACTCGATCCCTTTAGCAGATTTATATCCTTCCTTATATGCACTTGAAAAGCGGAAAAATTGTAGGGTGGATAACAGGATACGAGACATGGGGGCAGAAGGTGATAACATGGGATTGGATCCGGGCCCCAGCTTAGATCTTGGAGAAGTCAGATCTGGGTTGGCTGCGGGCTGATTTGGAAGCCGCAAGTTGGCTTGAGTCAGGTGATCAATGGAAGTGAGTATTAGAACCTTCTGGGGTTTTTTCTGTCTCGAGCATCAAAGGAAAATTGGAAAGCGTTAGTAGGAGTGTCCCTAATTACAAGTTCATTTGGAATCCTTGGGTCCCAAAAAAGGTGGGTATGGTAGCATGGAGGGCGGAGATGGATAGGCTTCCAACGGTAGATGTTTTGCTTCGAAGAAACATTCCGGTCCAAGATACTTGGTGCGGGTTATGAGGGGAACACCTCGAGACAATGGAACACATTATTTTATCATGCGCCTTCGCTCAAGACGTGAGGCAAATTATCTCCATGTGGTGTAAATCAATTCCTTTCTTTGCAGCGGATGTACGGGATCTTCTGGGTATGTGGAAATATGTCAGAGGTTTCTATCGACATAAGTTGGTGGTGCATGCGATAACCCAAATTAAGATATGGAGTATTTGGAAGCTAAGGAACTCGGTGAGGCTTGATAATGGGGTGGTGTCTTTGACTAATATTGTGGAGGAGGTGAAGGTGCAGGGATACCTTTGGGTTGGTAACAGGTCTCGGTTGATGTCGGTATCATGGGACAAATGGAAGAGATTTGATCCAGTGGCTATTGGATAAGTACTAAGGGTGATCCAGATGCGTTTTAATTACTTGTAATTTTGGTTGTTGTTCTTTTATTTTTGTTCCTTTGGGATATTGGTGTATGGGGATTTCCCAGCTAGCTTCTGGCTCGCTATGGTAGTAATATGTCACACCCCAACCGACGTCGGAAACGTCGGGGCGGGACATGTAGACTGTTCATGAGCACAAGGTTGACTAAATTGAAATCTATTAATCATTCAAATTCATTGTAGATATTCAAGACAAAACAAAATCAAACCAAGTACATGAAATGAAATACATAATCCTTTATTTAAAATTATCTAGGTCCAAAACTTATGTGTAGCAAGCCTTGATCAAAATCACACATTAGCACCTGAAACATGAATAAAATAAGGTCAACTAAAAAGTTGGTGAGCATACACAGGTTTAATCATAATTAGTGTATAGATGTAAATAATCAAATCCTTACATAACTTGATAAAATAAGGCATTTATGGGGAGAAAATATTGTGTAACTAAAATACAATCAAACCTTTGTAACTAGCATGCAAATTGTGTTGTCGGTAACAATCACCCCAATCTGGGTGGGTTTGTCAGACTTAATAGATCTATCATTGTTAACCATCGGCTTGAATAGTTAATGATTGCACATAAATTGCACACAAACAATTAACACACCTAGCACTCAAACATAAAGCTCAAATTTGCACACATGAATGTAAAGAGGATTTGTGTTCGTGTAGTTTGTGTAAATGTAAACAATTGTATGTATAGAGTTCATGTTTCACCCCAAAAAGTGTAAAAGTGTGAAAAGGGGTTATGTAATACTCACTTGTAGTTTGGAGATCACACGAACAAGAGTTGCACAAGTGATTAGTTAATCCACGGGGTTAACCTATGATTGAATTGTACACATGTATCAATGGTGTGCTCAAAAGACTAGAGAAAATTCTAATACATAAAGGAATTGAGTGTGCGCTTAGTTAGGTATGAGGGTGTATTTGTTTGAGTCTCAAATGATGGTTATGATATTCCATGTAAAAGTATGTGTGCATGAACACATGTTTTCATTTGTTTGAAGGCATTTAAGTGTAAATATAGACAACCAATTTATGTACTTATGTTTATAATAGGTAATTAAATAATAATTTAGCTCGTTCTTGGTATTTAATTAACCGCAAAGGAAAATAAAATAAAAATAATAAGTTTAAATAAGTTGATAGTTAGCTACATAAATAAACCCTCCCCCCTTTTTTGTTTAGTTCGAACCAAAAATAAATCATTTTAAACGAAGTAAATAGTTTAAATTAATTAGTAATTAAATCATGATTTAAAGTATTCAAGTAATGTTCTAAATAATTGGTTTGATTTATAACTTAAAATGATTTAGAACCATTGTTAATCAAATCAAATCTGAAAAGTATAATAAGTTTTGTTTCAAATGAATTAGTAACTTTAAACAAAACCAATTCTTAAATAAGGGTATAGTAGTGTGTTTCAAATGTTAAAAATAGATTAAGTAGAAGATGTATAATCTTATAAATTTAAAAGAGTTATAAAAATGATCATGATTATGGTCTACACATGAGTTATAAATTAAAGATTTGAAGTAATTTAAAAGGATTAGATTTTTATTTAAGATAATATAGTTGTAACCGTCGCAATACTATAAAGATTTGTTATAATAGGGATTGTATTACCCAACAAATATATATATAACATTTATAAAGTATTGGTGTCAACATTTATTTGTTTGGTTATAATGAGAACATAAATATTTTACTATTTAGTCTTTATAAGAGTACGTATAAACGTATATGAATATGTATGTATAAATACGTATGTATCAACGTATATGTGTGTGTATGAGAGTTTTAAAAACATGGCTGCAACAAAACTGAAAAAAAAAGATACAAATCTGGGTATGTCGGGTTCGAACCTGACTCTAGAAATGCAAGGTTACTACCACCAGACCACATCCCGCATTTGAGTAATCATACAGAAGAAAAATTTAAAACCCAACTAAACAGTTCATCATCATATTCTCTAAACAACCAACCCAAACCCTAGCCCCGCAATCGACTGTGATTAGGCGTAGATCGATAACAGAAAACATGGGGCTTTCATTCAGGGAATCTAAACGAGTAAGTAGACGTATTAATAACCTGAAATGGTCGCGAGTAGAGGGAGATCGGCCGAAGCCTTTGGTTCGACGTTCTTCGATGCAAACCGAGTCCCAGAAGTGGTAATGAGAGGGTTTGAGAGGTTGGAGAGCTTGTAACAGGCGTCGCGATCGTAAGTGAGTGGGTGATATGTTCCAATTTCAATTGAAACGTATGGTTTGATTCGTTGTTTACAAAAAACACGGCTACGGGAATGATTTCTAAATCAAATCGGTTGATTCTCAATCAATTGGGTCATGATTTGAGTTTGTAAACGTGTGTATACTGTCCGAGCGTGATTCACGGATGATAATGCGTTTCAATTTCATGGCATTGATTTGATTTTGACTCGGATTTGACTATGATGGTCAAAACGCGTAAAATTCTGAATTTACTCATTATAATGGCCGAATTAGTATGATATTTTGTATGTAAATCGATCGCAAATCCCTCTTGTATACAAGGTGAGTCCATGACATTCGGATCTGATTGATTTGGATGCTAATTTGCAAGAATTCGAAGAGGGTTGACTTTCCAGAAGTCAAAATAGCTCAATGAGCATGAGTGGGGTCAAAATTGGAGGTGGTAGGATTCAAGTTCAAGGATGGGGTTCAAGCTAAAAGGTTCAAATGAACTAGAATGGGGTTCAAGACCCCTTTAATTGATTTAGATTCTTTTTTTATAAAAATTTTTTTTATGAAATTTATATAAAAAGAAAACTTAAACATCACATGTTTTAATATAATTTTAATAAAGGAAAAGTTTTCATTTTTATAAAATTACAAAACGGTTTATTTAACAAAATCCAATGGATTTGAATATTCATTCATAGATAAATGTATGTATTTTTCGAAAGGGGTACAAGTTCATATATATATATATATATGTGTGTGTGTGTGTGTGTGGTTACAAATGATAAAATAAAAGTTGTAATCTCCATAATATAATGTAAGTATCTAATAGAAAAAATAATATGTTATTGTGTGATATTGTGCGAAAGCACATGTCTTTATTCCGTTGTTTTAATGTGTTTTTAGTTAGTTTTATATTTGTTTTGAGTCGTTTTTATGTACAATTGAGTCTTTATCATATTTGTAGGAGTTCGTATGGAATACAAGTGAATACATGAAGAAAACGAACAAAGGAACCAAGCCCGAAAAAGTCCAAGCTCTAGAAGACAATTTTCTAGATTTTATGTCTCTCGCGGTACGCGAGAGAGGAGTGGAGAAGTCTCGCGGTACGCGAAGATTTTCAAAAGCGCGCCCGACTAAATTGGCTCTCGCGGTACGCGAGGGGCTGGCCCAAATTCTCTCGCGGTACGCGAGAGAGTCGTAAATCCGGAAAAATTGGATTTTTAGGTTTTTATTGATGATGTCGGCTGTTATTGAAAAAAGGGTCGATTCCAGCCGTCAAGTTAGAACCTTTTGGCGATTTTGAGGAAGAAGAAGGCTAGTGGAGCAAGGAGTTGGAGTTTTGGAACCCGAATTGGTTATTCGTGATCGTTCGGTTTATGATTCTTCTTCTTTTATCTTTACTTTGTTTAATTGAACCTATGACTATGTTTATGACTTCTGTTTTGGTTGTTTTGAACATGTTTGTTGGCTAGATTTTGCATACTGCCTAGGTTTAAGATGATTGCATGTTAAAGTTATGATTTTTATTGGTTTTTGGATTCAATTGATGGGTTTATGATTTAGTAAAGATCTTTTGTTGATTATGTATGATGTTAGTATATATTTACTGCTGATCTTGTGGTTGTTTGTGATTTCCTGCGTTGATTGTGGTTGTCTGCCAGTTTAATCTTCGTTTTGTGGTCATAGATCTTAGGGTTTGTGATTGTGAGTGGTTTCTAGACGTAGTAGCCATAGGAATTCATAAGTGATTACTGATTAGAAGTGAATGTGTGTCCTAGTTCAATACCCGAGAGGTGAGAATTAGTCGTTTAGTCTTCGTCATTAGGAATCCGAGTATTAACAGTCTGAGAGGACGTTAGTGTTAGGTGTCTAGTGAATTTAGCTATCCGAATCATAGTAGTTAGCTTGAGATTACCCCGTGCATTCCTTGAGTGTATGGTAGGCGGTGAGACTGAGAGGTAATCCGTTTATTAGGGTACTTGTCATAGTTGGAAATACCTGAGAAGTGATCCAATTATCTGGTGAGTTTAATACGCTTTAGGTAGCTGAGTTGGTGACATCCCGAGACCGAGAGTGATCAGGAATCCATTAGGTTATCTAGAGTTGTTTCATTAGAAACCCAGATCCATCATAGTTTTCAGAACCGATAGAAGTTATACTTTGCAAGTAAGATTCTTAACCTAGGTAGTGCCTTCCCTATTCTTGAATTCGTTTAAAGAGTTCTGCTTGATAGTTGAGTGTCGTTAGTTAGAAAGTTTACATTAAGTTACAACACAAAATCCCCCAATATATTTCAGTTTAGTTAGTTGAGTCAGAGTCTAGGTAGGGTTATTGCTAGTGTCTCGTGGGTTCGATATCCGGACTTCATTTGACTTTACTACATTGATCGGTACACTTGCCGGTTGTGTGGTCTAGTATTAGATTGAGTCTAGATTTATAAATTTAAAGCTAGAGAGTCTAGGTTAGGTTTTATATAGTTATTTTTATAGACCGTCCGAGCGACATCAAGTTTTTGGCGCCGCTGCCGGGGACACTTAGGCGATAGCGTATCTAACTTTGATTGAACTTATCTGATTATTTGGTCTTTTGTGTTTTGAGTCTTTTCTATTTTGTTGAGTCTAGTTTGTGTGTCCTTTAGTGAGTCTTTGTTTTTAGTGTGTCTAGCTTGTATCTTGAGTCTGCTTAATTAAATTTTTTTTTTTTATTTAATTTTTATTAATTTTTTTCATTATGTGTGAAATCTGTGGAGGACCCCATTTTACTTGTCGTTGCCCATATTCATCGGGGGAATCTGCAAACTACTATGAGTATGCTTATCCGCAGGTACAGCCACAGGCGGAATACAGGACTCGAGAGGAGTTGAACGCCTGGTGTAGAGAGGCAAATGAGCAATATGAGAGAGATATCCAAGCAGTGATGGCTCGTATTGGATCACACCGGCCGACAAATATAGATCGTGTGGTATACGATCAAGAGGGGAATGAAATTGGGATCGAAACTGCATCGGGGGAGTTAATACTGGGGACTACAATGGACGACGTGCAAAGCACAGTGACAGAAGGTGAAGCACAAGTCCCACCTCCAGGTAATTATTCTGACCTTGATTGCAATACTGATTTTTGTTTGTCGTCTTCTACACAAGAGCAAATAGTTCATTGTGATACTTTACACTTGTCTTGTGAGAATGAGTTGGTGCAGGTAATAAGGGATGAAGATATAATCAAGGAGGAGCAGAGGAAGGTGCAAGAAATCATGAACACTCAATGGCACCTGATAACTAGAGCCGAACAATTACACTTTCTAGAAGAAAATGGGAGGCTCATGGATGAGCTAGAAAGTATCAAGCTACAAAAGGAAGAGGCACCTCCGGAACCGAGGACAAAAATGGGCGTAGTAGTCCCACCCTCGGACCTGCAGGGTCTTAAGCAAATTCGGCCGGGTGTCTATGAATTCTCTTGGGATGAGAGTGACAATGATAGCTTTTGGAGCGATGATGAAGATGTGATTGATGATGAAGAGAATATTGAAATCCCTAAAACCCCGATTGAAGATGAATGCTTTGAAGAGGGATTAGCCGGGTTGTTCGAGACTGATGATAATAGTGAGGATGAGCTTTTAGTTAAGATTGTTGATGAGGCGTCATGGGAAGAAGAGTTTGGTGACGAGTTGGTGGGTTTGCCAACTTTTGAAGAAGATGGAGAATATGACCCACTTGGCGATCTAAAACTTCTTGAAGATCTATTATATCAAGAGCCAAGTGTGGGGATAGAAGAAGAGGTGAAAGTGCAAGAGGTTATCAACGAACCACGAACCGAGCTGGTGTCGGACCTTAAGCTTTTCACCCAAGGTAGAGAAAAGCAAGAGCCCGTGGAGGAAGAAGATGGTGGATCGCCACCTAGATCATCAAGACCACGGGACAGGGCGAGAAAACGTATGGACCGGCATGTTATGAAGGTCCTGGGATGGTCATACACGGATCGTAGGAAGGAGTATACTGGAGATGATCATGCACCACATTACATGCCACGTATCAAGTTTGGTCCAGGTAAGTTTAAGTATTGGTGGCCCGACCCGTTTGAATTTTCAAAATTGTTCTTAAGGTCTGCCACCCATGTTTGTAAAAAAGGTGGTAGACCAATCATACTAAACGGGCCGGATGGGGGCGGCATAAAGGAGAAGCCTCCTGATAGGTAGGCTTGCTTGAATCTCGGGCAAGTGCCCGGGATGTAGAGTTTGTGTGCATTCGTTAGTGTGAGTCCGTGTCTTTTCCTTTATTTTTTTTCGGTAGTGTGTTTTGTTTGTGTCGAGTTTTGCAGTAATTCATGCTTGATTCGGTGAGGAGAATCATCGGGAATGAAGTTCCAGGTATGTTTACATTCGTTTTTATGATTGGGACGGTTTTTAGTGAGTTTGGGTGAAACAAGATTTTAAATGATCAAAAATTTTTCTAAGTATAAAAAGTGAAAAAAGTTCGAATCTTTCTGTGAAGGATGCCTCCTCGCGGTACGCGAGGAGTTTGGATGCAATATTTCGCGGTACGCTAGAGACAAAAAGAGTGGCCGGCTCAGTCTTTTGTTCCTCGCGGTACGCGAGGAGCCAGCCACATGTCTCTCGCGGTACGCGAGGGGGTCTTGACCAAAACTTTTTCATTTGTTCCCATGGTTTCCCTTACCCGTTTCCGTCCCCGTTTTCACTCACCACCACTATTCATCACCTACCTTCATACCACCACTACCATGAAGCATCACCTTTAACCACCATCATCCATCACATTAATTCACACATCATCATTCACCGACCATCATTACAACGGGAGATCTAGAAACCGTTCATGACCGATGATCTACGTAATGTGGCTTTCATGTCTATGTGTTTGCCACCTATCGAGTATGTTTTCTCTGCAATCTATCTATCTTGAGTCTTTTATTTCTTAGTGAGTCAGTCGAGTCTTTTATTTTATTTTTATTTTGAGTCACTTTGATGCTGCGGGTATGTTTGCGGTTTATTTTGCAGGTTTTATCATTTCGCCCGTACTCAATCTCCATTCGGGCGGGATTGATTATCATCTTATTTATCTTGTAAAGGCAACTCGTCAGTGAGATGTGCAAGCCGCGAAGGAAATGCTATACGGTGTACACAAGGAAGAACGAAGCTGCATACTAGATTGCATCTACATTACCAGCTAAGTCGCTTCCTGTTCTGTTTTGTTTTTATTTTTGCATTTTCATTTTTAGTTGTGTTTTGCTTCACATTGAGGACAATGTGTCTTTCAAGTGTGGGGATGTGAGTGTCTAGTTTGTTTAGTTTGTGTCTTTAAAAATTCAAAAAAAAAAAAAAAAAAAAAAAAAAAATTGAAAAAATTTTGAAAAATGTTCTTGAAAATAATTGCATATATTTGGAAAATGATAGTAGAACTGGATCTATTTATGAGTTTAAAAGATTAAATAATTGAAAACGTGTCTAATTAGTGATGTTTTGGTAGACCCAGCTAACTAGTAGAGCTTAAATATCCTGTTTGTGTTATTTAGGATTAATCACGGAATAAAATCATGATATCTTGTGGGTATTCATCTTAGAGTAATGGTAATACTGAAACTGTCAATATAGGGTGATAGGTACCACGATTAAGTTAAAATTTAAAGGTTTTTGAAATTTTTTTTGGCACACCATTCTCTTTTTATGAGAATAAATCCGAGTTTCGGTGGCGCCCGCATTCCATAATCCATGTTATTCCATAATTTATGAGCTATACTGAGTTTTGCTTATGTGTTACCCTTTGGGATAGCGACTTGGAGGATACACCCCTAAGTAAGATTTATGTGCTTCATTGATAGAATGTAGTCTATGTGTTACCCTCCGGGATAGTGACTTGGTTGAAACGCCTCTAGACGAAAGTTCTTTTGCTTATTATGCTCATTATCATCCATTCATTCATGATTTCATCTGATTTCTAAAAACCTGTAAATAGTAGTTTAACGTGGTAGGGTAAATCTATATGGTTTAATCCGTGCCTAAACATGACCTTGAGACGGGATTAGGTAGAGCTGTAACTTCTAAGTGTGAGTCACATAGATTGATTGATATGTTGTATAAAATGGATTTAGAACACGTAACGGGGGCTTGAAAGTTAGTGCTTGGGTTTAATCGGACAGAAATACTAATTGTTGCTTTTTAACACGTGAGTATGTTTTGAAAATTGAAATTTATGTTTGTTGAGTTAGATGCCAGTTATGATTCCATTTGCATATTTTTCGAGGACGAAAAAAGGTTAAGTGTGGGGATATTTGATATTGTGCGAAAGCACATGTCTTTATTCCGTTGTTTTAATGTGTTTTTAGTTAGTTTTATATTTGTTTTGAGTCGTTTTTATGTACAATTGAGTCTTTATCATATTTGTAGGAGTTCGTATGGAATACAAGTGAATACATGAAGAAAACGAACAAAGGAACCAAGCCCGAAAAAGTCCAAGCTCTAGAAGACAATTTTCTAGATTTTATGTCTCTCGCGGTACGCGAGAGAGGAGTGGAGAAGTCTCGCGGTACGCGAAGATTTTCAAAAGCGCGCCCGACTAAATTGGCTCTCGCGGTACGCGAGGGGCTGGCCCAAATTCTCTCGCGGTACGCGAGAGAGTCGTAAATCCGGAAAAATTGGATTTTTAGGTTTTTATTGATGATGTCGGCTGTTATTGAAAAAAGGGTCGATTCCAGCCGTCAAGTTAGAACCTTTTGGCGATTTTGAGGAAGAAGAAGGCTAGTGGAGCAAGGAGTTGGAGTTTTGGAACCCGAATTGGTTATTCGTGATCGTTCGGTTTATGATTCTTCTTCTTTTATCTTTACTTTGTTTAATTGAACCTATGACTATGTTTATGACTTCTGTTTTGGTTGTTTTGAACATGTTTGTTGGCTAGATTTTGCATACTGCCTAGGTTTAAGATGATTGCATGTTAAAGTTATGATTTTTATTGGTTTTTGGATTCAATTGATGGGTTTATGATTTAGTAAAGATCTTTTGTTGATTATGTATGATGTTAGTATATATTTACTGCTGATCTTGTGGTTGTTTGTGATTTCCTGCGTTGATTGTGGTTGTCTGCCAGTTTAATCTTCGTTTTGTGGTCATAGATCTTAGGGTTTGTGATTGTGAGTGGTTTCTAGACGTAGTAGCCATAGGAATTCATAAGTGATTACTGATTAGAAGTGAATGTGTGTCCTAGTTCAATACCCGAGAGGTGAGAATTAGTCGTTTAGTCTTCGTCATTAGGAATCCGAGTATTAACAGTCTGAGAGGACGTTAGTGTTAGGTGTCTAGTGAATTTAGCTATCCGAATCATAGTAGTTAGCTTGAGATTACCCCGTGCATTCCTTGAGTGTATGGTAGGCGGTGAGACTGAGAGGTAATCCGTTTATTAGGGTACTTGTCATAGTTGGAAATACCTGAGAAGTGATCCAATTATCTGGTGAGTTTAATACGCTTTAGGTAGCTGAGTTGGTGACATCCCGAGACCGAGAGTGATCAGGAATCCATTAGGTTATCTAGAGTTGTTTCATTAGAAACCCAGATCCATCATAGTTTTCAGAACCGATAGAAGTTATACTTTGCAAGTAAGATTCTTAACCTAGGTAGTGCCTTCCCTATTCTTGAATTCGTTTAAAGAGTTCTGCTTGATAGTTGAGTGTCGTTAGTTAGAAAGTTTACATTAAGTTACAACACAAAATCCCCCAATATATTTCAGTTTAGTTAGTTGAGTCAGAGTCTAGGTAGGGTTATTGCTAGTGTCTCGTGGGTTCGATATCCGGACTTCATTTGACTTTACTACATTGATCGGTACACTTGCCGGTTGTGTGGTCTAGTATTAGATTGAGTCTAGATTTATAAATTTAAAGCTAGAGAGTCTAGGTTAGGTTTTATATAGTTATTTTTATAGACCGTCCGAGCGACATCATTGTGTAAGGTTAAAACCTTAAATTGACACGTGTTAAGATGGTATTTAACGTGAAACATTGAGTTTAAATGGATTGTGACACAGAAAAATTTAGGCCGGAAAAATCATGGATGTTACAGTATCACCATGTTGCGAGAATTTCGTCCCGAAATTGGATTAGTGGGGCTACTGAATCAGGAAAGATATGAGGTTCGGATTTTAAACGAGCCTTGACTGTCGGTTTGAGGAGTACAATTGAATAAATGAATAATAATAATAATAATAATAAAAACTCAGGTTTGTTTTCTCAAGATCAGGCACGAATGATGATAGTGGATTTTGTTTTGAAATGCACTCAAGGATGAAGTTTGTTGAATAATGGTTTGGATTCTGGAGGTGAAATGCATTACTTGGAATGGAATCGATGGTAACTAAATGATCAAGGTTTGTTTAAGATGTTGTCTAATATGCTCAAAATTGTCACGGGGTAACAGATTTCACAACATTGGTCTAGGTCAAAATAACATAAAACTTCACGGGACACGAACAACGCTACTACTGATAATATGATAGGGCACTTATATATATGAAGTACCATCAGCGTATCCACCATGCCCTTGTCATATCACATTAGTTTCGTTGCTAAATATCACGATAGGTTTTAGGTCATAACACACGACATAATTTACTATGTTTTCCATGCGCTGATTTTTATAATTACGTGTGCACCCGTAATTACTCGAATCATCGCATGGTCCGTATAGATCCTTCCTTTGTGTGTGGGTCAAAAGGGCACAAATTAACTTAGTTCATGTCTATTTTTTTCACATATGAGTTGCTAAGAAGTAGCTATGTCCCTAAATAGGCAGGTTTGTTAGCAACTAAAGAGTAACAAGGTAGTATAAGTTAAAGTTTCAAGTATGGACTAGTGTCATGTAGCTTGTAATCGAATATATTTCATGTGTAATATGAACAACTTAGCATCATGTATTTTGTAAATCAATAAGCTCTCATATGTAATGTAAACAACATAGTATCATGTGTATTGTAGGAAATGAAGTTCATGTATGGTGTTGACAACTTAGCATCATGTATTTTATAACTCAACAAGTTTCATGTTCAATGTAGTCAATCTAGTATTATGTACCAAGCAAACAATTGTTATGTATCATGTATATTGCAACCAACCAAGTTCCATTTGTCCAACCCAGTAGCATGTGTATTGCAAATAAGCAAGTTTCATGTGTTATGTGATCAATCCAGTAAATTGTGTATTGCAAATAAACAAGTTTCATGTGTTATGTGATCAATCCAGTAAATTGCGATTTGTAAATAAACTAGTTTCATGTATTATGTGATTGTGTTGTGTATCTTGTGAACGTGCATACGTAAATTATTGAATTTCGTGTGTGACGTATACTAACGAGTTTTGTATGTGATCGAGTGTTGCGGACAAGCGTGTTATTTGGCGTTCATGTATAATGTGGTAGTTAGGTTCTAGCTCTTTAAATCTCGTTGAGGTTTGTAGGGATGGTTAATGTTTACGCGAAATGGGTCGTCTCTTGAAGCGGCAAGTGAAGGGTAACGAGGAGGTTCAGAAAATATCATGGGAAATGGGTTTACAAGGAACTGATCTTTGTTTGAAAATAGGAAATTGTAACATGTTCTTGGTGGTAGATATATGAAGTAGTGAAACTATTGAGTCAAATAATCTAAATAACCAATTTATAGGAAAAATCTTTTTATTAAATTTTCAATTATTATAAGAACATTTTTAAGAGAAATTTATTGGCTAAACAAGCGTTTGTATATTAATTTAACCAGGGTTTAGAATTTATTGACTTAACGAGAAAAGTCATAATTATTTATCAATTTGAAATACTGTTTTTATAAGACAGGTCGTATTAAGTCTCCATATAGGGTGAAAAGGTTTATGGAAAATTTATATTTTTGATACTATCTAAAAGTTTGACAAACATTTTGTTTGAACACGATAACGAGGTTTGTTTAAATCTAATAATAGTATGATTTGTTTACAAAGGAGATTGTCGGTAGTGTCCTAAATCGTATTGAATGAAGAGGGTGATACTTGGGAAATTTTAATGAAAATATGATGGGTGTGATTTACACTCAACGAGTCAAATCAATAAATAATAACTTTAGAGTTGAAATATATATAAAATTGATTAAATGTTGAAATGTTAAACATTACTCAAAACCTAGGGAAATGGTTCTCAAACTGAAAATTTAAAGACAATAAATAATGGAAAAATAATTTTGTTAACGTCTCTTGTAGCTTTCCATTAGAAGGAAGATAATTCCCAAGGCGAGCACCGCTATGGTCACTCGGGTAGCCGACCTGGCTTTAGCTTTAGCTGTCTCCGTGCGATGCTCCGGTATTTCTTTTTCGAGAATGGAGATTAATTCGTTTTGGTACCCTAATTGGTTTGCTAGGCTATCCATTATTTGTCCTTGCAAGTCAAGCATTATGTGACGTTTCGGATTTTCATTCACGCACTTGTGTTATATTTATCGTGTAATCATCTCCTATTTTAATAAAGTGTAAGAGTTTTATTTAGTTTTATACGATTAGGTATTTTATTTCACGGATATAAATTAATTAAAATTTTATAAGTTTTAAAAACTTATATAAAATTTTATATAAAATCTAAATTTTAAAAGTTGCATATTTAATAAAAGAATCTATTTAAATAAGATAAATAACTTTTATAAAAATTATTTATAATAATAAAAATAAATAAAATAAGTTTATAAAAACATTTTTAAATTAATTTTATTTAAAAGAAATTAAATTAATTTAGTTAAATAAAAGTTCAAGGGTTGTTTTGTAATTAATCAAACTAGAAGGTTATAAAAACTGAAATCTGTCGAGAGACCATTCCTGGACAAGTTAAAGTACAAGTACCCATCCGTATTTATTTCAAGGGTTAAAATAAGTCAAACCAAATCCAGGGACTAAAACTGTCAAATTCCAATTCGATTATCCGGTCACCCTCTTCGATTGTCCGGCGGTCCAAAGTCTTTTCCGGCGACTCCCGACAGGGCTGTTCCCTGCACCTCAACAGCCGACAAAAGCTTCTCTGGCCTCGTCGTCCCTACGCGAACAAAAGCCCTCGACAAATTTGTCGATTAAACATTGGGATCGACTGATCCTGTTGGTGGCCGAAAAACCCACGATCGAATTCACGCTCGACAGGCCACCTCCACGCGTGTCGATTGTCTGGTTAGTTTCGTCTCGTTCAGACCAATGTCGGGACATGCCCAATTGCACGTTCTAACATAGAAATCAAGCTCGCCTATAAATGACCGTTGTCGGCCCTGCACGAGCTCGCTACCATCCTTCCACCTGCTCTCGCACCAAATTGAGGATACCATCACTTTCGTCGTCCCTGAGTGAAGCTGTGACCAGGATTTCGGAAGCTAATTCCACACAGGAATCGAATTCCACTTTTGACATTTTCGAGTTTCAAAACTGTGCCGACCAGACCCGTTTCGACTTGGTTCGAGTCTCAAATCGACTCCACTACCTTCTATTAATCCCTGGTAAACAATCCAACTCGAAATCACAGCAATCGCACGAGAGTTACCGGGCAAACCCAATGTCCTCGGACACGGTTTGCCGGTCACCGAGGTCCAGCGACCTGAATTGCCCTTGTGTAATTTATCCGTTACACCCATAACCAGCGATGGGCAGTAGCCCGGCTGGTTATGCGTGTGTGTGTCCGAGGCTGAGGTCGCGGGTTCGAACCTTCCGGCCTCCGGCCCAACCCCATTTTGCTTCTGTTTTCATTTTTTTTTATTTTATTTAATTATCTTAACTTATTTTAATATTATTTTTATACACTAAAGACTAAAACGAGTCGGTTTGATCGTTCGTTTATTTTGAAATCAATTAAACGATCTTTTTATCTATAAACTATTCCAATTTTTATAAATCTTGCAATACATGTTTATGTATATAAAATATCCCATATATTTTTATAAATCTTATAATATTTTTATAAACTTATTTAAACACATTTTTATATAAAATGTCCCATAATTTTTATAAATCTTGTAACATTTTTATAAACTTATTAAAATACATTTAATATATGAAATGCCTCATTTTTTTATGAACCTTGCATTATTTTTAATAAACTTGTTAAAATAAATTTTAATATATAAAATATTAATATAATTAGTCAAATAAAGACTTTTCTTTCATTTGTTATTATTATTTAAATACATAATACATAATAACTACTTATCGAAACTAAGTAGTTTCGATAGAAGAAAGTTTCGACAGCTCTGTGGTCAATCGAAACTTTGAACATAGTTTCGATAATTGAACATAGTTTCGATACTTGAACATAGTTTCGATACTTGAACATAGTTTCGATAATTGAACATAGTTTCGATACTTGAACATAGTTTCGATACCTGAAACAGTTTCGATCAAAATCAGTGACTTCAAGTAAATCTAAACCTACACTTTACACAAATAATTTTAAGAAATATTATTATAAACCTATACACAATTAAATACGGATACACACCTATAAGCATATAATAATACCCATTTATCTACATAGGGTTCCATCATGCTTAGGTTTCAAACATCCGTATCACCTACTCTCGTTGATTATCATATCCGCTAGCCAGGTGAGTTACATAGCCCCTATTTTACACTTTTACATACTTTGGGGTGAAACATTATTTCATGCTACTCAATCAAATTGTTTATACGTGTTATACATGAGACTATATGCTTATTCTTTGGATGTACATACATTTAAAACACAAGACAACCAAATGTAATATTGATAGATCTATTGTGTCTGACCAGCCCACCCGGTTAGGGTGTCTATTACTGCATACTCGGATATAAGCGCGTGTTATATTCAATCATATCGGATATAGTGGGTAACTATATTCAAACATACCGGACTTAGCTGTTGTGCTCTGTTCAAGCGCGTCAAACTCGGTTTGAATTGTGATTAAATAAATGATACATCATATACTCTGTTTAACAAGATTAACAATGAGTTGCAAAACGATTTACACTACTATTTACCGGATTTACTAAACCTATGTACTCACCAACTTTTTAGTTGACACTTGATTTAAATAATGTTTCAGGTTTGGATATGTGACTGCTTGCCAAAGATCTCTCCACTTAGGAACCATGGACCTAGTTAAATAAATTAATGTTTTGAACTAGACTAGGTTATTTGAAATGTATTGTATTTGGAGCTTGTTGTCTTTAAATTTAATTAATGAATTATGCAACCTTTAGTTATCATGTGCTTTTGAACAATCATTCCATTGTCCGCCTCGATGATTCCGCCATCGGTCGGGGTGTGACAGATTGGTATCAGAGCCATGGTTATAGGGAATTAGGTTATTAGACACAATGACCTAGACTATAACCTTAGGACTCCCTTTTATGTGTTATGTGCTAAATGATTATTTGCTATATGAATTATTTGTAGTTAGGTATTATTTGAATTTTCCCGAGTTTGGTACATGAGACTTATACACATACATACAAGACTTTGATACATGATACATACTTTACTGAAACGCCCCAAAACGGGTACATCTCATAGTTGGCACACAACATAACAAACATAGTTCTTAAACCGGAAATCAGAATCTATTACAGCGGAAGTCTTTAATTCAAATCATTCATCAAACTATAACATGAAATATTGTCTATAACATGAACTATCAGGATTGGAAATGTCAGTCTTCAATACCGCAGCCCGATGTCCATGCTATCCAGCCCACATGGCTCTTTCACTTTTCTTTAGCTTTACCCTTTTTACCTGTCATGCATACTAAAAGTCAGCTAACGCTGGTGAGTTCTCTCTTTACTTTAATCTGTAAACTTTATCTTTGGTAGCTTAGTTTTATTAAAATAAAATAAGCTTTACTTTCACTTTCTTTGAAATAAACTTTTAACTATTACTTTAAAACTTTACAACGTTACAATTATAAATCTGTTACGTTACTATCTGTCATTAAAACTTTATCTTTAAGGAACCCGTTAGGGTGTCCCACTGTACTCTGTCTATCATTTCACTTATACTTGACAAGTGACTTTATCATACTTTAACTATCACATATGGATCGTGGTCCGAGGACCAGATCCCTATCTTGCTTACACCTCAGGGTAAGACTTTTACTTTAGCGCTGCCCACACCTCAGGGTGGGACTTTCTTTCTCGCTTGCACGTTAGTGCAAGACTCCTTTAGCATTGCTCACACCTCAGGGTGAGACTTTCTCGCTTACACCGAAGTGAAGACTCCTTTAGCATTGCTTACACCGAAGTGTAAGACTCCTTTAGCATTGCTTACACCGAAGTGTAAGACTCCTTTAGCATTGCTCACACCTCAGGGTGAGACTTCTACTTTAGCATGCCTGCAGGACTTTCTACTATGCAACTACTATGCAATGCAATTACACTAATACACAAGTAGAAATGCAATCACATAACTTTCATATAGACAAATAACACATATTAACACATAAGCATATAACATGGTATTTGTCACTGTCACTGTCGAGCTGTACCGAAGTACGGCTCCTTTATCGTTCTTTCTTTAGCTCATTGTTATCTTTCAAAAACTTGTTTAAAAGATAATACTATGCTCTTTTGTTCTTTATCTTTCATTTTATAAAAATAACATTTTTATAAAATACTATACTTTGCCTTTCATTTTATAAAAATAACATTTTTTTATAAAATACTATACTTTGCCTTTCATTTTATAAAAATAACATTTTTATAAAATACTATACCAGTATGCATGCCAGCCCAAAACCATTAGGAAAAAGGGCAATAAGAACTCACCAGATGAATCGTTTCTGTTTACACCTAGCCGGTTCCTGAATGTCACTATGGTCACCCACAATCTGTATAATCAAGTCATAGGCGTAAGGCTGTGTTCCTAGGGGACACTTAGACATTACTAGGCTTGACTCAGATGTTTCGGGTCATGGTTTCATTATCGAAACTAGGTAGTTTCGAGTCCTGGCTCCTTATCGAAACTATGTAGTTTCGAGCCCTGGCTTCTTATCGAAACTAAGTAGTTTCGAGTCACTGCTTCTTATCGAAACTAAGTAGTTTCGAGTCACTGCTTCTTATCGAAACTAAGTAGTTTCGAGTCGTATGACTTATATAAATTCTTAGTTAAGGTCTTGGGTCTATATTGAAACTATGGTAGTTTCGATGGGTCTGCCCCTGTCGAAACTAGGTAGTTTCGATAGATGCGTCCATATCGAAACTAGTAGTTTCGACTGTGCAGTCTTCTTCCCCAAACAGAACCCTAGATCTGGTCCCTTTGTTCTAATCGATCAAGCTATGAACTTTTTACGTTCGTAATGTTCCATTTTCCCCCATGAACCCAAACCCGTGGTTTGTTTCCAGTTTCACACGTAAAAATCTAAACCTTTACTCGATTATTAACCCGAAACCCGAAAGTTACAAAAACTCAGATTTAGGCATAATAATTACCTGTTACAGCTTCCTTCTCGTTCCTTTATGCTCCAGAGATGTTGAGCAACAATCCTCGAGACTTTGAGCTTGATCCGAGCTCTCTCTCTCTAGACGATCTCTCTCTCTCTCTCTCTAAGGTTCTTGCGCAGGAAGAAAATGAAGGACACAGGAGGAAATGGCTACTGATTAGAAGGGTTCTTCTCAGTTTTCGGGCCCATGGGCCGGCCCCTAGCCAAGCCCACCTTCCTTTTTCTTTTATTTGGGTTTTTATTTATTTTGGGATGTTACATTTACATACACATTTGGCAAACAAATTTATGCAAACAAATACACTACCCATCCCTATTCATACTCTTTCCTAATCCGTATTAATTGCAACAATTCCTACACGTTTTATGCTCATAGACTCTCAAAATTCTTGAAAATCTCGTCAACAACTTAATTTCTTGAGACCAGTAAAGGACACGTGCAATCTGGAAGGGTGACACCTTTACATTGGGTTTTCTGTCTAGGAAAGCATTTCGTATAAATCCAAATAAACGGACCCGTATGCTTTCCTGGGAATTCCTGAAGTGAGTGTTTACCTTTAGGCTAAAGCATGTCTCTTTGAAAGTTTCGGGAAATTAATTAACGTTGATAAGTCAATGTATTCGCAAGGATACAATCCGAACTTAAACTTAAAATTGGGGGATATTATAGCAAGATAGGAAGAACTAGACAAACATGCAAAACAAATCATTATTACGGGTGCACACGTAATAACGATTTGTAATGCATGCAAGTCCCGGCAATTCCTATTATGCAAATAATGATCTATAACATCATGTCCTACCCGGAAAAGATGACTTAGTTTCCCCTATCAACTTAGAATAAATACACATGCACTGGCGCGCGTCATGATAAATCTCATATTTCTGCTTACATTATTTCCCGTTATAACTCATATTTATCTGTCTTATCTAAAATATCATTGTCTTTTCTTATGGTGTTAGAATGCCTCCTCGACGTGCAAACTCTAGCACTTCCAACCCGGATCTTGCTACTCTCCTTGCCTAGCTAGTAGGGCAAATGACCCAAGCAAACAACAACAGTGACGGGTCTCACAACATCCAAGGGAACGGTGGTACCAACCCGCCTCATTGCACGTTTAAGCACTTTAACTCGTGCAATCCTACTAAATTATTCGGAACTGAAGGTGCTACCGGCCTACTTCAATGGTTTGAGAGCATGGAAAGCACATTCCTAAACAGCGACTGCCCCGATAATCTTCGGGTTCGTTATGCCACAAGTGTACTCCAAAAGAGAGCCCTCACCTGGTGGAACGGTGAGAAACGCACTCGTGGTGCTGAGGTTGCTACATCCTTATCATGGGATGATCTGAAAAAGGACATGACTGATGAATTCTGTCCTCGAAATGAAATGAGGAAGCTCGAGGCTGAGTTTTGGGATCTTGCCCAAGACAGCGGGGATAATCTGGCTTACACCACCTGGTTCCAAGAACTAAGTCTATTGGTGCCTCACATGATCACTCCCCTCGCTCGGGGAATTGAAAAATACATAGGCGGCCTGCCTATGCAAATTCAAGATGCTGTGCTAGGAAGCAATCCTCCTACTCTTGAAGCTGCTATCCGTCTATCTGCTACACTATCCGACAACCATGTCAAAGCCGGAACCTTATCAAGAAAGGGTTCCAAGAAGGTCGTGTCTACTCTTGCGGCCGTCAAAGATGTGAAACCTGAGTTTTCTAACCGCAACAAGAAACGTAAGGGTCGAAACTTCGCAGCCGTAACTCCCGCTGTGCCTGCTATTCTAGCGGCCCCTTTGGGTCAAAACCCGAAAACTTATCAGGGCCCGAATCCCCAATGCCAGACCTGCAAGTACCATCACCCTGCCAATCTACCATGCCGATTGTGCTCAAGCTGCGGGCGATATGGACACGTGGTCACTACCTGCCGTACCCGTCCTCCCGTCCACCAAGCTGCTCCAGCCAACCTTCCAAACTATCCGGCACTTCTCAATGGTCGGGCATGTTACGAGTGTGGAGACCCAAACCATTTCCGTGACCGATGCACAAAACTTCATCACCAAGGTGGTCCCTAAGGACGAGCGTTTAATATAAACGCTAATGAGGCACAAGCAAACAACGACGTAATAAACGGTACGTTTCTCGTAAACAATCATTATGCATCCATTTTATTTGATACCGGTGCCGATAGGAGTTTCTTGTCTCTTACTTTAGAATCTCGACTTGCTAAACAAAGAACGAAACTTGACAATTCTTATTCCGTGGAAATAGCAAACGGGAAATCTATTACCATAAATTATGTTATCCGCAACTGCAATCTCGAGCTTAATAGTCATGAATTCTCTGTTGATCTCCTTCCAATGCAATTGGGAAGTTTCGACATTATAATTGGCATGGACTGGTTATCCAAACACCATGCCGAGGTTATTTGCTACGAAAAGAGCATTCGTATACCACTCTCTTCGGGCGACACGTTAGTTATTTTCGGTGAAAAACCGTGTCGTGGTCTTCAAATCATGTCTTGCACATTGGCACAAAAGTACTTGCAGAAAACGTACGTTGCATTCTTGGCCCACATAGTTGACACGAAAGACAAGGGTAAGAAATTGCAAGACATTCCAATCATCCGAGATTTTCCCGAGGTATTCCCCGAGGATTTACCTGGTCTTCCTCCCACTAGACAAGTGGAGTTTCGTATCGACCTTGTGCCCGGGGCAACTCCCGTGGAAAAAGCCCCCTATCGTCTTGCACCTTCCGAGATGCAAGAGCTTGCAAGTCAATTACAAGAACTCTCATCCAAAGGATTCATCCGCCCGAGCCATTCACGTTGGGGTGCTCCCGTGCTGTTTGTAAAGAAAAAGGATGGATCATTTCGAATGTGCATTGATTATCGTGAACTCAACAAACTTACAATTAAGAACCGATATCCTTTACCCCGTATCGACGACCTTTTCGATCAGCTTCAAGGTTCGACATGTTTCTCCAAGATCGACCTTCGTTCCGGATACCATCAACTTCGTGTTCTCGATGAAGACATTCCGAAGACTGCCTTTCGAACTAGATATGGTCACTACGAGTTCATGGTCATGCCCTTCGGTTTGACTAATGCACCTGCGGTCTTCATGGATCTCATGAACCATGTATGCAAACCTTATTTGGACAAGTTCGTGATCGTTTTCATTGCCGACATTCTTATTTATTCTAAGACGAAAGCGGAGCATGAACAACATCTTCGTTTGATTTTAGAACTCTTGAAGAAAGAACAACTATACGCCAAGTTCTCCAAGTGTGAATTCTGGCTAAAGGAAGTTCAATTTCTGGGACACATAGTCAACGATAAGGGAATTCATGTGGACCCGGCAAAAATCGAAGCAGTAAAGAATTGGAATACTCCTAAGACTCCTACCGAGATTCGTTCCTTCCTGGGACTAGCGGGTTACTATCGTTGCTTCATCTCAAATTTCTCCAAGATTGCGGTTCCGCTCACTGCCTTGACTCATAAAGGTAAATCTTACGAGTGGGGACCCAAGCAAGAGGAAGCTTTTCAAACTCTCAAGCACAAGCTCTGCAATGCTCCTATTCTAACTCTTCCTAGTGGTAATGACGACTTCGTCGTTTATTGTGATGCATCCAACCAAGGTCTTGGTTGTGTCCTTATGCAACGTGGCCAAGTAATTGCATATGCATCACGTCAACTCAAAATTCATGAGAAGAACTATACGACCCATGATCTCGAGCTTGGTGCTGTCGTTTTCGCCTTGAAAATTTGGAGACACTATTTATATGGTACCAAATGCGTGGTTTTCACCGGCCACAAAAGTCTCCAACATATTTTCAATCAAAAAAAGCTTAATATGAGGCAACGACGATGGGTCGAACTTCTTAACGACTACGACTGCGAGATTCGCTACCACCCCGGCAAAGCAAATGTTGTAGCAGATGCTTTGAGTTGTAAAGAACGTATCATGCTTCATAGTGTTCGTATTCATAATGATATCCAAGCCCGCATTCTCCAAGCACAACACACCTCGGTTACCGAGGGAAACATGTATCAAGAAATGGCATGTGGTGTAGAACTCTTGCTAGAAACCAAAGCCAACGGCCTATTGTATTACTTGGATCGTATCTGGGTTCCCGATCGCGACGACCTTCGTATATTTTTGATGAACGAGTCCCACAAAACTCGATATTCGGTACATCCCGGAGCGGATAAGATGTACATGGATCTTCGTCAGCAATATTGGTGGCCCGGCATGAAAAAGGATATTGCCCTCTTTGTGGCAAAATGCCTAACTTGTTCTAAAGTGAAGGCCGAACACCAAAAGCCTTCCGGACTCCTCGAACAACCTGAAATTCCCGTGTGGAAGTGGGAGAACCTTGCTATGGATTTCATCACCAAACTTCCACGCACTTCTAGTGGGCACGATAGTATCTGGGTTATTATCGACCGACTTACAAAGTCTGCTCATTTCTTGCCTATTCGTGAGGACTATCGAGTCGAGAAATTGGCTCGAATCTACATTGATGAAATCGTAAGTCGTCACGGAATCCCTTTGAACATCATCTCCGATCGTGATTCGCGTTTTACTTCCCGATTTTGGCAATCACTACAATCAGCACTTGGTACTCGTTTGGATTTAAGTACGGCCTACCATCCCCAAACTGATAGACAAACCGAGCGAACAATCCAAACTCTCGAGGATATGCTTAGAGCTTGTGTCATTGACTTTGGTGGCAGTTGGGATTCTCACCTACCACTAATTGAATTCTCCTACAACACCAACTATCACACAAGTATTAACATGGCACCGTTTGAAGCTCTTTATGGACGAAAATGTCGTTCACCAATTTCTTGGAATGAAATTGGCGAAGCACAAATCACCGGTCCCGAGCTTTTCCAAGAAACCACCGATAAAGTCTCTCTTATCCGTGACAACATTCGGGTAGCAAGAAGTCGGCAAAAGAGCTATGCCGACAAGCGACGGAAACCCTTGGAATTTCAAGTTGTAGATATGGTCCTTCTAAAGGTATCACCTTGGAAAGGCGTAGTCCGATTTGGAAAGAAAGGAAAACTTGCACCTCGATATGTGGGTCCATTCAAGATACTCAAAAGGGTAGGAAAAGTAGCCTACAAACTAGATCTTCCTTCAGAACTCAGCAACGTTCATCCGACTTTTCATTTGTCTAATTTGAAAAAGTGTCTAGCCGACGAGAACCTCCACATCCCCCTTGATGAAGTGCGTATTGACGAGAAAATGCACTTTGTTGAGAAACCCGTGGAAATCATGGACCGAGAAGTTAAGAAACTCAAGCGTAGCCGCATCCCCATTGTCAAGGTCCGTTGGGAGTCTAAACGTGGACCTGAGTTAACTTGGGAACGTGAAGACCAAATATCCGCATCTCATTTCATAGCCTCCACTAGCTGAATTTCGGGGCGAAATTCCTCTAACATGGAGAGACTGTGACGTTTCGGATTTTCATTCACGCACTTGTGTTATAATTATCGTGTAATCATCTCCTATTTTAATAAAGTGTAAGAGTTTTATTTAGTTTTATACGATTAGGTATTTTATTTCACGGATATAAATTAATTAAAATTTTATAAGTTTTAAAAACTTATATAAAATTTTATATAAAATCTAAATTTTAAAAGTTGCATATTTAATAAAAGAATCTATTTAAATAAGATAAATAACTTTTATAAAAATTATTTATAATAATAAAAATAAATAAAATAAGTTTATAAAAACATTTTTAAATTAATTTTATTTAAAAGAAATTAAATTAATTTAGTTAAATAAAAGTTCAATGGTTGTTTTGTAATTAATCAAACTAGAAGGTTATAAAAACTGAAATCTGTCGAGGGACCATTCCTGGACAAGTTAAAGTACAAGGACCCATCCGTATTTATTTCAAGGGTTAAAATAAGTCAAACCAAACTCCAGGGACTAAAACTGTCAAATTCCAATTCGATTATCCGGTCACCCCCTTCGATTGTCCGGCGGTCCAAAGTCTTTTCCGGCGACTCCCGACAGGGCTGTTCCCTGCACCTCAACAGCCGACAAAAGCTTCTCTGGCCTCGTCGTCCCCACGCGAACAAAAGCCCTCGACAAATTTGTCGATTAAACATAGGGATCGGCTGATCCTGTTGGTGGCCGAAAAACCCACGATCGAATTCACGCTCGACAGGCCACCTCCACGCGTGTCGATTGTCTGGTTAGTTTCGTCTCGTTCAGACCAATGTCGGGACATGCCCAATTGCACGTTCTAACATAGAAATCAAGCTCGCCTATAAATGACGATTGTCAGCCCTGCACGAGCTCGCTACCATCCTTCCACCTGCTCTCGCACCAAATTGAGGATACCATCACTTTCGTCGTCCCTGAGTGAAGCTGTGACCAGGATTTCGGAAGCTAATTCCACACAGGAATCGAATTCCACTTTTGACATTTTCGAGTTTAAAAACTGTGCCGACCAGACCCGTTTCGACTTGGTTCGAGTCTCAAATCGACTCCACTACCTTCTATTAATCCCTGGTAAACAATCCAACTCGAAATCACAGCAATCGCACGAGAGTTACCGGGCAAACCCAATGTCCTCGGACACGGTTTGCCGGTCACCGAGGTCCAGCGACCTGAATTGCCCTTGTGTAATTTATCCGTTACACCCATAACCAGCGATGGGCAGTAGCCCGGCTGGTTATGCGTGTGTGTGTCCGAGGCTGAGGTCGCGGGTTCGAACCTTCCGGCCTCCGGCCCAACCCCATTTTGCTTCTGTTTTCATTTTATTTTATTTTATTTTATTATCTTAACTTATTTTAATATTATTTTTATACACTAAAGACTAAAACGAGTCGGTTTGATCGTTCGTTTATTTTGAAATCAATTAAACGATCTTTTTATCTATAAACTATTCCAATTTTTATAAATCTTGCAATACATGTTTATGTATATAAAATATCCCATATATTTTTATAAATCTTATAATATTTTTATAAACTTATTTAAACACATTTTTATATAAAATGTCCCATAATTTTTATAAATCTTGTAACATTTTTATAAACTTATTAAAATACATTTAATATATGAAATGCCTCATTTTTTTATGAACCTTGCATTATTTTTAATAAACTTGTTAAAATAAATTTTAATATATAAAATATCAATATAATTAGTCAAATAAAGACTTTTCTTTCATTTGTTATTATTATATAAATACATAATACATAATAACTACTTATCGAAACTAAGTAGTTTCGATAGAAGAAAGTTTCGACAGCTCTGTGGTCAATCGAAACTTTGAACATAGTTTCGATAATTGAACATAGTTTCGATACTTGAACATAGTTTCGATACTTGAACATAGTTTCGATAATTGAACATAGTTTCGATACTTGAACATAGTTTCGATACCTGAAACAGTTTCGATCAAAATCAGTGACTTCAAGTAAATCTAAACCTACACTTTACACAAATAATTTTAAGAAATATTATTATAAACCTATACACAATTAAATACGGATACACACCTATAAGCATATAATAATACCCATTTATCTACATAGGGTTCCATCATGCTTAGGTTTCAAACATCTGTATCACCTACTCTCGTTGATTATCATATCCGCTAGCCAGGTGAGTTACATATCCCCTATTTTACACTTTTACATACTTTGGGGTGAAACATTATTTCATGCTACTCAATCAAATTGTTTATACGTGTTATACATGAGACTATATGCTTATTCTTTGGATGTACATACATTTAAAACACAAGACAACCAAATGTAATATTGATAGATCTATTGTGTCTGACCAGCCCACCCGGTTAGGGTGTCTATTACTGCATACTCGGATATAAGCGCGTGTTATATTCAATCATATCGGATATAGTGGGTAACTATATTCAAACATACCGGACTTAGCTGTTGTGCTCTGTTCAAACGCGTCAAACTCGGTTTGAATTGTGATTAAATAAGCGATGCATCCTTGAGGAGAATTCCCAGGAAAGAGGGGTGGGTCACTAGGACACACTTAAGTACCTTGTCTTTCCTTAGCCAGAATCCCTCATGGGCCTACACACTCTTCCAGCCATCATGTATTAATAACACTATTGTTGGGCTCATGGTCATGATGGGAACTGTTGTGGACTGGGCTTTGAGGCCCGAAAGTGAGGCTTATATATTGTAGTAGGCTTCTACTTTTTGAAGGGTAAGTAGGCTTCTAGTTTATTATTAATGGACTTTAGGCCCAATAGTTTAGATTTAGATCACAAGAGGTGGTGACATTATATGTGTGAGTTTAAGGGTGCATGAAAAGCTAAGTGTGTATAAGTGTGTGTTGAAACTTAGGATAGCACTTCAATGGATCAAATGGATAGCATGAATACAGCACAAAAATTTCCAGGCAGTGGGACACAAAAATTATTAAATATTGTATCATGTAGTGTATTTACTTATGTTAGTATGTAGGAATATTCACATAAGGAGAAATCATGTAGCATGTAGTAGCATGGCATTGTATGGGTGTCCTAGGGTTATAGTCTAGGTCAAAAGTGTATAATAACCTAATTCCCTATAACCAAGGCTCTAATACCAATCTGTCACACCGCAACCGACGGTGGAAACGTCGGGGCGGGACATGTAGACTGTTCATGAGCACAAGGTTGACTAAATTGAAATATATTAATCATTCAAATTCGTTGTAGATATTCAAGACAAAACAAAATCAAACCAAGTACATGAAATGAAATACATAATCCTTTATTTAAAATTATCTTGGTCCAAAACTTATGTGTAGCAAGCCTTGATCAAAATCACACATTAGCACCTGAAACATGAATAAAATAAGGTCAACTAAAAAGTTGGTGAGCATACACAGGTTTAATCATAATTAGTGTATAGATGTAAATAATCAAATCCTTACATAACTTGATAAAATAAGGCATTTATGGGGAGCAACTATTGTGTAACTAAAGTACAATAAAACCTTTGTAACTAGCATGCAAATTGTGTTGTCGGTAACAATCACCCCAATCTGGGTGGGTTTGTCAGACTCAATAGATCTATCATTGTTAACCATCGGCTTGAATAGTTAATGATTGCACATAAATTGCACACAAACAGTTAACACACCTAGCACTCAAACATAAAGCTCAAATTTGCACACATGAATGTAAAGAGGATTTGTGTTCGTGTAGTTTGTGTAAATGTAAACAATTGTATGTATAGAGTTCATGTTTCACCCCAAAAAGTGTAAAAGTGTGAAAAGGGGTTATGTAATACTCACTTGTAGTTTGGAGATCACACGAACAAGAGTTGCACAAGTGATTAGTTAATGCACGGGGTTAACCTATGATTGAATTGTACACATGTATCAATGGTGTGCTCAAAAGACTAGAGGAAATTCTAATACATAAAGGAATTGAGTGTGCGCTTGGTTAGGTATGAGGGTGTATTTGTTTGAGTCTCAAATGATGGTTATGATATTCCATGTAAAAGTATGTGTGCAAGAACACATGTTTTCATTTGTTTGAAGGCATTTAAGTGTAAATATAGACAACCAATTTATGTACTTTTGTTTATAATAGGTAATTAAATAATTATTTAGCTCGTTCTTGGTATTTAATTAACAGCAAAGGAAAATAAAATAAAAATAATAAGTTTAAATAAGTTGATAGTTAGCTACATAAATAAACCCTCCCCCCTTTTTTGTTTAGTTCGAACCAAAAATAAATCATTTTAAACGAAGTAAATAGTTTAAATTAATTAGTAATTAAATCACGATTTAAAGTATTCAAGTAATGTTCTAAATAATTGGTTTGATTTATAACTTAAAATGATTTAGAACCATTGTTAATCAAATCAAATATGAAAAGTATAATAAGTTTTGTTTCAAATGAATTAGTAACTTTAAATAAAACCAATTCTTAAATAAGGGTATAGTAGTGTGTTTCAAATGTTAAAAATAGATTAAGTAGAAGATGTATAATCTTATAAATTTAAAAGAGTTATAAAAATGATCATGATTATGGTCTACACATGAGTTATAAATTAAAGATTTGAAGTAATTTAAAAGGAATAGATTTTTATTTAAGATAATATAGTTGTAACCGTCGCAATACTATAAAGATTTGTTATAATAGGGATTGTATTACCCAACAAATATATATATAACATTTATAAAGTATTGGTGTCAACATTTATTTGTTTGGTTATAATGAGAACATAAATATTTTACTATTTAGTCTTTATAAGAGTACGTATAAACGTATATGAATATGTATGTATAAATACGTATGTATCAACGTATATGTGTGTGTATGAGAGTTTTAAAAACATGGCTGCAACAAAACTGAAAAAAAAGATACAAATCTGGGTATGTCGGGTTCGAACCTGACTCTAGAAATGCAAGGTTACTACCACCAGACCACATCCCGCATTTGAGTAATCATACAGAAGAAAAATTTAAAACCCAACTAAACAGTTCATCATCATATTCTCTAAACAACCAACCCAAACCCTAGCCCCGCAATCGACTGTGATTAGGCGTAGATCGATAACAGAAAACATGGGGCTTTCATTCAGGGAATCTAAACGAGTAAGTAGACGTATTAATAACCTGAAATGGTCGCGAGTAGAGGGAGATCGGCCGAAGCCTTTGGTTCGACGTTCTTCGATGCAAACCGAGTCCCAGAAGTGGTAATGAGAGGGTTTGAGAGGTTGGAGAGCTTGTAACAGGCGTCGCGATCGTAAGTGAGTGGGTGATATGTTCCAATTTCAATTGAAACGTATGGTTTGATTCGTTGTTTACAAAAAACACGGCTACGGGAATGATTTCTAAATCAAATCGGTTGATTCTCAATCAATTGGGTCATGATTTGAGTTTGTAAACGTGTGTATACTGTCCGAGCGTGATTCACGGATGATAATGCGTTTCAATTTCATGGCATTGATTCGATTTTGACTCGGATTTGACTACGATGGTCAAAACGCGTTAAATTCTGAATTTACTCATTATAATGGCCGAATTAGTATGATATTTTGTATGTAAATCGATCGCAAATCCCTCTTGTATACAAGGTGAGTCCATGACATTCGGATCTGATTGATTTAGATGCTAATTTGCAAGAATTCGAAGAGGGTTGACTTTCCAGAAGTCAAAATAGGTCAATGAGCATGAATGGGGTCAAAATTGGAGGTGGTTGGATTCAAGTTCAAGGATGGGGTTCAAGCTAAAAGGTTCAAATGAACTAGAATGGGGTTCAAGACCCCTTTAATTGATTTAGATTCTTTTTTTATAAAATTTTTTTTTATGAAATTTATATAAAAAGAAAACTTAAACATCACATGTTTTAATATAATTTTAATAAAGGAAAAGTTTCCATTTTTATAAAATTACAAAACGGTTTATTTAACAAAATCCAATGGATTTGAATATTCATTCATAGATAAATGTATGTATTTTTCGAAAGGGGTACAAGTTCATATATATATATATATATATGTGTGTGTGTGGTTACAAATGATAAAATAAAAGTTGTAATCTCCATAATATAATGTAAGTATATAATAGAAAAAATAATATGTTATTGTGTAAGGTTAAAACCTTAAATTGACACGTGTTAAGATGGTATTTAACGTGAAACATTGAGTTTAAATGGATTGTGACACAGAAAAATTTAGGCCGGAAAAATCATGGATGTTACAGTATCACCATGTTGCGGGAATTTCGTCCCGAAATTGGATTAGTGGGGCTACTGAATCAGGAAAGATATGAGGTTCGGATTTTAAACGAGCCTTGACTGTCGGTTTGAGGAGTACAATTGAATAAATGAATAATAATAATAATAATAATAATAAAAACTCAGGTTTGTTTTCTCAAGATCAGGCACGAATGATGATAGTGGATTTTGTTTTGAAATGCACTCAAGGATGAAGTTTGTTGAATAATGGTTTGGATTCTGGAGGTGAAATGCATTACTTGGAATGGAATCGATGGTAACTAAATGATCAAGGTTTGTTTAAGATGTTGTCTAATATGCTCAAAATTGTCACGGGGTAACAGATTTCACAACATTGGTCTAGGTCAAAATAACATAAAACTTCACGGGACACGAACAACGCTACTACTGATAATATGATAGGGCACTTATATATAGGAAGTACCATCAGCGTATCCACCATGCCCTTGTCATATCACATTAGTTTCGTTGCTAAATATCACGATAGGTTTTAGGTCATAACACACGACATAATTTACTATGTTTTCCATGCGCTGATTTTTATAATTACGTGTGCACCCGTAATTACTCGAATCATCGCATGGTCCGTATAGATCCTTCCTTTGTGTGTGGGTCAAAAGGGCACAAATTAACTTAGTTCATGTCTATTTTTTTCACATATGAGTTGCTAAGAAGTAGCTATGTCCCTAAATAGGCAGGTTTGTTAGCAACTAAAGAGTAACAAGGTAGTATAAGTTAAAGTTTCATGTATGGACTAGTGTCATGTAGCTTGTAATCGAATATATTTCATGTGTAATATGAACAACTTAGCATCATGTATTTTGTAAATCAATAAGCTCTCATATGTAATGTAAACAACATAGTATCATGTGTATTGTAGGAAATGAAGTTCATGTATGGTGTTGACAACTTAGCATCATGTATTTTATAACTCAACAAGTTTCATGTTCAATGTAGTCAATCTAGTATTATGTACCAAGCAAACAATTGTTATGTATCATGTATATTGCAACCAACCAAGTTCCATTTGTCCAACCCAGTAGCATGTGTATTGCAAATAAGCAAGTTTCATGTGTTATGTGATCAATCCAGTAAATTGTGTATTGCAAATAAACAAGTTTCATGTGTTATGTGATCAATCCAGTAAATTGCGATTTGTAAATAAACTAGTTTCATGTATTATGTGATTGTGTTGTGTATCTTGTGAACGTGCATACGTAAATTATTGAATTTCGTGTGTGACGTATACTAACGAGTTTTGTATGTGATCGAGTGTTGCGGACAAGCGTGTTATTTGGCGTTCATGTATAATGTGGTAGTTAGGTTCTAGCTCTTTAAATCTCGTTGAGGTTTGTAGGGATGGTTAATGTTTACGCGAAATGGGTCGTCTCTTGAAGCGGCAAGTGAAGGGTAACGAGGAGGTTCAGAAAATATCATGGGAAATGGGTTTACAAGGAACTGATCTTTGTTTGAAAATAGGAAATTGTAACATGTTCTTGGTGGTAGATATATGAAGTAGTGAAACTATTGAGTCAAATAATCTAAATAACCAATTTATAGGAAAAATCTTTTTATTAAATTTTCAATTATTATAAGAACATTTTTAAGAGAAATTTATTGGCTAAACAAGCGTTTGTATATTAATTTAACCAGGGTTTAGAATTTATTGACTTAACGAGAAAAGTCATAATTATTTATCAATTTGAAATACTGTTTTTATAAGACAGGTCGTATTAAGTCTCCATATAGGGTGAAAAGGTTTATGGAAAATTTATATTTTTGATACTATCTAAAAGTTTGACAAACATTTTGTTTGAACACGATAACGAGGTTTGTTTAAATCTAATAATAGTATGATTTGTTTACAAAGGAGATTGTCGGTAGTGTCCTAAATCGTATTGAATGAAGAGGGTGATACTTGGGAAATTTTAATGAAAATATGATAGGTGTGATTTACACTCAAAGAGTCAAATCAATAAATAATAACTTTAGAGTTGAAATATATATAAAATTGATTAAATGTTGAAATGTTAAACATTACTCAAAACCTAGGGAAATGGTTCTCAAACTGAAAATTTAAAGACAATAAATAATGGAAAAATAATTTTGTTAACGTCTCTTGTAGCTTTCCATTAGAAGGAAGATAATTCCCAAGGCGAGCACTGCTATGGTCACTCGGGTAGCCGACCTGGCTTCAGCTTTAGCTGTCTCCGTGCGATGCTCCAGTATTTCTTTTTCGAGAATGGAGATTAATTCGTTTTGGTACCCTAATTGGTTTTCTAGGCTATCCATTATTTGTCCTTGCAAATCATGCATTACCTCATGCTCCATCCTTTGCCTCTCAAACTCTGCGGTCCTCACATATTGGTGAATGTCATTGACTGGAATTCCTATAGCACTAATGGGTGCCATGGTATGCCTTACCCAAGGGTTAGGATGATACAGGTCGGGCACCAGATACGGGTCTCTTAATGGGGGTGATCTAGGTGTTTGAAGTCTTTGGCCGGTGTTCCTAGCCCAATCTGCCCTTACATCAAACCTTGGCCTGGTAGCTGAGGGTGGTGGTGACCGATACACGGGTGACCTGATGTCTTCTTCCCGATCAGACTCTGCTCCGGGACGGTATACCGGGGAGGAAGGAGAGTAGGAGTCTATGTCTAGCAGAAAACAATGTAAAGGTTGTAAGCGATAATAAAATACCGAGTGTTAAATATAGGAGTTCTCATAGGTTTAGAGTTTGACTAGTCATAACACCGAGTCTTCACAATAGTATTTAGAAATACCCTTGACCTATAAGCGATGCATCCCTGAGGAGAATTCCCAGGAAAGAGGGGTGGGTCACTAGGACACACTTAAGTACCTTGTCTTTCCTTAGCCAGAATCCCTCATGGGCCTACACACTCTTCCAGCCATCATGTATTAATAACACTATTGTTGGGCTCATGGTCATGATGGGAACTGTTGTGGACTGGGCTTTGAGGCCCGAAAGTGAGGCTTATATATTGTAGTAGGCTTCTACTTTTTGAAGGGTAAGTAGGCTTCTAGTTTATTATTAATGGACTTTAGGCCCAATAGTTTAGATTTAGATCACAAGAGGTGGTGACATTATATGTGTGAGTTTAAGGGTGCATGAAAAGCTAAGTGTGTATAAGTGTGTGTTGAAACTTAGGATATCACTTAAATGGATCAAATGGAAAGCATGAATACAGCACAAAAATTTCCAGGCAGTGGGACACATAAATTATTAAATATTGTATCATGTAGTGTATTTACTTATGTTAGTATGTAGGAATATTCACATAAGGAGAAATCATGTAGCATGTAGTAGCATGGCATTGTATGGGTGTCCTAGGGTTATAGTCTAGGTCAAAAGTGTATAATAACCTAATTCCCTATAACCAAGGCTCTAATACCAATCTGTCACACCGCAACCGACGGTGGAAACGTCGGGGCGGGACATGTAGACTGTTCATGAGCACAAGGTTGACTAAATTGAAATATATTAATCATTCAAATTCATTGCAGATATTCAAGACAAAACAAAATCAAACCAAGTACATGAAATGAAATACATAATCCTTTATTTAAAATTATCTAGGTCCAAAACTTATGTGTAGCAAGCCTTGATCAAAATCACACATTAGCACCTGAAACATGAATAAAATAAGGTCAACTAAAAAGTTGGTGAGCATACACAGGTTTAATCATAATTAGTGTATAGATGTAAATAATCAAATCCTTACATAACTTGATAAAATAAGGCATTTATGGGGAGCAACTATTGTGTAACTAAAGTACAATAAAACCTTTGTAACTAGCATGCAAATTGTGTTGTCGGTAACAATCACCCCAATCTGGGTGGGTTTGTCAGACTCAATAGATCTATCATTGTTAACCATCGGCTTGAATAGTTAATGATTGCACATAAATTGCACACAAACAGTTAACACACCTAGCACTCAAACATAAAGCTCAAATTTGCACACATGAATGTAAAGAGGATTTGTGTTCGTGTAGTTTGTGTAAATGTAAACAATTGTATGTATAGAGTTCATGTTTCACCCCAAAAAGTGTAAAAGTGTGAAAAGGGGTTATGTAATACTCACTTGTAGTTTGGAGATCACACGAACAAGAGTTGCTCAAGTCATTAGTTAATCCACGGGGTTAACCTATGATTGAATTGTACACATGTATCAATGGTGTGCTCAAAAGACTAGAGGAAATTCTAATACATAAAGGAATTGAGTGTGCGCTTGGTTAGGTATGAGGGTGTATTTGTTTGAGTCTCAAATGATGGTTATGATATTCCATGTAAAAGTATGTGTGCATGAACACATGTTTTCATTTGTTTGAAGGCATTTAAGTGTAAATATAGACAACCAATTTATGTACTTTTGTTTATAATAGGTAATTAAATAATAATTTAGCTCGTTCTTGGTATTTAATTAACCGCAAAGGAAAATAAAATAAAAATAATAAGTTTAAATAAGTTGATAGTTAGCTACATAAATAAACCCTCCCCCCTTTTTTGTTTAGTTCGAACCAAAAATAAATCATTTTAAACGAAGTAAATAGTTTAAATTAATTAGTAATTAAATCACGATTTAAAGTATTCAAGTAATGTTCTAAATAATTGGTTTGATTTATAACTTAAAATGATTTAGAACCATTGTTAATCAAATCAAATCTGAAAAGTATAATAAGTTTTGTTTCAAATGAATTAGTAACTTTAAACAAAATCAATTCTTAAATAAGGGTATAGTAGTGTGTTTCAAATGTTAAAAATAGATTAAGTAGAAGATGTATAATCTTATAAATTTAAAAGAGTTATAAAAATGATCGTGATTATGGTCTACACATGAGTTATAAATTAAAGATTTGAAGTAATTTAAAAGGATTAGATTTTTATTTAAGATAATATAGTTGTAACCGTTGCAATACTATAAAGATTTGTTATAATAGGGATTGTATTACCCAACAAATATATATATATATATATATATATATATATATATAACATTTATAAAGTATTGGTGTCAACATTTATTTGTTTGGTTATAATGAGAACATAAATATTTTACTATTTAGTCTTTATAAGAGTACGTATAAACGTATATGAATATGTATGTATAAATACGTATGTATCAACGTATATGTGTGTGTATGAGAGTTTTAAAAACATGGCTGCAACAAAACTGAAAAAAAGATACAAATCTGGATATGTCGGGTTCGAACCTGACTCTAGAAGTGCAAGGTTACTACCACCAGACCACATCCCGCATTTGAGTAATCATACAGAAGAAAAAAAATTAAAACCCAACCAAATAGTTCATCATCATATTCTCTAAACAACCAACCCAAACCCTAGCCCCGCAATCGACTGTGATTAGGCGTAGATCGATAACAGAAAACATGGGGCTTTCATTCAGGGAATCTAAACAAGTAAGTAGACGTATTAATTACCTGAAATGGTCGCGAGTAGAGGGAGATCGGCCGAAGCCTTTGGTTCGACGTTCTTCGATGCAAACCGAGTCCCAGAAGTGGTAAGCAGAGGGTTTGAGAGGTTGGAGAGCTTGTAACAGGCGTCGCGATCGTAAGTTAGTGGGTGATATGTTCCAATTTCAATTGAAACGTATGGTTTGATTCGTTGTTTACAAAAAACACGGCTACGGGAATGATTTCTAAATCAAATCGGTTGATTCTCAATCAGTTGGGTCATGATTTGAGTTTGTAAACGTGTGTATACTGTCCGAGCGTGATTCACGGATGATAATGCGTTTCAATTTCATGGCATTGATTTGATTTTGACTCGGATTTGACTATGATGGTCAAAACGCGTTAAATTCTTAATTTACCCATTATAATGGCCGAATTAGTATGATATTTTGTATGTAAATCGATCGCAAATCCCTCTTGTATACAAGGTGAGTCCGTGACATTCGGATCTGATTGATTTGGATGCTAATTTGCAAGAATTCGAAGAGGGTTGACTTTTCAGAAGTCAAAATAGGTCAATGAGCATGAATGGGGTCAAAATTGGAGGTGGTTGGATTCAAGTTCAAGGATGGGGTTCAAGCTAAAAGGTTCAAATAAACTAGAATGGGGTTCAAGACCCCTTTAATTGATTTAGATTTTTTTTTTATAAAAATTGTTTTTATGAAATTTATATAAAAAGAAAACTTAAACATCACATGTTTTAATATAATTTTAATAAAGGAAAAGTTTCCATTTTTATAAAATTACAAAACGGTTTATTTAACAAAATCCAATGAATTTGAATATTTATTCATAGATAAATGTATGTATTTTTCGAAAGGCGTACAAGTTCATATATATATATATATATGTGTGTGTGTGTGTGGTTACAAATGATAAAATAAAAGTTATAATCTCCATAATATAATCTATACTATATAATAAATGAAAATCATTCATGCCACGTGTCGCGTTTACATCTCTCTTCATCATTTTTTTCCCGCATCTCTCACTTATTTAATGCACTTCTCTCTTTTTTTAATAATGATTTATATTTAAAGAAAAATATTAGTTATACTAACAAAACACATTTTTTTTTTTAAATTATCTCTTATTTTAAGAAACTTTGAAATTTAATTATGTAACTTTTGTTGTTAACTAAATAGTGATGTAAGTAAAATTATATTAAATAAAAATTAATGTATTCAAACCGTGTAATAATCATGTTTTTAAATATATAAACTTTTTATTACTGAGAATATAAAATTATATTTTATCAACCCGTGTAACACACGGGTTTTTAAAAATACAAATTTACTATTACTAAGTATATAATATTACATTTTATCAACCCGTGTAATACACGAGATTTTAACCTAGTGTAAGTATATAATAGAAAAATAATATGTTATTGTGTAAGGTTAAAACCTTAAATTGACACGTGTTAAGATGGTATTTAACGTGAAACATTGAGTTTAAATGGATTGTGACACAGAAAATTTTAGGCCGAAAAAATCATGAATGCTATTGTTGTCCGTTAAAAAAAAAGTAGAAGAATCTGCAATATTGGTGGATTAATTACCTGCCTCCCTTCCCTCCCACCACCAATAGAATTTAGAACAATAAGGTCAATTCCCACTCGTTAAAAAAAGAGCTCTAGTCTTTTTTATTATTAATTGCTTTAAAGGAAAAATTCCAAGTAGGTATGGTGTCATCATAGGCATATTTCATAAATGGAATCAATTAATGATATATATGGAGAGAGAATCTATTTTTTTTAGGTGATAAGTATGATAACGGTTAACCTTCATCTACTTAATTATATTTATTTTAGAGTGATGTGGGCTCAACTGGCACATTCTATTAGGGGAGGCTCGTATATCAGTCTACTCATATAACCCTCAAAGAATTCGAATCTACAGAGGGTGTTCCTAGTTTTTATGAAGTGCATCTTGCAAGATTCGAACCCATAACCTCCACAGAGGGGAAACCCTTCAAAAAATCCCTCTGACCACCAAGGCAGAACCTTGATGACATCTACTCAATTATATAATTTATAATTAGTTTTTTTAATTTTATTATTAAAAGGGTGTTTTGGTACATTAACAATTCCACTATTTTAATATTTATATTTATTTATTAATACATTGATTACACTTCGAATATAATTAATTTAACTTTATATTTTGTGAGACACGCTTCGAGCTGATCGAAATCGACAACCTTCCTTCTCTGGTCACCCTATCGACGGTTGATCAATCGACAGTTCTTTCTCCGAATATGGTCATATGTTACTATAAAACATATATGATTGCGTGAATATGGCCATATGTTACTATAAAACATACATGATTATGGTTATGCGTTATTCCGTTATTATCATTTTACACATTCGTTATTATAAACTGCGTTATTATTATGACGCAGACGCATTTACCCCTTGTCTACTTAACAAGTGTCGCATGTTAGTGCCTTTGTACGCTTCCTACGCTAAAAGCCCTTTGTACAATATATATATATAGGGGAGGGATCAAGAGAAAACCACAAAGTTAGGCGAAAACTGAGAAAACCACATCATTTTAGGCAAAAAAATTTATTTACGTATACGTATCCAAAAATAATTTTTTTGATTTACGTATACGTAACCACAATTTTTTGTTTTATGTTTACGTATACGTAACACTATGTGTAAAAATGATTTTTGGTAAAAATGTTTAATATTACATTGATACTCTTATAAATAAATAAAAATAAAATAAAACAAAAAAAAATATTATTATATGATTGGGTAAAATTGGTTTTTTTAGTGGTTTTCTCGGTTTTCGCCTAACTTGTGGTTTTCTCTGGAACCCTCCCCTATATATATATATATATATATATATATATATATATATATATATATATATATATATAGGATGGATCAAGAGAAAACCAAAAAGTTAGGCGAAAACCGAAAAACAATGTGTAATACTATGGGTTACGTATACGTAACCGCACTTTTTTTTTGTTTTCTGTTTACGTATATGTAACACTATGGGTTACGTATACATAAGCCAATATTTAAATGATTTTTTGGTAAAAATCTGCAATATATTTATTGATACTCTTATAGAAAAAATAAAAAAAAATAAAAAAAATATATATTATATTATTGATTAAAATTGGTTTTTTTAGTGGTTTTGTTTTCTCGGTTTTTGCCTAACTATGTGGTGCTCCACATTTTCTACGCTGTCACCTCACCTCTACGATAGGTTTCACCGGGATACTCCCTTTAGCCTTAAAAAGAACTCTTCGCCCTTGAGGGTTCCGCTTTTGGTGAATTAATTGCATCATTGGGCCCCTAATTATAATGTATTTTTTTTACTTTTTTTGTGTTTCAATTTAATTAATTTGTAGTGGATTAGTAACTTACATATCATATGCTTTGTTGATTTATGCATGGCTTTTACTTTTAATTTTACATCATTTTAAATATAGTAACTAGGTAAAAATGGTAAAAACAAATAGGTATTGTCTTAATTTTTAAAAGCATCAATTTGTATAAATTTTTACACACACAATACTTTATTTATATAATATGGGTTGTGTTAAACGCACTCTACCCTCCGTTATTTTCATTAAATATATTCTCTTCCCCTACTAAATCAGTCATTTTATTTATTTACCTTCACTTGATATGGGAAATGTTTAGCTTGTCCCTTATTTTTAATAAGAAAGTATTTGTTTTTATAATAAATTATATATATTTTTTGTAAATAATTTTAATTGATATACAAACAATTTGATTATTAAAAATAAATATAAAAAAGGGTGAACATATGGAAATGTTTGAGTTTGTAAGAATGTTTATAGGGTTTAAGAAAAATGTAATGTTTTAAAATACTTTATTAAAACCTGATGTGACATCTAACTGAAGATATAAATCGTTTTTTGCTTCATGCTCTATGGATAGTCTAAGACTATAAGTATTGCTAGGGTGAAGGTGAGAGCACACCTCGTGTCACGTAGCCGACACATAAACACTGATAAATCTCACTCTCACCTTCACCCAGGTGTGTAATGGTGGGGTGAAGGTGACCAGTTTTGTAATAATTACATAATTAAAATTTATTTAATTTATTTATTTTATATATATTATTTATATTAAAAAATAATGCTATTTAAATCACAAATAAATAAAAACCCTAATTTAATTTAATATTGGATTACAAACAACAAATAAATAAAACCTAATGATAATTATAACAAAAAAAAGTTAAATAAAATGATAAAAACCTTGAATAAAATAAAATAATAAATACTAAAATAAAATAATAACTTTATAAATAATAATTTTTTTATATAAAATAATAAATTTTGATATTTATATTAAAAAATAATGCTATTTAAATAACAAATAAATAAAAACCCTAATTTAATTTAATATATTGGATTACAAACAACAAATAAATAAAAACCTAATGATAATTATAACAAAAAAAGTTAAATAAAATGATAAAAACCTTGAATAAAATAAAATAATAAATACTAAATAAAATAATAACTTTATAAATAATAATTTTTTATATAAAATAATAAATTTTGAATAGAATAAAATGATAAAAAGTAAATATACAATTAAAAACAATCATTTTCTACTAGTTTGACCAAGCAAATACCTCGCACGCCGGTGAACACTACCACCCGGCCCTCACCACGCCTGCCCTCACCCCCACCCAACGCGGTGTTCCACGCCCGTGGTTGGTGAGGTGGCACCACGCCCGGCCTCTCACCTTGCCATTACGCATAGTCTAAGCCACCTTGATATTCCTAGATTAATTATATATGTTTTAGATATCAGGTAAGGAACTATATATTCATCATAAGTAATCTATACTATATAATAAATAAAGGTTTTTTCATGTCACGTATTGTATCCATATTCATTCGCGTCATTTTTTCTTGTCTTTCTCTTTTATTAAATACAACTTTATCTTTTAATAATAATATATTTTTAAAGAAAATAATAATTATACTAATAAAACACATTTATTTTAAATTATCCCTTATTATAAGAAAACTTTGAAAATCTAATTATGTAACTTTTATTTTTCAATCAAATAGTAAATTAAAATCAAGTTATATTAAATAGAAATTAAAGTATTTTCAAAACCCAATTATAAATTAATTTTTATATATTTTAAAGTTGGTTTTCTATCCTTAGTGTATGTAATACATTTTTAAATCTGTAAAATATATACATAAAGATTTAAGAAAAATTTTATGAATTGATATTTTTCACCCTGTGTGTATTACACGGGTTCTAAGCTAGTAATATATTATTTATAGATTATTTGTGTTTGAAATTTCACCAAATGTCGTAGGTGTGAACTTTCTTATATATATATGATACTATGGTAAAACATGGGCTAAATAAATATAACTTGTTATAAAATAGTATTATCTATGAAAATTTGTATATTTAGTGTTATTAGTCATATGTGAAATAAGAAATAATTAAAAATTTTCTTATGATTTAGTAATTTTTAATAAAATATTAGAATATATGTTAGATATTTAATTATTTAACATCATCATTATTTAATATGAGAATTAAATAAGAGAAAGACGAAAAATAAAAATCTGGATTTCATCAGAAGACGACACATAACAATTATAGTTATTCATTTATTATATATAGGTTAGATTATAATATATGTTAGAAATCATGTATATTATACATGGTGAATAAGTGCAGTGTTATATATATATATAATAAAGATCTAATATTATATATTTTTAACATATTACATAATTTTTTAATACAAATTTTAGAAATATTATATAGTTATTTTTTAAAAATGTTTTATATAATGAATGAAAGAAATGTTCAAACTATAAAAATGTTTTATGAACAAATCTATGTTTTTTAATTAAAAAATGTTTCATAAAAATAGTTATAAAAATCATTATTATTTAATAGGAGAGAGAGGTATGAAATAAAAATTATAATTTTTTTATAGAAACTTGTATCATTAAATAGGAGAGAGAGACGGAAAAAAATGTTAAGAATGAACATGAAAATGACATGTGGTACCAAAAAATATTTATTTATTAGTATGTATATATGTATAGATATGTGGCATATGGCTTATAAATAAAGAGTACTTTATTTTTCTATAGAATGGAAATGCACCAAGTGTTTTATTTATTAAGATGCTCAATATAGTGTAACAAAATTAATATTTTTTGGTACTTTACTGAATAAGCAACTTGTTATATTCTTTTAATTTATGTAATACTAATGAAATACATAAAAAAAACTCACCGAACCTTTGTTTTGTTTATCTAAAAAAGATTTGATAGTTACATAATTAGATTTTCTGAATCAACCATTTTTATCATTTTTGTCTATTTTAAAATCATTATTAAAGGTAGTTCAAATAATAAAATCGTTCAAAGGATAAGTTAAGTTTTCATTCCTATTCTAAATAATGGATTGAGTAAATTTTGCTTTTGGTTCATGTGGTTTTGCCTGTTTAACCATTTTAGTCCTAAAAGGATTCTTTTAGCATATCAGTTTTAACCATTTCAGTCCATAACACTAACCATGTTAACTTTTTCTGTTAAATATAGAGCATTTTAGACATTTTATTTCTTAGTGAACTAATTTAACATTTTCAGTCATATAAAAACCTTTTTTTATGATTTTTCATAAAAAAATCTACTTTTCTTAAAACGTTTTTTTATACTTTTTTAAAATATTTTTTTGTTTTTTTTCTCGTAAAAACGTCTTCTTTGAACTTTTTAAAATACGTTTTTTAACTTTTCTATTTTTTTATAAAAACGTTTTAAACATTTTTTAGGTTTTTTATAAAAAAACATTTTTTAGCTTTTTCATAAAATAATTTTTTAACTATTTTAAAAGCGTTTTTTTTACTCTTTTAAGTGAAATAATTTTTAAAATAGTGAACTATTAAAAAAAACGTTTTTAAATAGTTAAAAAAAATTATGAAAAAGATAAAAAAAAATTGTAAAAAAATAAAATAATGTTTTTAAAAACATTTTTTAAGTTAAAAAAATTATTTTCAGAAAGGTAAAAAAAGCGTTTTTAAAAAGGTTAAAAATACACGTTTTTACGAAAAAAAACTAAAAAAATAATTTAAAAAATTAAAAAAATAGTTAAAAAATGTTTTTTTATGAAAAAAACCTAAAAAAAAGTTTTTATTTGAATGAAAAGATTAAACTAGTTCACTTAGAAATAAAATAACTAAAATGCTTCAATACTTAACAGAACAAGTTAACAGGGTTAGTGTCATGGATTGAAATGGTTACAAAAATACATCCTCGGGGGCTTATATGTTAAAAGATTCTTTTTTGGACTAAAATGGTTAAACAGATCAAGCCACATGGGCCAAAAGCGGAGTTTATTCTAATGGATTTGTATATGTGAGATGTATTAAACTTTTTTTTTTTAAATTAACTTTACTAAAGTAATTAATATTATAAAAAATAGACTATATTATTAAGTATTTTTTTAATATAAAAAAATGTTTGAGTTTATTTAATATGGATTAGGTTCAGGTAAAAGGATTCTAATTCTAAGAAAAGTGAGAAAGATTTAGGGCCATTAGATTAAATTGTAGAAAAATTTTAATTGTTGAGATTAAATTGTAGGAGAAAAAGTTGTTAAAATGGTATTTTAGTCTTGACCACTTTTGATGACTTTTTATCAAGTTCCCCTCATTTTTAAACGTTCATAACTTTTACATACGACATTATTTTTTCAAAAACATTACACCATAAAAACGAGCGTTTTTTTATCTTTAAAACGAGTAGTGTTGTTATAAACAAAAACAAAAAAAATTACGTTTTCCAGCTAATTGTGTAATTAGTCAGGTCAATGTGTAATACAAGTTCATTGTGTACTACAAGTTCATTGTGTTATATGTATTTATCATTATGTTTTACGTTTTCCAGCTAATTGTGTAATTAGTCAGGTCCATTGTGTAATACAAGTTCATTGTGTAATACCACGCCTGGTCATTGTGTAATATCTGGTCATTGTGTAATTAGTCAGGTCATTGTGTAATACAAGTTCATTGTGTAATTAGTCAAGTCATTGTGTAATACAAGTTCATTGTGTAATACCACGTCTGGTCATTGTGTAATACAAGTTCATTGTGTAATTAGTCGGTTCATTGTGTAATTAGTCAGGTCATTGTGTAATACAAGTTCGTTGTGTAATACCATGTCTGGTCATTGTGTAATTAGTCAGGTCATTGTGTAATACAGGTTCATTGTGTAATACAAATTCATTGTGTAATACCACGTCTGGTCATTGTGTAATTAGTCAGGTCATTGTGTCAAATATTTTTCATCATTGTGTTATATGTATTCATCATTGTGTTTTACGTTTACAACTCATTGTGTAATTCACTCAAATATGTCAGGTCATTGTGTCAAATATTTTTCATCATTGTGTTATATGTATTCATCATTGTGTTTTACGTTTACAACTCATTGTGTAATTCACTCAAATATGTCAGGTCATTGTGTAATATGCTCATTGTGTAATATCAGTTTATTGTATAATATCATGTCTGGTCATTGTGTAATATCAGACCTTGTATTACACATTGATCATTATGCCCTCCTTTAAAAACAATAAAATGACAATGTCAAGCTTATAATCTTTTTACCCTTCTTATTTTTAAAATCTTTTTTACTGTAACCTAACCCTATTTAATATTATGAAAACATTCTTTATCGATTAAAGCCATATCATATCCAATGGCCCAAATAATAATAACTATTGAATTTGATTGGTGTACCGTTTGGACTAATATATGAAATAGGAAACGACTATATTTAAAAAATGTGAGCCAACCACTCTGGAATTAAAAAGGTTTTAATTATCATTCACACAAACAAGTTTCTAGAAAAAAAATGTTGTTTCTTTGATTCTAACTAAATAATTAACACTTATTAATTGTTTATCTTGCTTATAATATGTAATTTAGAACAAGGTTCTAACGTAATAAAATCTCTCATTTAATAAAAAACTAAATGTTTTGCCATTTGGCATCACCATATTCAATGTCATAACTTTTTTCCTCTAAAAACACATTTATATCCTCTATTTAATACTTTCATATTTAACCTTTTTTTAAACAATTTACATAAATAAACATTTTCATCATTATTACCACTTGCTCACATTTTTTTAAAATTATCATCAAAAGTTAATATTTTTAAAAAGTCAAGAATTAAAAAACAAGAGATTTATAAAAAAAATCAGTTTTTAAAGTTTTATTATTAAAAAACGATTTTTTAAAATTTTATCATCAAAAAACAAGATTTTTTTAACTTTACATATAAAATTTGAAAAATACTAAGTTTGCATTTTAAATAAATATGTGTTAGAATAAAGTTACTAATACTTAATTAGTAGTTTTTTAATTAAATTTGATATTTATAAACAAATTTTTATTTTGATTTATAAATTTTAATACACTTAGTTTTTAATAAAATTAAGAACTTGCAAATATTTATTTTTAAAAGTGTATTATATTTTAAAATTTAATTTTTTTAAATGACGAGATTCTTTTTTCAAAAAACATGTTTACAAGTTTCAATTCTAATTTATTAGTTTTAAATTTTTCATATTTGATTTTGGAATTTTAAATTTAATTGTGTCGAAATATTAAGGAGTAAAATTTTTAAAATTTGGAGTTTAAAATTTTTAATTTAAAAGAGGATATATTGTTAAAATTTAAATTTTATTTGTATATTTTTATTATTTTTTTAATGAGAGATTTAGTATTAAAACTTTAGCGAGATTTTTCGCATACAACTACAAATAGTATCCGTCAATCAGAGCGTCTTGATGATGATTTTGATAAAAGTTTATAATCTCCCGATGTTCTAAATGTACTTACATTATCAGGTTTGTCAAACCATAAATTAGTTTTAAATGTCGGTGTTTCAGTTATGCTATTAATAAATATTAATCAAAAAATGGTTTATGTAACAATTTTTTAGGTCAAACCACAAGGTAATCGCGTTATAGAAGCGAAGATTACATTTTGAATCAACATTGATCATCACAATTTTATTCTTATAATTGAGTTAACATATTCAGACAACAGAATTTCATTAAAACTTCAAAGAAAAATATACAGTTTTTGTATTTTTGCAATGACCATGAATAAAAGTTTAGCGTAATCACTTTCAAAAGTTGTTTGTATTGAAAGATCTAGTGTTTATTCATGATTAACTGTATGTTGCATTATCAAGAGTTAAAAGTAGAGACGGACTCAAGCTATTAATATTTGATAAACATGAAAAAGTTACCAATACCACGCCAAATGTTACAATAAGTATTTTTAAATTTGTAAATAATCATTGTAAGGTCTAATTTGACATGATATTAATGTATTGTAAAAAGTGCACAACTTATTAAATGAATTTTCATGTATTTTTTATGTTTTAATTATTCTCATCCATGTAACAAAATGAAAAAGTTACAAATACAATATCAAATTTATATAAAAAGAGTTATTAAGATATTTATATAATCTTAACGTTTCAGCCCGTGTAACATATGGGGTTAAAGCTAGTTTCTTAATAAATGGTTACATGTTATAATCTTAACTTATTTAACTAGATATAGTCCGCTGGTCCGACATACACCCGTAAAAAAGACGGTCACCACCGTAACGGAAGTGATGCGCTTGTCTATTACTAACTACCACAAATGGAAAGGTCGGCATCCAATCAAGAAGGGCCACCGGCCAATTTTCACCACACTCCCTCATTTTTATAAAATTTACACTTTAAACCCTAAATTTTTTTTAAGTTTCAAGTTTACTCATGGACATATTTTTCAACTCTATCTTTCAAATTTATAAATTTCGACTTTACCCCTGTAATATATTTTTAATAGACGCTTTTAACTCGATCACTTAAATTTCTAAACTCTCAAATTTATCCCATAAATTTTTTTCTTTTTCTTTTACTTTTTATATGCGTTTGTAAAAAAAATCTACTTTTTTTACTTGATTACTACTTTCTTTAACGAAGTTGTCGTTTCAATGTTAGACTTTATTCGCGCTGCATTTTATCTATTGTTTCGATCTTCATGACCGATTCATGACAACCTCATATGTTTCTTTTATGTGATTACTCACGTTGTTGTCGTCTCTGCAACACGCCTAACCTCCGACGCATCGTATAGGCTTTAATTATGTATTTAAACACGTTAATATTACCGCACGATCCCGCCACCGCGTGGGGTCATATTTTCTAGTTTTTAATAATTGTTCAATTTTACGAGCATGGTGTATTTTATAAATTTCTTTGCAGCTGCTTCAACATGATTGGTTAAGCATGATGTCATTCACTCACAAAAACCTCTTATTTTACCATTAATTAAACATTCAGAAAAGAAAAAAAACAAAGTTGCGCCATAAAATATAGAGTTGCAAGTTAAAAATGGTATTTTTTTATATTTAAACAAGTACCTGGATATCTTTTTGAAGATAGATAATATTTGTAGTCCACATGTTTCCCATAAACTGCTTTTAGATATCAAGACAAATAATTCATCTAGAAGCTTGACTCCAGCAGAAATCAAGTCCATTTTGGTGGTTGATAAAATAAGATTTTGCTCTAATTTTATTATTATTATCGATACTTTATTGATTAATCAACTCATTTCGGTTTAATTATACTAAAAACAGCCGTATCAACCAGGAAAGACCTCTATCATCCATTTTTCAAACCGAATACAACCAGACAGTAAGGTTCATCATAAACCAAAATCAACCCTTCATTTCTTAAAGAAACGTACAACAGTCACAAGTACAAGGATAAGTCCTTGCCGGAATAATGTTTTCCAAACAACCCACCAGTAACTAATGCAAACATCCATTGTCGTAAGAAATGACCATTTGACTCAAAAAATACAGCTGGGTATCATTGTCATACCAGAAAAAACTCGATATCAAGAGTAACACTGCTGCTGCTGCTAGAGGGTTGTCGTAATCAAGTATAGTATTGTAATGTTATCTTGCTTGCCTTCTGGTGCGCGCAAGCAGAGCCAGAAGTATCTTTTTCCTAGGTCCCTGAAACATAATAATAAAATCAAGTGATCAAAATCTGTAATTGATTTGTGATAGAACAACATCAATAAATAAAATCAGTACACCCAAAGGTCATGACTTCAAAATATCAAACGATGATAGAAAATCTTTAATTGATCGTGATAGATAAAGAAAAACATACCATAGGTATTCCCAACTCTTTGAGATTCTGGTCCCCCATTTGGCTCAAAGCAGCCATATCAACCTAACATTCAATACGTATAGTAAATAAATAAATATTACTTTTTAAAGAGCGCTAGCAAGTAAAGCACAGAGCAACTATAACAGTTCTAAAACTTCCAACGAGTGGTCCATCATAATCAAATACTAAATTTAGTTAAGCACCCCACCAAAAACTTGCAACCAAGAAAACCTGCTAAATAAGATGAATTTACAAGAAACCAAAGGTTGTTAAGAATTGTGCAACCGTTTCCAAATGTGGAGAAAATTTGCATGAACTGCCTGCAGGAAAATATCTTCGATGCGGGAAATCACAGTTAAATTTGAAATTGTACAATAAAGCGAAGCTAGCATCTGTTTGCAAGTTTGTGTGATTCTCATAATTGATAATATACTAGGCTTCTTTTAACAGCATAACATAACTTCAAGTTGCCATATACATGTTTTGTGTGAATAAAGAAGATGAACAACAAATCAAGTTGATGATTAATCTTCATGTAGCATACATTTTTTGACGTCATCACTCATCACAAAATAATGTAAATCATGAGCAGAAATAATCTTAGTTAGCAATGTTTACTACCTCCTCAACCTTGAACGAAATTAGATACTTTTCCAGTCCCAATGAACGCAAAAATCCTTCCACGGTGAGATGTTCTACCTATAAGCAACAATCAGCAACGAAAAGTAAGGAAAAAAGCGAGTGTTTTTTGGGTAAAAGCTCAAATATCTGAGTATTTTTCAATTTATGAGAAGAAAAGGATCACAAACAGTTTTGCATCCAAACTAATTTGAATGCTCAAATATTTCAGAAATTAACATTAGAAATTACATTAAAAATAAGATAGATAGCTTAACTGGATAAGGATTTCGTTGCATATTACCACCAGATGGTAGCGTGGGGGCAACCAAAGGCGCAGCTCCAGAAGATTTCAATGGCCCAACAGAGAGAGGTTGTTTTGTCAGAAACGATGTGGTGGTCATGGGCCTTGAAATCTCACCAGCATCTCGACTGCCATACGCCACTGATCTAGAATCTTCATATGCCCGCCTTCTCTGTGGTGATAAATCCCTTAAAGTATTCAAAACCCTTTCAGGTGATTTACGCCTAATGTGATCCAAAGTCCATGGGGAGTAAGAATTTCCTAAAAATCCCATACGAGGCGGACCTTCTGAAGTTCTCAGGGAAGTGTATTGACCTGTCATACTACCAATGGGTCGCTCTGCTATGCGTGGTCTGACATCATTTACCTTGGGTACCCAGTTTCTAACCTCATGTGGCTCAGGCCTACATTGTCTACCATCCATGGGTTCAGCCATCCTCTGTTTATCATCCCTAGACACGAGCCTGAGAGGTCTATCATCCCTAGAAACAGGCACGTGAGGTCTATCGTCCCTTGGCTCCGTCATGATCTGCCTCTCCCGTCTTGGTTCAGGCATATGCCTTGGGTTGTCCCTTGCCTCGGGTACCCTCTGTCTTCCATGTCTGGTTTCATGCGAGCTATAGGGGGCAATAGGCTTGGCAGTTGAAGGACGGGCCGACCTTGACAGCATATCACGAAGGTCTACCATGTTATGCTGGCTGTTGCTTTGTGCTCGTTTCATGATTTTGAATCGTAGGTCATCTTTACTAAGATGAAGATCTTCAAAAATAACAGTGATATTAGGACTCATGATAAAACTAGACTAAAAAGACGAACAATAATCATCTACAAACTCATTACCATCCAAGAAATTACTAGCCTTCATGTTACATCTACTACTATCTCCACGCAGCCTGAGAATCAAAGTGAAAGTAACTATATCAAGCATAAAATGATTGCAAAGTTTAATCATGTCAATAACCTAGCTGATTCTACGAATATCAAAACACTGCAAACTGAACTAAAAATGCCAAAACGATACAAAAGAAAAAACCTAATTCAAACAAAAAGCAATTACAAAATTTCATGCATAAGAACATCAAAACTTGACGAAGAATCATTCACAAGCTGAAAATGAATAGTTAAATATACACTCCCTCCATTTCCTTTTCGTGATGCATCAACATTTGTGTTTCTAGTTCTAGCAATCAAACATCAACTCTTTGCCCAATAATAAAGATTACAATTTACAAAGTATCTATATCAGGTACACAAAATTCCCATTACTAGTCTTGATACTTAACTAACAATTAAACATTAACTCTGTGTGTGAACATTATGAGTTTAAGTTGAAAACAAAATCTCAAGCATCAGACTAAATAGGTTTGAAGACAGAACGAACGGTACCTCTTATTATTATTATTATTATTATTATTATCATCATCCACACCACCTCCTAGCCTATCTCGAACTGAACGCTTACTCCCAACAGCAGGAGTTGGTTCGCTATCTAATACAGCTCCGGCTCTTTTCACCACCTACACAAATCAGTGCAATTAATCAACAACACACGGTCAAATGATAAAAGAAACCCTAACGTTGGTTTACCTGTCCACTGCGACCTAACGTGATTGTTACTTGGGACCTCGAGGTCTCTGCCATGACTTACAGAAGAAAAAAAGGGGGTTATGGAAACCCTAGGTGTTCATTTCTGTGAATGGAGATATAAGGATAACTTTATTCCAACATCAAATTGAAATCTGAAACCCTAAATAAGAATTTGGAACTTGGATCGATATGGGAATCGGGGGATGGAGAAATGGAATCAAAGAGGCGTGACAAAGTCGTGTCCTAGCTAGCGGTGGACTTTCTATTATTATATTTTTTTAAGAATTTTTTTAAACAAGAGTAAAACATTATTTTCGTCTCTATGCTTGGCTATTTTAGTTATTTTTATAAAAAAATTAGCCTTTTCATTTCCGATTTTTCAAAGTATAGCAAATTTCATCCACCTAACTAACTCTGTCTATATTTTTATGTTAAATTAGGGGTCGGTTTGAAATTCATAGGTTAAAATCTAACCAGATTGCCCCTGATTTAATATTAAAATGTAGACGGAGTTAGTTAGATAGCTGAAAATGACAAGATTTTGAAAAGTCAGGGACAAAAAAGCTAAATTTTTTTTTGAATGAAAGTCCCTAGCATCCTATCTCTTTGTATCAACATCACACCACATTTCTCACTCTAAACCATCCTTAATCAATGAGAATACTTATCTTTCTCATCCCTCCATTTTTTAGGTTGTATATTAAGTGGTTCGGTTTTACATCAACCATGGTTCATGCGGTACACTTAGCACCATCATGCCACCCATCTCTATACCGACGTAAAACTGCATGTGGTGAGGCGGTGTTCCCCTGCGGTACCCAATTTCCACATCATCAAACTGAATCTATCCCGGAGCCACACGTTGTGGCCTTATGGTTTCAACTTTTTAGAAATTAAAGGGTTTTGTTCACTCGTGACGTTTTTAATATTTGACACGATTGATGTTAACTTTTTTTGTTAAACTTGTAAGATATGACAATTTTACTCACTTATTAACAACAGATAAAATACTATAAAATAACCTAAATCCGTCATCTACCCACTTTATTTCAAGGGTGGACCCAATAAAGGGTCAAGAGGATCATATTAGGATTATGTTTCCGTTTTTAAAAATCATTTTAGCATTGGAAGTCAAGACACGTAACAGATTTATGATCAAATCATAGATCTCCCACAAGGGTACAATTGCAAATAAACTAAGAAACCTGATTTCAAAACCATCGAGTGTTTTAGAATTACATAACTTATGAATTCGAGATATTGATGAAGTGGATGAGAACTCACTATCAGAATCCACAACCAGACAACGAGGCTCATAGGTGCTACCCCGAACACGAGAACAACGCCCCCACCGTAATGTGTGGGTTTGCATTTACTAGTTAATTACATTAGAGAATGTATACTTTTAACATAAAACGACCTTTTCAAAAGTTTAATGTTTGATAGTACGTCCCTAAACTGATTTGAATTAACCTTCAACTTTAGGGCCTTACCAAAAAATTATATCGCACAAAACATTAGCAATAGCCAAGTAACATTACACATTTATAAATCCATGTTATAAACCCCGAGTCCCAGTCGACACTCACGAAAACCGACATCGGCGTACCCTACACCCGGTTTTGCCAAAGTTGGTGTACAACTATCCTTTTGCGTAGTCAAGTTTGCCCTATGATGAATCCAAACCTATTAATCAACTCATTTTCTATGCAAAGCGACAAAGTTCACACATGCTTTATGTTATTAAACTAGTTCAAACCTTTCACACTAATCGTCTTGATGAATTCTCATTAGATCACACAACTGTGGATCACATTCCCACATTAGATTCATTATCATGGTCACCAACCCATATGGTGAAACATTTACAATTCACAAGCTCCCCTATGATAAGAATTAAAAAGTTGATGTTTTTGGATTACATATCCATTGTGAAACCTTAGTCTCGTTAACTCATTATACACCAATTTTCATAGTAATATTACTGAACCATCACAAAAGAAGGTTTAGAAACAATTTCTTAAAAAAACGTTATTTTTATAAAATAAAAAACGTTTTATAAAGAAATGCGTATAATTATCGACTTGAAAAATATGTGTATAAAAAAATTAGTAAAGTGAGTGAATGATTTGCCGTGCATTTCTCCTTGTCCCTAAAAAGATAAAAATAGAAAGAAAAAAAAAGAAACATCATTTGTTTCATTCGTAGAAGCATAACATCTCTATAAACAATGGATCACAAGAACGCAAAAAAACCAAGTTATTCAAGATTCTCGCAACAAGAGCTTCCGGCTTGGAAACCAATCTTAACCCCTGGATGGGTGATTGCATCATTCATAACAATTGGGGCACTTTTCGTCCCGATTGGACTTTTAGCATGGTCCGCATCCGATAACGTTGTCGAAATTTCCGATCGTTACGATGAAGCTTGTGTTCCCGATGACTTTAGTAGTAACGCCGAATCATTTATTCAAAACCCCGACACCGAAAAGACGTGTATAAGGAACTTAAAAGTACCAAAGAAATTGGTTGCCCCAATCTTCGTGTATTATCAACTTGAAAACTTCTACCAAAATCATCGTAGGTATATGTCACCATTCTTGTTAATTAATGTACGTTCCCGTTATTTAGGTTTTCAATATTGGTGTTGTTATGTAAACTCTTTTCAATTACGATGCTGAATATTTCTAGCTTCCACTTTTGGTATTACCGCAGTTGCCAACTAAAGATAGATGAAGATTGTAGGCTTTGTCAGAATGATTACAGGTTGCCAACCACGGTTCTAATTTTGCTTAACCAAATTGTAGTTGCCAACAACGGTTTGGCATTGAAATCCTCAAAACCTGCAATTTAATCTGACAAAGCCTACAATATTCATCAAACCATAATTGGGAACTACGGTAATACCAAAAGTGAAAGCTGGAAATATTCAACACCATAATTGAAAAGAGTTGGTAAAATGTTGAAAAAAATTAAATTGTTTGTTTTCAGATTCGTAAAAAGTAAAAGCGAGAAGCAACTACGCAATCCTGAAGATGAAAACGACATGCACAGTTGTTACCCTGTAGCAAACACCGCGGATGATAAACCAATTGTTCCTTGTGGATTAATAGCTTGGAGTTTATTCAATGACACTTACAAACTATCAACACGAGGAAAACAGTTAACCATCGATAAAAAGGGCATTGCATGGAAAAGTGACACCGAAGCCAAGTTCGGGTCGAATGTGTTCCCCAAAAATTTCCAAAAAGAAGGCTTGATCGGTGGCGGCACACTTGATGAACGCATACCCGTAGGTGTTTGATTGATTACATACATGTATTTTTATTTTTTTTTAAAGTGAACAATATTAATTTGATTTGATTATATATGTTGATGCAGCTAAGCGAGCAAGAGGATCTTATCGTGTGGATGAGAACTGCGGCGTTACCTAAGTTTCGAAAGTTGTACGGGAGAATAGAGACGGATATAGAAGCACATGATACGATCAAGGTGGAAATAGAGAACAACTACAACACATACAAATTTGGTGGACGAAAGAAGCTTGTTCTTTCGACAACAACTTGGATTGGTGGGAAGAATGATTTTGTTGGGATGGCTTATGTTAGTGTTGGCGGTATATGTTTGTTTTTGGCCATCAATTTTATACTTTTGTATGTTTTCCGTCCACGACGTCTTGGAGATCCATCCTATTTGTCATGGAATAGACATCCAATTAATGCGTGACTTATAAATTATTAATTTATATATATATATATATTCAAACAGTAGTAGATTGCCAAAATCATCTTTCAGGCAAACTGCTGTAAATTCACTATTTCTCTAATGTTTCAAATTAAGTAGTGGATCTTTCAAACAGTTACTATAATGCCCATATCATCTGGATTAATAGTTGCAGCTCAAAAAGATGCACATGTGATGTGATTCTTCAAGAAACCAATGTTGGCATTCTAGCCACAAACAGTATTGGAAATAGAGGCAAAACTTCAACCAAAGAATCAACGGTCCTCCTCACACACACACATGAACAGATTCCATACAATAATATTTTGGTAAAATGGTGGAGATTAGCAAAATAATTTGGTTTCTAAGTGTTTTTAAGGGTCAAAATGGTTTATGGATAGTCCGCTGGTCCGACAAGCGGACTTGGACTTTCAGAGATTGAATCTGCTGTCGTGGCAAGCGGACCTCACTAATTTTTTGAATTTGCAGCCCAAAACCATGAACTAGATCGTGAGGACGAGTGAACCGGTTTAACGATGCCCTAAATAAGATATGTTATTTAATATAGAATCGACTAAGAGAAACAGCAATGGAATGATTGATCGCTTGTCGAAGGCTAATCAAAAACTATATTAAAATCTACTACTTAGCTACTTTAGACTGTAGTATGGAAAGTAAGGTTGTCGAACCCACAAAGAATTCGTGGAGAATGCTATTAGTTATCACTTAAGAAAATTGCAGAAACTACTAGACTTTGAAGACTAATTTGGAAAACAATTGCTAAAGCAACAAACTTTAATTGACTTAAAAGTGTTTATGAGAAAAATGGATCGCTCCCGGGTTCAGATTACACACGTTAATGATAAACCTAGATAGATACTTGTTGAACTCCACATAGACATGGATTGCAAAACACCAATTATTGATAAATAGGTAAAAGTCAGAATATTTGATTGTGCTGATTAACGATGTAACACCGAATAATTGACACCTGTTAAATTACTATCTATTTAACTAGCAATTTTAGAACATAAGACCCAATGACTTCAATGGTTCACGATTAGAAAACCGAGTAACTGATGAATGCACAAAATCCCAAGAACCAAATAGTTTAATCAATAAAGGGAAAACAAAAGCATGTGATTAACCAAACGATTGAATCACAAACTAATCCAACAAAGTTTAAACCCAGAAAAACCATAAAACGAAAGTAATCCTACACCCGGGAACAACCACGAGTGATTTAGCTACGCATAAACATGATCATACCTTCAAAACTTAATCCGGAGTTACAAAGCATTAACAAACGAATTAGAAAGCTTCTCAACACCCAAGATCGCCCAAAAGTCGTCCAAGAAGCTCCAGTGAATGAATGATGACGGCCCTAGGGTTTTAGGATTGTACATATAGTCAAAAACCCTCAAAATCCCATTTTTCTCTCTAGGGGGCGTAAGGTACGCTCACCCCTTCACTCCTAAGCTATTTCCTCTGTGCTACGCTCCTCTGAAAAAAAGCTCTAAGGCGTAAGCTACGCGCGGGGAAAGCGTAAGCTACGCTCCTAACCAAATTTTTATATCCGGCTCCTTGAGCTACCCCAAATCGATATGTTATAGGCCCCGTGGTTCAATTTCTAGCTCAAGATATGCATATGTCAAGTTTTGCACTGTAGAACTTCCTGATAAACCGCCATCTTTGCATAGTTTCGCATCCAATCCTTCTACTTCATTCCAAATGCTTCCCGAAACGCGTATTTATCATCCAATCACCTGTAATAGACACAAATACAAATACCAACGTAAAACCGACTCGATATACAAAGTAACACCCATAAAACTGTACGAACTAGACTCTTAAACACAAGATATTTAACCTTACATCACATCCCCACACTTAACCTTTTTGCGTCCCGAAAAAGAATAATGCAATAGAAGCATAATCAGAAATTTGCAACTTATACTTTCATTATACACATCACCGACTTTCATAACACGTTAATTGTAACAATCAGTATTTCGATCCGATTAAACCCAACCACCGACCTATTGAGCCCCCAATTATGTGATCTAACATATTATACATTACCAAGCAGCCAGTTTATCTATGGGTCTCACACTCAGAAAGCTACAACTCAGCCTAATTCCATCTCAAGGTCATGTTTAGGCCCGGGTTAAACCTTACAGAGTCCCCACCATTATAAACACGAATTTATATGTTTTAAAAATTAGATGGATAATGGATCGATGGATGAATGTTTTAGCTTTTATTAATGTTTTATGAATAAACCTAACCCATTGGTGTTTCAATCAAGCTGGAACTCGACATATGACACGTAGGCTGCAGTTTTTAAGCAATGAAGTACATAAGCTTCGGAATAGGGGTGTATCCTTCAAGTCGCCATCCCGAAGGGAAACACATAAACCTAACTCATATATCCATTATTGATCACTTAAGTCCCGCCCATGGGTATATCAACCAAGTCACTATCCCGGAGTGTAACACGTATGCGAAACCTAAGCTTTCAATTTTAATTAATTAAGCTCATTCATTTGATGGATTATGAATTGCGGGCGCCACCAACTTTCGGAATTATTTTCATAAAAAGAAAGCGGTGTGCCAAATTTTATTTATAAAAGAGATTTATGCATCAATAATAAATATTAATTGCAAGTTTATTAGATATAATATACGCATTAATACAATATTCATAATGTCAAATGTGATGAAGACTTAGGTTGTTTTAATAAAACGATTATCATTTTTAAATATTATTATTTGTTAATCTAATAATAATAAGACAGGGCCATTAACGATCAATATATTAACATTAAGTAATACCCATGTTTCAAAAATAATATATATAAATGTATCACTAATAAAATTGTATTTGTTATTAACCTAATATAGTTCATGGCGTTTTTAAATGTTTAGTTTATAAACATAAATATGAGATAACAAGGTTTATGACTATACTGACGTTTGTCACGCCTTGAAATATATAGAAGTAACGAAATAGTACATGATAATTAAAATGTTTTTAGAAAATAAATAAACATATACTTATGTATACTTTTTGTTTAAAAAGATAATAAATACCCTGAAAGTTTATAAAAGAATAGGTTTTTAAACCATGACATAATGATAATAGTTTTTAAATATATAATTGTGTGTGTGTGTGAAAATTACAAAGCAGGGACAAAAAATACTGCAGGGACAGAAGCAGTGGGCTGGGCTCGAACCCATTACCTGTGGTAGAGAGTTAGAGCCTTAACCAGTTTGTTGCTCTAGGCTGCTGAATTGTTAATTAATCAAAAAACGAATTTAAAACAAGTTTTACCGCTGAAGCTTGATCCCTGCACAGTTCCATCGCAAACCAGACCCCTCCCCCCTTTAACCCTAATTCCGAAATCGTTAAAGACAGAAGAATGAGATGCGAATAACAGAGAAAATGAGGATACCTGAAGTCGGCCTTCAAGAACACACCCGACTCGAACTTGCTTGAAGCTGAGAGGGCCAATCGTAAAGGAAGAAAAAGTGATTTGTGGTGATTTCGATTGTGACGGGTTAAGGGGATATTTATAGAGTGTTTAAATGCGTATTGCAGCTGGAGAATCGAACGAGATCGCGAGATTTGAGACATGATTTACGGGTTTGAAACCCATTGTCGTAACCCCCAAGTTTGATTTTTTTAAAGACGAATTTCTCAATTAATTTCAATGATTTCGAGTTTCCATAAGATTGTAAACGAGTTTGGAATAGATTTTGGACGAATTAGGATCCGAAATTACAGGGATTGAAGGAAGATTTGATTGAGTTTGACTTTTCAAAGACAAAATAGGCTTAGTTCTTGTTCCAGGGTTCACATCTATGAAAAAGGGGTTCAAGTTAAGGTTCAAGGTAATAGAGGGGGTCCAAATGAAAAGAGAGGGTTCAAAGTCCATTCCTTTTGATAAATATTCATTTAATACCATTATAAAACTTCATTTTTTATGGACTTAAAACTTTATGATTAGTTTATAAAATATATATATATATATATATATATAATATCTATATAAAAAAATATAAAATAAAGGTTTAAAATCTCAAAACTCCGAATTGTTATTTGTTTGAAGGTAACGACATAATGAAATGTACGTGTATGTTATAACGAGGTTGAAATAATGTGGTGGTTACGAATGTTATTATTGTACAAAATGAAATAATTAATATACGCAAAAAGTCACGGATGTTACAAAAAAACACCTATAAAGCATGGATTGTTAAATCCCTACACAAATTGGTTAGATATGTAAATATATAATGGTCGTATGTTTTTAGAGTTAAAACCGTCAAAGTATTGGCGTACAATGATGCGGTACGTCCCCCTAAATGGCACTGATTCATGCGGTTAGATATATGTCTGATGTCGATCAGAAGTTAGAGTCGCTCTATGCATATACAATTTGCAGATTCAATAAAATTCTTGTTTATATAATTCAATTGTTCAAATATATTTAAATGATTTAGCTTCTTGATTAACATCAATAAGCTTCTTGATCGATTGATATAGGTGACAAAAGACCGTTGGCCATCTGGTGCAATGGTAGCCCCAAGACTTCCCATAGAGGAGGTCTTGGGTTCGAATCCTGGCCACAGCAAAAAAGGGGGTCTGTGGCCAGGTCAGACAGTTTACCTAGTTGGGGGTTCCTCCTGTGGTGGGCTGACCTGGATGTTCTAGGTGTTGCCTCGGAGAAACTCAATTATCCTAGAATATCTAGGTGTTACCATTAAAAAAAAAAGGTGACAAAAGACCAGCTAGCGAAAAAATATACCGTTTCTCAATGTTCAAAGGCTCTTGCATACATAAAAGGTACAATGACGGTTAACAGATTCAAGTTCCATATACTATAACCCACAATTCTTTTACCATGTTTAAGAAGTAAAAAACAATATTTTATTATCTATAAATTTGTATAAAGAGATGTTGATGAGAGACCAAGAGAAAGGAAGCATAGCTTCAACTGCCTCACGGCTGGTGACTAATCGAATTGGAATACTATTGTATGAAGAGTGTCTACTTCCTTTCCCATCTCATGTCATTTTTCCGGTGAATCAAGAGCATCCAACCTCCCAAATCAATACGTGATTAAACACTCTTTGACCAGCCGCTACAAAGGTGACCTAACCATGATGCCTTTTTTTTTAAGTTCCATGTAATACATTTAGGAATATCCTACATCATCTTGTCTATGAAAGCTGATAGATCATAAGAAACGTCTGATCTCTAACGTACTTTGAAGCAACTGGTTAGTTAAATGTGCTTAGGTTTTAGGGTGGACGGAGTGTATCTGCTGACGGACTAGGAACCGATCGATACCTTGCGCCTGCAACGCCGCAGCCCTTTAGGTACCAACAATTTGGACATGTTTCAAGAAACACTTCCCGATCATCCTCCAATGGCTATATGCAGTTACTAATATTAAAAAAAAACTTAATTTTTTAACAATCTTATATATACCAATCATCTTTCTTCATATTTTCTACATAAAACTTACACACTTTCTACTAAAAAAATCCCTATAGATCTCCTTATTCTTCCACCGTCTAGTTCATATTGAATTTCGGATTCATCTGGTGATATGAGACAACGTAATTTCCAATTTCTCGTTACATAGATCTACTACTACCGACATAAATCTTTTGTATGCCACACATGAAAGTAGACACGATAGCATCCACTATACACATTGGGTTTGGAGGAATTGTCCAAACTCGTTTACGACGACAATATATGAGAGATGATCACCAATACCAAACTATCATGCATGAAACGGTGATATCACATGTTTTATGGATTTGGCATGCTTTTATTGGTGTTGCCGGTTCGAACTTCGAACAACGACATCATCGTCCTCCACCAATCTCCATTCTTTAATGACGTTGTGCATGGAATCGCTCTGAGATGTCCATTTCATGTAAACGGGGTACAATTCAAGCATGGCTACTATCTAGCCGATAAGATATACCCTCCTTGGGCACATTGGCAGACCTACTAAGGAGCAATGGGGGGCAGCCGCCCTCCATGAAAAAAAATTAGTGTTAAATACGCATTAAAATCTCGTTCGCCCCCCCCCCCCCCCCCCGCAAATAAAATTTTAAAATAGCCCCAATTGCTCCTCGATGAAAAAATTTTAGTGTTATATGCACGTTATATATCACTACTCAACCGGCCCTAAAAAATTTTGACCCTCGTGAAAAAAAATTCTTGGTCCAACCGGTGATAAGCGAATAAGATTTAACAAGGCGCGAGAAAGGACGTCGAACAAGAATTTGGTGTGTTAAAATCTAAATGGTGGATAGTTCACGACCGGCACGAACGATGCATCGCAACAAAACTAGGAATATAATGTACACATGATTTTTAAAGATGAGGGTAGGGCGATATCACAGAGTACATATCAGGTCTTTCAATGGATGAAGTGATTGACGATAATATCATTTTAGAGTTGAGGGATGAAGATACACACCTAGACCTTCGATTTAATCTCGTGGAACACATTGTAAATAGTCACGTGCCCAATCTAGACGGCTAGTTTTGTTTTTTTATTATTGATGTAGTTTGTTTTTTAGTTAGTGAAAATTGTATTTTATTTGTTAAAATTATATAAATTGAATTATTTATTAGTTATTAAATAAAAAATGACTAGATAAGTTTAAGAAATAAAAATGAGCGTCCCATCTTTCAAGTAAAGTCTAGGAAAGTTAAAAAAAAAATGATGCGACTTCGTTTGATTGATAGTCTGAAGGGATGGTATCCATTCCGCCCTCACTGATTCCCGGATTCTCACGAGTAAAAAGATGGAAATAAAATTTGCCTTTCAAAAAAGAAAAAAAAAGAGTAAAAAGATGGACAACATATATAGTAGTCATTCAAAAACACATAACGGAACCAATGAGTTTATCCATTAATCTGAAACACTGTTTAAATAAATAATGACTTGCTTTAAAATCAATCAACTTAAGAGACAGTTTGAATTGAAAATATTACAAGGCAAAAAAGTAATTGACAGTGATATATATATATACTAGTTTAGATCCCGTGTATACACACGGAGTGAAAAATATTAATAAATAAAATTTTTAAATCTTTATGTGTATATTTTACAGATGTAAAAATGTATCATATACTAAGGATAAAAAACAAAAACTCAAAATATATAAAAACTAAAATATAATTGCGTTTTGAAAATACATTAAGGACTATTTAATATAATTTGATTTTCATTTATTATTTGATTAAAAATAAAAGTTACATGATTAGATTTTAAAGTTTTATAATAGATAATATAAAATAAATGTGTTTTATTAGTATATATAATATATTACTTAAATATATATATTATTGTTAAAAGATGAAGGTGCATTTAATAAGAGAGAGGCGGGAAAAAAATGATGAAAATGAATGTGGAAGCGACACGTGACATGACAAAACCTTTATTTATTATATAGTATAGATATACACGATCAATCTTAATCTAATCTTTAATTTGGGAAGTAAATCAAATCCTCCGATCATTAAGGAAAAAGATTTAATTATTCATGGTTTTGAATTATCTTAACTTTCTTTTCTTAATTATGTCTAATCCAAAAAGTAAATATATATATATGCTAATCAGACTAATATTCTTTTTTCATAACAACTTTTAGGTTATATGTTTAGTTACATACTCACGCTAATTTGCTGAAGACGATATCAAAGGAGATGAATGAATGATCGAATTTGAATCGGGTTGAGTTGACTATCAAACTTTTTATGGATTTATAAATAACTATTTGTATTACATAACAATATTACTACCATAATTTTATCTATTTTACGAGTTGTAATATAATATAATATAGTTGAAATGAACTAATACAGTTATGAGGTGGTGCGTCAAACCGTCACATGTAACATTATTTTAAAGCGAATTAATTTATAGGTTTTTAATAAAAAGAAGTTGGTTAGTAAGGGAAAATATTTAGAAAACAAAAAAATAAAGCAAGTTGTGCATAATATAAAGATTTAGTTGGTTGGGTATTGTGATTCCAAATATAATATATTCTAATTATGATATCTCCGATATCTTGTCCTCCCGAATCTCGAAAGATGATTGAGTCTCTATATGCCAAAGAAGGGTAATTAGATAAACTTTTTTTATTGTACCAAATATTATTATTAACTTTAAAAATCAAATATTTAATATGCCCTCGTAGTCGTATCAAATTTTCAAACCTAAAAAGGATGTTTGATCGAGGGGTAAAAAACCCGAGCGTTAAATGATACAAATATATGGGTTTTAATGTGTTTTGTGTGTTTATACCATTTGAATTGATTAACTACAAGAACTTGTGGTTTTGTAGGTAAATCACACAAACCGAAGGAGTTAAAGCAAGTAGGAACGCATGTTACAGGAAGCAGAACAAGAAAACTAAATTCAGAATTCATGTTCACCGTAACTTACGGTTCCAGTACCGTAACTTACGGTGGACAGGGGAGAAAAATGGACCGTAAACCAGAACCTAAAGGCCGTAAGCTAGAAAATAGTTAGAGCTCACCGTAACTTACGGCTACAGTACCGTAACTTACGGCGCCTGAGCCACAAAAGTCAATCTGCCGCCCATCAACTTGCCCACTTGATAAAAACAATTATATCCATTCATTATCTAAGAAACGAGAAAAAGAAGACGAAAAGAAAGAAAAGGAAAACAGAGAACAGAGAAAAGGGAGCAACTCGTTTGAAGGAAGAAAGAAGAGAAGAAGAAATCTTCCTGGAGAAGATTGGGGCCATCGATCCATCAACCAAGAAGATGGAAGCCACGTTGGAAGAAATGAGAGGCTAAATCCTTGATGGTTCTCCTAGGTAATGGGTTTGTTAATCTTGCTTGTATTTCTTGATTTGTAACTGATTGTGGGATTAGATTGTAAACCATTTAAGTTTTATCTAATTCATTATGATGTATTTGCTAGAAATCTGATTATGTTATGTGTTGTGATTAAACCCGTTAAGATTAATCCGTCATATATATGTTATTGGATTGTTTGTTGTGATAATCAAAAACCTGTTAAGTTTTGTTTGCAACACTGGTTAGATTCATCATTTGCAAATCTCCATTTAAGAGATTCCCACTAAGTTATTATCTGAAATGCTTGTGATTGGCAAACCCGGATCCAAAAGAGAACCATTGCTTTCTTTAATATTTTACAAAATCCGATTTTTAAGTATTGTGACAATTTATTATGCGCAACTCTGATAATAGATTAACGCTAGATCACGATTCCCTTGGATCGACCCCTTACTACCGCTGTCTACTTAAGAAGTGATTAAGGGTTTATAAATTACTTTTTGACCGAACCGACGACAATCGATCAAAAATGGCGCCGTTGCCGGGGATTCGGTGCATTTAGTGTTAATCTTTGATTTGTATTTCACTGTTTTCAAAAAAATTTTCCAAGTTAATTTCTTAGTTATTTTTCATCCTTATTGTTCGGATTTACGTGTTCGTTGTTGTTTTTGTCATTGCAGGTTAATTACAGGTTGATGCATCACACCCGTCGATCGGGAAAGACATCGCCTCTTATTTTCAATCCAGAAATTGAAAGAACTGCACGACATAATCGTGCCAATCAACGATCACTCAGAAAACCAACAACAAATTCAAAAATGGAACCCAACAATCCAAACACTCCCGTAAATCCAAATGTGACATCTCATGTCGCAACCACCAGTATCCCACCACAACCACCACCTGTACCGCCAATACCACCACCATTCAACCAACCACCAACACAACCTCCTCCACTACAACCAAATCCACCTTTTCCGCCCAATCCAAATTACCAATATCCACCGGTATTTGACGAAGGGGAACCGAACATGAACTATGATCCCCCACCCTTCGCAACTAACCAGCATGCCTATTATCAAAGAACCAGAGCTCACACAGATGACTGGAATGATGATTATACCGGCAGCGAGAGCTATGAAGAATATTCAGATGGATATATGGACGAAGAGGGTCCTGACCCACATTATGGGGGAAATCAGAGAGCTTATCATAGACGAGTCAGACATGGTCGACAGGGGCCAAGAATGTATAACGGGGGTACCACATATGGGCGCTCCAAATCCTCCACTTCGGGAACCTCGAGCCGGATTTTATGCAGATGGGGTACCGAGAAGAAATTATCATCGGCCAGCTCAAGGTGTTACCACCCATTTCAGACCCATGGTCGCTCAAAGTACTTCACCTATTGTTCCACCCAATCAGGATGGAAGGACATTTGAGGTAAGACCTCAGTATTTGGGTTATTTACCCACATTTTATGGCAAGCCAAACGAAGAGCCATATCTACATCTTGCTGAGTTTGAAAACATCTGTGGAACAATTGGAGGACACGGATTCTCCCTTGATGAAGTTAAATTGATGATGTTCCAGTTTACTCTGAAAGATCGGGCAAAACAATGGTTTCTCACATTGCCCGCAGGAAGCATTAGAACTTGGGAACAAATGCAGCAGGTCTTTTTGGAAGAATATTATACAATGAATCGAACAACAGAAGCTCGAGAAGCCATCCGAGATTTCCAACAACACATGGGTGAACCTTTTCATGAAGCATTCACACGCTTCAAAGACTTGTTAAGAAGATGTCCACATCATGGCATCCCGAAATGGGAACTGATTAAAGCATTCTACGATGGACTACTTCCCGAGGATGTTAGGGAAGTAAACTCTACAAGCAATGGCACGTTCTTAACAAACCATGAAGATGTTGATTGGGAATTCTTGGAGAGAATGAGCGTGATTTCTAAAAGATTAGCTTCTAACAGGAAAACCAGGGGGTGTCGGCTAAAGTTGTTGATTTAGAAGCCGAAAAGCGAATCAAGAGTTTGGAAAGGCAGGTAGCTCAGTTAACTGTAGGCAGGGGCGATGAAGCAAAAGCTGTAAATTCATTTCCCATTTGTTCTGCTTGTGGTGATTTGGGGCATTCGGATCTAGAATGCCCGGGAGATTCAAATAGAACTGCTGAGGTAAATCAGGTTTATGGTGATAGAAGACCGTTTGACATGAACTCAAATACTTATCACCCAGGTTTGAGGAACCACCCAAATTTCAGATACGGTAATCCCTCCAACCAGATGAATCCCAACTTTTAAGCACCAATTCAAGGGCAACAACAACAAAACAACCCCCAGCCTTATCAAAATCGTCAACAGGGTTGTAACCAAGGGTACAATCAAGGCTACAATCAAGCTGGTTATAACCGAGGACCTCAAAGAAACTTCAACAACCAACAAGGTGTTTCTTCTTCCAACAATGAAGCATCAAAGACGGATGCCATTTTCGAAATGCTAAAAGAACTGAAGAAGGACAACGATGAAATGAAGAAGAACTTTGAGGAGATCAGAAAGAACAATCAGGTGAGGGACAAAAGCCATGAAGCTCTATCCAGACAAGTAGGTCAATTGGCTGAAGAGATAGCAAACGGAAGGCGAGACCCGGGAAAGCTGCCTAGTGATACAAGAAGGAACCCGAGTCATCCGTCCTCAAGTTTTCAACAGACATCCAATCCCTCAGTAAATCAGATAACAATCCTCCGATCAGGTAAAACTTATGATAATAATGTTAGTACACCACCACAGGGACGGGATGGTGAGGTGGAAGACTTAACGGGTCGGGAGGATAGTGATAGTGAGTCAGAAGTTGAAATTTCTGAAAAACCCGTTACCAAGAAAAAGGTAACTTTTCAAAATAAACCTGAAATTTTGGAAAATGATATGGAGGGTAATACCATTCCTTTTCCACAAGTTTTATTGAAATCAACATCAGGTTCAAAGGGTAATAAACGGGGGCCTCAACAAGAGGAAATCTGGGAAGTCTTTAAACAAGTTAAAATCAACATTCCTCTGATTGATGCCATTAAACAAATTCCGGCTTACGCCAAATATATGAAAGAAATGTGCACCCAGAAACGGCATAACAAAGTCCCAAAGAAAATTGATTTAACCGGACAAGTTAGTGCCGTTTTGTCGGGTGAAATCCCACCAAAAATGGAAGATCCAGGAACGCCTGTTATTTCTGTACAAGTAGGTGATTTTGAAATCAACAGGGCGTTATTGGATCTCGGGGCGAGTGTTAGCATTCTTCCAGGGAGCTTATATGATCAATATGATTTTGGACCTTTAAAGAAAGCCGATACTACTGTAGTATTGGCTGATTTGACAACAAAGCTCCCTAGGGGAATTGTGGAAGATGTGATAGTACGGGTAGAGAATTTCTATTATCCCGTAGACTTTTTGGTTCTTGATCATGTATCGGCTGGTTCTTCAAAACAACCAATGGTCATCCTTGGAAGACCATTTTTAGCTACAGCCAATGCAGTGATCGATTGCAGAACTGGGATAGTAGATCTGGCATTTGGAAATCGCAAGTTGAGATTAAATGTATTTTCCCATGCTCCTAACTCTCCGTTCAACAGTGACTGCTTTATGGTAGACATTGTTGAAGGGTGCCCACCTCATGAAAATGAGGAGGTCGCCACGGAGACGTGCTTTATGTGTGACAGGAACAGGTATGAACTGGAGAGGGAACTTGCAGAAGAAGAGAAAGAGATGGAGGTGATGGCCATGCAGGAGGGAAGACCTACTTGGACACATCAAGTGGAGAAGCTTCCCGAGCACATTGATACCCAGTTGAAGCCATCTTTGGAATCACCTCCACAAGTGGAGTTGAAGGAGTTACCAAGCCATCTAAAGTATGCTTTTGTGGGAGAAAACAAAACTCTCCCTGTTATTATTGCTTCTAACTTGTCACAGGAACAGGAGCATGCTTTAATGGAAGTGTTGATGGAGCACAGAGCCGCCATTGGATGGAGTATCGCCGATCTCAAGGGCATAAGTCCATCTATTTGCATGCACAAGATCATTACTGAAGAAGGAGTCAAGCCAGTGAGAGATGTGCAAAGGAGATTGAACCCGAACATGCGGGAAGTTGTAAAAAAGGAAGTTCTTAAGTGGTTAGATGCCGGGATTATCTATCCCATTTCAGATAGCTCATGGGTGAGCCCGACTCAGACAGTTCCAAAGAAGTCGGGCATTCAAATCGTCAAAGGTAAGGACGGTGAAGAAGTTGCCACTCGGCCGGTAACCGGGTGGAGGATTTGTATAGATTACAGGAAGTTAAATGATGCAACTTCGAAGGACCATTTCCCTCTGCCTTTCATGGATCAGATTATTGAAAAGCTGGCAGGTCAGAAATTTTATTGTTTTCTAGATGGTTACTCAGGATATAATCAGGTAGCCATTCATCCGGATGATCAGCATAAGACCACATTTACGTGTCCGTATGGCACATTTGCATTTAGGCGAATGCCATTCGGATTGTGTAATGCCCCGGCCACCTTCCAAAGGTGCATGATGAGTATCTTTTCTGATATGATCGGGGAGTCTTTAGAGATCTTCATGGATGACTTTTCTATATTTGGTACATCATTTGATTTATGTTTAGAACAATTGACAAAGGTTTTAAAAAGATGTATCGAATCAAATCTGGTTTTGAGCTGGGAGAAGAGCCATTTCATGGTTCAAGAGGGTGTTGTATTGGGACATGTTATCTCGGGGCGGGGTATTGAAGTCGATCATGCTAAAATTAAAGTTATTTCTACTTTACCCCCACCCGTTAACGTTAAAGGTATTCGTTCCTTTCTTGGACATGCCGGTTTTTACAGAAGGTTTATAAAAGGATTTTCAAGTATAACCAAACCATTGTGTAACCTTCTGTTAAAAGATGTCCCGTTTGTGTTTGATGAAGCATGTGTAAAATCGTTTGAATTGTTAAAACAAAAGCTGGTAGAAGCTCCCATTTTACAATCACCAAACTGGTCACTACCTTTTGAAATAATGTGTGACGCCAGTGATTTTGCAATTGGGGCTGTTTTGGGACAACGGGTGGAAAAGAGACCCGTTGTGATTTATTATGCAAGTAAGACTCTCTCGGAAGCTCAAATGAATTACACTACAACCGAGAAAGAATTACTTGCTGTTGTATATGCTTTAGACAAGTTTAGATCCTATATTTGGGGTAGCAAGGTTGTTGTGTATTCTGACCACAGTGCTATCAGGTATTTGATGAACAAAAAGGATGCTAAACCAATCAGATGGATTTTGTTGCTGCAGGAATTTAATTTGGAAATTCGCGACAAGAAAGGATGTGAGAATGTGGTGGCCGATCATTTATCAAGGATCCAACCGACTGAGAAAGACACCACCCCTGAAATCAACGAACAATTCCCAGATGAACACCTTATGTCTGTCTCCACCAGTCCATGGTACGCTCATATTGCTAATTATCTTGTGACAGGTACAATGCCGGACGAATGGAACAAAAGGAAGAAGCAGCAGTTTAAAGCAAAGGCAAAGTACTACATTTGGGATGAACCGGACCTCTTCAAAGTAGGAGCAGATCAGATCATTAGAAGATGTATACCGGATGAAGAAATCCATTGTGTACTGGAGATGGCTCATACCTCAGCATGTGGAGGGCATTTCAGTGGCCAGAAAACGGGTTATAAAATCCTATCTTGTGGTTTGTGTTGGCCAACATTGTTTAGAGACTCATACAGGTTTGCTAAGAACTGTGCAAGATGCCAACAAATGGGTAGTATAGCTAAAAGAGATCAAATGCCATTACGACCCATTCTTGTTGTTGACATCTTTGACGTTTGGGGCATTGATTTCATGGGCCCCTTCCCGAATTCTTGTGGAAACCTTTACATTTTGGTGGCGGTAGATTATGTATCGAAATGGATTGAAGCAATCGCCACCAAAACAAACGACCATAGCGTTGTGTGTAAGTTTGTCCAATCAAACATATTTTCCAGGTTTGGTATCCCCCGTGTGATCATAAGTGATGGGGGATCGCATTTTAAAAATTTTCACTTTGGCAAACTTCTTAAACGCTATGGCGTAGATCATCGGATTGCCACACCGTATCATCCACAAACGAGTGGACAGGTTGAAGTTTCTAATAGGCAGATAAAAGAAATTTTACAAAAAACGGTAAGACCAGATCGAAAGGATTGGTCAAATAAATTAAACGATGCATTATGGGCTTACCGAACTGCTTATAAAACGCCTATCGGAACTACACCTTATCGGTTGGTCTACGGTAAAGGTTGTCACTTGCCTGTAGAAATTGCACACAGGGCCCTTTGGGCCATCAAAACTGCTAATATGGATTACGAGTGTGCAGGTAAACAGAGGCAGCTAGCATTGGGTGAACTTGAAGAAATCAGAGACGAAGCTTATGAAACAGCATCAGCATACAAAGACAAGATGAAGAAAGTGCATGATGCTAAGCTTCGATTGAAGAAGTTTGAGCCTGGCCAGAAAGTATGGTTATACAACTCGCGATTCAAGTTATTCCCCGGTAAGCTAAAAAGCAAATGGACAGGTCCATATTCGATTATCCGGGTAGGCGAGTTTGGAGAAGTCGAAATCGAGGACTTCGATGATCATTTGAGGCAAACTGTGAACGGACATCGCCTAAAACCATATCTAGAGGCGAATGATATCAATGGAGTCGACAAGCAGTCTGAATGCCTTTTTGTGGAAACGGTTGTGTATGACCCAGTTTAGAGAGTCGAGGGGACTACGTCTGGCTGAAGACGTGTAAACTTAGCGCTTTTTGGGAGGCAACCCAAATGGAAGTAAAATTCCGGATTTTTGATAGCGTGTGCAACACCCAAGTGTGGGGAAGCCTTTTGAAAGGTCAAACACGCGATTTTTGGTAGAGATGGTAGAAAGAAGAATTCAGTGATCTTGACCCGTTCATACTCAATATCCATTTGGACGTGGCCGATTGAATCCAACTTTCTCAAGCATCTCGGATTTTTGGCTGGTGTTTTAAAGCTGCGACAGAAATGCTATACAGTCACAAACACCACGCGACGGAGCTTGGAACTTCAATTAATGAAAGAAACCCGGTTAGTTTGTTCCAACTTATGCTTTACCTTTTGTCGATAGTCGTTTAGTCACTTGTTGATCTACATTGAGGGCAATGTAATTCTCAAGTGTGGGGAGGGAGACTAGCGTCTATCTGTTGTCTATCTGTGTGTATATAGTTCATATATAATAGAGAAAAATCTGAAAATTTTGAAAAATTTTGTGTTACAAGGGTGAGAACAAGCAAAAACGTCCTCAAGATTAAACAACCGAAAGCGGATTTTCCAATTCATCACATAATTCCTTACTTGACAAACAGATATAGGTCCTTAATCATCCTTGTCTCTTGTAGCATTGGGATAGTATTGTGACAAGTGTTTTTGAAGAAAACGGATAGAAATGCCTAACAAAAGTTAGCATGCTTTAGATAGTCACATACACTGCATGTCGGTAACCCTATTACTCCGTGTGTGAGATTTTGAAGCCCCATTCAACTAGATGGTTAGATCACATATAGATGAATTCATTTGTTGAGTGTGACTATTATGTGTTGATTGTGGTAGAACTTGTTTTGGTTGATTCGTGCTGAAACTTAGTATGATGTGTGAAACAGAAATGAGAAGGCATTAGGACACCCAATTATCCCGTATTAACCCTAATTATCAAAAGAATTTTCCCTTAGTTGCCCATTTTGAGCCTACAATTCTCCTTTTCATTTCTAAACCCGAAAACCGAGCATCAAAGACATATTTTTCTGAAAGTGAGAATCCAATAGTTTTGTTACAAATATAGCTGTGATAAATCTCTATATATATATATGATAAAAAAAAAAGATAAAAAAAAGAGTAAACTGCCATTTTCGTCCCTGTGGTTTGGTCAAAATTGCCACTTTCATCCAATAGTTTGTTTTTTTGTATCTGGGTCCTTGTGGTTTTAAAATATTGCCATTTTCATCCTCGTGGTTTTAAAATATTGCCACTTTCATCCAGTCAGCTAACACCGTCCGTTTTTCTCAATTAAATGAGGGGTATTTCAGTCCTTTTACATATTTGTTTTATATCTTCATCTTTTTTACTCTCACTTTTTAATCATAGAAACAAGCGACGGAGGTGTTCCAGTGGTGCTCGTCGGAAACTGGTCAGGAAAAGAGGAAGAAGGCCAGCAGGTGGATGATTAAATTAGAGGTTAAATTGGGGATGATTAAAAAGTGAGAGTAAAAAGATGAAAAAATAAAACAAATAAGTAAAAGGACTGAAATACCCCTCATTTAACTGAGAAAAACGGACGGTGTTAGCTGACTGGATGAAAGTGGCAATATTTTAAAACCACGATGATGAAAATGGCAATATTTTAAAACCATGAGGACCCAGATACAAAAAAACAAACTATTGGATGAAAGTGGCAATTTTGACCAAACCACAGGGACGAAAATGGCAGTTTACTCTAAAAAAAAAAAGAGAAAAATCATTGAAAAAAGTCAAAAATAGAATGAAAAGAACAAACGGGTCAAAATGATTCGTGTATTCAAGATTTGATATAGAATGCTATCAATTGGATTTCTCATATTGTTAAAGCCACTAAATAAAGCCTAATCTCTACCTTTAGCCAAAGCCTAAAACCGAAAAAGTCCTTTGATCTGTGAACTATTCTGCAGCAGTGGAGGTATGATCGCTTTACAAGCTTATGCTTACATGATAACACATCTGGTCTTGAGTGAATACACTAGTACATTTTCTACTAGTTCAGATATAGCCGAGAGGAGAGTATCATTGTGAGGGGTATGCTGTGTTTGTGCAAGTTTAAAGCATGGTAGGTTTAGTTAGGCAGGTCTTGATTTGGCATATAATTAACTGTCTTGTCATTATCAAACCCGACTGTGATCATTTGTAGGACTTGGATGACTTTGGATCTTAATTCTAAAAGTTGATACGGATGTTGAGGTGTTTTGTTGAAAATTTGTTTATTAACTTTGAAATGGTTTGCTTGTGGACAAGCAAAAGACAAGTGTGGGGATGTGATCGAGGGGTAAAAAACCCGAGCGTTAAATGATACAAATATATGGGTTTTAATGTGTTTTGTGTGTTTATACCATTTGAATTGATTAACTACAAGAACTTGTGGTTTTGTAGGTAAATCACACAAACCGAAGGAGTTAAAGCAAGTAGGAACGCATGTTACAGGAAGCAGAACAAGAAAACTAAATTCAGAATTCATGTTCACCGTAACTTACGGTTCCAGTACCGTAACTTACGGTGGACAGGGGAGAAAAATGGACCGTAAACCAGAACCTAAAGGCCGTAAGCTAGAAAATAGTTAGAGCTCACCGTAACTTACGGCTACAGTACCGTAACTTACGGCGCCTGAGCCACAAAAGTCAATCTGCCGCCCATCAACTTGCCCACTTGATAAAAACAATTATATCCATTCATTATCTAAGAAACGAGAAAAAGAAGACGAAAAGAAAGAAAAGGAAAACAGAGAACAGAGAAAAGGGAGCAACTCGTTTGAAGGAAGAAAGAAGAGAAGAAGAAATCTTCCTGGAGAAGATTGGGGCCATCGATCCATCAACCAAGAAGATGGAAGCCACGTTGGAAGAAATGAGAGGCTAAATCCTTGATGGTTCTCCTAGGTAATGGGTTTGTTAATCTTGCTTGTATTTCTTGATTTGTAACTGATTGTGGGATTAGATTGTAAACCATTTAAGTTTTATCTAATTCATTATGATGTATTTGCTAGAAATCTGATTATGTTATGTGTTGTGATTAAACCCGTTAAGATTAATCCGTCATATATATGTTATTGGATTGTTTGTTGTGATAATCAAAAACCTGTTAAGTTTTGTTTGCAACACTGGTTAGATTCATCATTTGCAAATCTCCATTTAAGAGATTCCCACTAAGTTATTATCTGAAATGCTTGTGATTGGCAAACCCGGATCCGAAAGAGAACCATTGCTTTCTTTAATATTTTACAAAATCCGATTTTTAAGTATTGTGACAATTTATTATGCGCAACTCTGATAATAGATTAACGCTAGATCACGATTCCCTTGGATCGACCCCTTACTACCGCTGTCTACTTAAGAAGTGATTAAGGGTTTATAAATTACTTTTTGACCGAACCGACGACAATCGATCAATGTTTATGCCATATCTTCTAGAGGAAGACTTAATTTCATATAATACAAGGCGTATATTACGTTTTACATGTCAAAAAATTTAAAAATTGTTTATTATATTCTAGAACGATCTCATATTTATATCTATACTATATAATAAATAAAGGTTTTTCATGACACGTGTCACCTTCAAATTTATTCTTATCATTTTTTTTTCTGCATCTCTCTCTTATTAAATGCACTTCTATCTTTAATATTTATATATTTTTAAAGAAAATACTAATGTTTGTATTAATAAATCTCCTGACATATTTTGACGAGTGTATATATTAACAGATTATATTGTATTCCATGGGTTTATTCAACCCGTGTAAAACACGAGTTTTAAAAAAATAAATTTTTACTACTTAATATATAATATTATATTTATTCAACCCGTGTAATACACGGGATTTTAACCTACTTATATCATTAAACAAATGAATTTAATATGGATTACCATTTATCAATTACATAAAAAAAAATTAATACAAATTTTAAAAATTAACATAATATAACTTAAAACTGTCATGTTAAAATAGACATATTTTGACGAGTGTATGTGTTAAGAGACTAAATTATATTTTATTCAACTCGTGTAATACACGAGTTTTTTAAAATGTAATTTTTTATTACTAATTATATTACATTATATTTATTTAACCTGTGTAACACACGAGATTCTAACCTAGTAAGATATAAATAAATATCCGTTTGAATCAAAAAAATTTAATAGACTCACATATTTTGTAGCAAATAAATATTTTTATTATACCAATCCTCTATCTCTCATATTTTTAATCTCTCAAGTTTAATATACGCTTACAACTCATTATATTTTTTCTGATTTGATTTTTTCTCGCCGAAGCTGGTTCAAGTCTATGATGTAACAAACCGGTTTTTTTCGTGTTCTTTTTCTTTTATTCTTTTTTATATTCGTTGTGAAATTAAATTACTTTTTTATATTTGTATTTTACATTTTACTTGGTTATTAAATTCTTTAACGATTTATCTATTTTTTGATTTTCAGAATCGAGTCGCGACAACTTCATACGTTTCTTTTATACACTTAGTTAAGTTAATGTCACCGTCGCAATACGCGTAACGAAAATCACAAATCTGCTGCATCGCGCGTGTCACAAATCTAGTATAATACATAAATAAAAATATTTTTTTCAATTAGAAATTTAACATGTATGAAATTAAAGACTATATTTTGGATGCACATGTAATATTAAGATAATAAAAATAGCATTAAACGTAAAAAAGAAAATGTATGAGGAATTCAGATGCTCATATGTATCATTTCAAAGTCATTTATCATAACATGTGTAAACACTAGACTTCTTTTCACATTAACATAAGTTAAGTGTCACGATGCATAATTTATGTATTACTGTTTTCATGTTGAATGAAATATTCATAATAACACGATTATAGTCTTCCTTATACATTATAGTCTCCATTTTATGTATGTATGTATGTATGTATGTATGTACTATGTAGCAGTATGTTTATTTGAAAGCATAAAAAGTTAAAAACAAAGGAACCAACTGTGGTAATTATATTAAAAAAATATATTCAACTTCTTAATTAAGATACGACTAAGAAATAAGGTATTTTTTGTATGAGATAATCCAACATATACTTTTTAGGTTTTACGTTAATTTTTATATCATTGGAATGTCATTTTCAATTAATAATATATACGAAAAAGTCAAAATGCACGTCCATATTTTTTTTTGACGATTAATCTTTATTTAAGTTAGTTTGCTAAAGATAAGTTATTGTAGTCTTTTCATTGATTTATTATATCTAAACAAGTCAAGAAAACCAAGAAAATAAAAGGTGTAGATTCTCTTGACCGAGTCTTATATGTGTTTATGTATAATTATATGTTTTTTCCTTAACACCAAAATTAAATTCTATTTGCTTTTTTAATGACCATAGAGTCAACCTTAAAAGGGTTATATTCTTTTTTATTGGAAAGTTAAAAGTTTTTAATTTATTTCAGAACTTTTGTCCATCTTGATTCTATTACAAAACAATTATATATCCTTAATATAATAAATCACTATCTCTAAGTGTCACGTTTACTTTTATATGAGGTCTAACTATCATCTTATGCACTTCCTTGAGCCGAAGAGAACCCAACCCATTAAGTAAGAGGCCCGGATCCTTATAATTAGGTAGCGGGATATCCAACCAGCGAGCGATCGACGGCCACACATCCTCAGCGACCGAGCATGAGCCAAAGATATGATCAATAGTTTCCGACGAGCTATTACACATAGGACACAAAATGGAGGGGATATACAACCCTTTGGAAGACATGTTAAATCTCGTGGGAATACGGTTTAGTAACATCATCCAAGATAGAATATTTACATTTCTAAGGATAAACTGGTTCCATAAAGTGGGTCTTGAAAGAATACAAAAATAAGTCGCCTTGAACACATCTAACCGAGAAATCATTCTCACCATCCCTGACAAAAACCCATTTATCATTAGAGCTTGATAGTGGAAAAGAATTAAGCATACTTTTCAAAACAGAAAATTGAGATTCCTCCACTCCACACGAAGCGGACGCCTCCAAATCCAAGAATATTATCACGATTGCACATACATTAGAGTCTTTCTTTGTTTCTTAATATATGTCCTTATAACACGTTCTTTCCAAGAACGAAGTCTTTACTTTCTTAATATATATCCTTATGACACAAGTTAAACACACGTTTTTGTTAAAGTCGTATAGAATATAAACTTTTTTTCCAACAAGTGACCAAGAAATAATCTTCAAACAATAGGACATAATTGTAAAATCAACTTTTCTTTTTCTAAAAACAATGTGATTTGTGTATTACCAAAATTACTATGTAGATTATACAACATCACTCCAACTATGCAGTAATCGTGTACGAGTGGTGTACATAATAATGTTATAAAGTATGCTTGGTTTTAAAAGATATGAAAAATTGTTGGTCTTGCTAGTTACATTTAAACGAACCCACCCCCAAGAACCGTAACACGTAAACTTGCAATTGAATTATTATTTCACCTTCATGCAATTTACAACCATATAAATAACCAATCAAACCTAATCCTAAACTTACTAGAAACCTTCAAAAGATAATTCAAATAAATAAAGATAAGAGTAAATTACAAATTATGTCCTTTAACTTTATAATAAATTGCAGGTTATGTCCTTTGGCTTTAAAAATTACATTGGATGTCCTTTTTTTGAAACATTTGCACACATTTAGTCCTTTTCACTAACTGGAGTTAACTTTTTCAGTTAAGTCTCATAATGTGCAAGGGTAATATTGTCATTTTAGTATATAAAAAAATAATTCTTTTTCTGTTCTCTCTCTACATACACACTTTCTTCCTCAAACAAAACCCACAACCACCATCATCTTCATCTCCAAACAAAACCCACAACCACCATCATCTTCATTTTTACTGTCGTTGAACTCCAAAACCCACAACCACCATCATCTTCATCTCCAAACAAAAACCCATAAGCACCATCATCTTCATCTCCTGCCGTTGAACTCCAAAACACCGCCACTGCCGCATACCAGGCTACCACCACCATTAAAATCCTGATTAGGTATCCCATGGGAAATTGATTTTGGGTTTCTCATGGGAGAAAAAATGCTACCACCGCCACTGCCGCCAACCAGGCTACTTACAATTCGTGTCTCTCCAGTCTCCATCAACATGCCTAAGATTCCCATCTTGAGAAGCTGCTCAAAAACTTCAATCGAGGATGATCCTCATTCGAACTATGAACTGAATTACGGGTGTCTATTTCAATATTCTATATCCTCAAACTGCACTAGTGAATCCCCCTAAACCCTAACCCTACTACAGCCAATCGTCCCTTGAACAAGGTTCCCTGGTTGAACCCTAAAACTGGTTTGAACATTGTTCCCTAGTTGAACCCTAAAACTAGATGCCCCAAATCTTCTGAAACCACTACCATCACATCATCATATCACACCCAATCGGCCCTTGAACCAGATCTGAACCACCGTGGTAAAGCGAAGTAAGCGAGGGAGAGAGAGAGAGATAAACCGTCGGGAGATGTGGGAGAGATAGATCGTGTGAGATATGGAGATGAGAGTGATGACGGTTGTTTTCAGATCTCAAAGGATGACGATGTTGATTATTTTCTAGATCTCCGGTGGTGTTTCTTCTCAAGATCTCTGTTGAGTTTGGAGATGGAGTGGGAGTCTGGTAAACAAAAGAGGGGGTTGGGTGTAGGTGGTCCCACAAGTTGTGTTTTGATATATTTTTTTATTTGTAAAAAAAGAGTGGGGATAAAAAGACATTAATACCCCTCATGTGAGGGACACATGACCATATTTAACGCCACTTTTGGATGGAGGTTAGTAGAAAGGACGAATTGTGTGCAAAGGTTTCAAAAAAAGGACATTCAGTGTAATTTTTGAAGCCAAAGGACATAACCTGCAATTTGCTATAAAGATAAAGGACATAATTTGTAATTTACTCTAAAGATAAATACCAAACAATAATTAAATATAAACTTCCTACTAAACATGCAAACCAATCTATATCCTTCCGATCACAAAATTACGGCTTCATGTTCCCTTCCTTATCCTACTCCAATTCTAATCTCCTTTAATTCTCAAAGTTCCAAACACCCCCTTCGAATTTTCATATGTGAACAAAACGATTAATTTCCTACAATAAATATATGTTGTCACAATGGTTTGGTAATAAATTAATAATAGAGTAAACTTCGTTTTTGGCCCCTGTGGTTTGGCCTGTTTAACCCTTTTATTTCAAAATAAAATATTTTAACATATCAGCAACTGAGGTTGTAACCATTTCAGTCCATGATACTAACGCTGTTAACTTTTCTGTTAAGTATAGCAGCATTTTAGTCATTTTATTTCTAAGTAAACTAGTTAATTTTTTAAGTTCAATAAAAACTTTTTTTTGATTTTTTCATAAAAAAAATTTGTACTTTTTTTAAAAACGTTTTTTTTTTTACTTTTAAAAATTATTTTTTAAGTTCTTTTTTCCGTAAAAACGTCTTTTTTGAATCTTTTTAAAAACGCTTTTTGATAAAAAAAATTTAAAACTTTTTTCATAAAAAGCGGTTTAAAAATATTTTTTTAGTTTTTTTTATAAATTTTTTTTTAGCTTTTTATAAAATGTTTTTTTAACTATTTTAAAAACGTTTTTTTTTTTACTTTTTTGAGTGAACTAGTTTTAAAAATAGTGAACTATTTAAAAAAATACATTTTTAAAATAGTTAAAAAATATTTTACGAATAAGCTAAAAAAAGTTTTTATAAAAAAAACGAAAAAATGTTTTTAAAAAAGTTTTTTGTGAAAAAAAGTTTAAAAAAAAATATTTTTTAGAAAAGTGAAAAAACGTTTTTAAAAAGATTCAAAAATGTCTTTTTTTAAAAAGTAAAAAAAAAGTTTTTAAAATAGTTAGAAAAACATTTTACGAAAAAAGTAAAAAACTTTTTTATAAAAAAAACTAAAAAAATGTTTTTAAAAACGTTTTTTTATGAAAAAGGTTAAAAAAGTGTTTTTTTAGAAAACTGAAAAAACTTTTTTAAAAAGATTTAAAAAAGACGTTTTTATGAAAAAAATGATTTAAAAAAAAACGTTTTTATAAAAAGTAGAAAAAAAGTTTTATGAAAAAGCATAAAAAAGTTTTTATTGAACTGAAAAGATTAACTAGTTTACTTAAAAATAAAATAACTAAAATGCTCCTATACTTAACAGAAAAGTTAACAGAGTTAATGTCATGAATTGAAATGGTTAAAAAAATACAACCTCACGGGCTGATATGTTAAAAGATTATTTTTTACACTAAAAGGGTTAAACATGCCAAACCATAGGGGCCAAAAACAAAGTTTACTCTTAATAATAAGGTTTATTACAAGGGCAAATAGCAAACCCAAGATAATATGAGTTTCTAAATTTTCTATTTTTTTTTTCTAAAAGGAAAATTTTATAAACAACACTACGGAAAAAGCAAAGAGCTACCTACAAAAACCGAATACAGGCAAACTAAAACATAATTACAAGAAATTAAAATTGCATTAATTTTTCCATGGAAAATATTTGTGATTAGATATATATTCTTGAACCATAAGAACCTGAGGTATTTAATGTCTTCAAATATTTTTTCCACTTTGACAACTTTGCTTGAGAAGACGAACTCGTTTCTAGCTTTCCAAATGCACCAACAAGCAATTAAAATGATGCCATGAATCACATCCTTTCGAGCTACACCTTTCAAAGCCGTGTTGTGGTTCACTGTCTCCGAAGCATCCCCATAAAAATGACACAATTGAGAATTTACCTGAATGTTCCTTTTGGCCAAAGCCGACAGGTATTCAATCCATTTTCGCATGTCACCCAAAAATGTTACATTTGCTTGGGATCCATTTACTCCATTCCAAGATAAAACGATTATTGGAATCGGATTCTTTGGATAGCACGCGTTTAACCGAGAACTACGAGGAGCTATCCCCCAGCCAAGACCATGAGTCTTCCCCACTAGACGCATGAATCTGGATCAACAAATCATTAAGTTGCTACCATTCAGAAATCTCGATAGTTGATTGAGGAATCCGATTCCATTACCAACTCCAAACACGGGTACGGTTTTGGATTGAGTACCGGTAAAAAAACAATGCATTTCTTATTGCTATCTAAGGAAAAAATTGCAGGGAAACAATACATTAAGGTGTTGTGTCATTTATGAATGAGATTAGAAATTCATATTCAAGTGTGATTAGTTTAAGAAAGTTCAGGATAAATAAGCTCTTATGAGGTTTTCAATAACAAAAACAAAACCGTAAAATTGACATTTTTAATAGAGTAAACTTCGTTTTTGCTCTATGTGGTTTGACCATTTTAACTCTTTTGCTCCAATAGTTTGAAAATAGCCAAAACACTCCTTGATGTTACCATTTTGCTCCCTAACACTAACTCCGTTAAATATTTCAGTTAAAATTTTTGATAATTTTTCAGATAATTATTTAACTATTTATTATGAATCCCTTTTCTTTCTTTCATCTTCCCCTTTCTAAACACAAACACCCAATGCTTTCAAGATTTATAGAGAGTGAAGCCAGGAAAGAGCGGCGGTGGTGGCTGTCGTTTGGTGGTGACTGGTTTCATCTTGCTTCTCTTTCTACTCTCCCTCTTGTTCATCAAAACCTTATCCAAATCCTAGAAACAACAACTATTGATCCCTGTAAAACCCCCCCATGAATCACCCTGAATCCCTCATTTAAACAAACAGTTATTAGGCATTGAAAAACAAGCATCGATGTTGAAGGAAGAAGAAGATATGGGTATGTAGGATCCAAATCGAAATAGGTAAAGGACACCGGCAACAGCTTACCCTGGATGTGTCCAGTTACTAGATTTGCTGCAAGAATAGATTGTGTTATTGGGTTTGAAATTTAAATTTATTTTAAAATATTAAGATTGGTCTTGCGTACGGTTTGAAAAGAAGGGCATGGTAATGAGAAACAAAAGATATTTCATTTAACCATCTTTCTGAGTTAAAAAGAACTGCACAATCCTCCTTTCAAACACAGTCGACATTCATGAGCTTCAATGACAAGAAAACATTTTCTTTTTCATTATGTATATATATATATAAGTGAAATTACCAAAATGCCCAAAATTTTAACTGTAATATTTAACGGAGTTAGTGCCATGAAGCAAAATGGTAACCTCAAGGAGTGTTTTAGCCATTTTCAAACTATTTGAGCAAAATGGTCAAACCACATGGAACAAAAACAAAGTTTACTCTTTTTAATAAGAAATGTTAGTATATTTGTCTTCTCGGTTAAAGATTTGTTCGAGCTTCATAAGACTATTTCAAAAGACGATAATGAATAGGAAATAATTCACGGTCTTATTTTGATCTCATGTTGAGTATTTGGAAGACCAGAAACGAGCTCATATTCTCCAATAAAGATATCAAGGATGGAAAAATGATTGAAGACATATTGTTCTTCGGTTTCATGTGGTTAAAACATAAGTTTAAACACAAAAAAATCTCTTCATTGAAAGGATTTGTGAATTCATATTTATATAGTTATACACTGTTCTGTTTGGGGTATTTTAATAAAATTTGCTCTTCGAAAAAGAAAAAAAGTACATTTTTTACATGTAATTTAGAAAGTCGAAGTCGGACAAAAGTCCAAGCAGTAAAATGAAAATTAAATGGAGCCTACTTAAAGATTTCACTGGGACTCCCGAATCTGCGCTTTCTTATAATTCAAACACCCTTTCAGTGATGGATTTTGTACAACATATAATTTTTAAATATTTATTCTTTTTTTTCTATCAAATAAAAAAATGTATATATCTTTTTTTTTTCTATCAATAAAAAACCTTATGTATATAAATTTATTTTTTATATTGTATTTTAATAATAAGGGTTGTAAAAACAAAAAAAATGGTTTTGATTAGTTTTTTGACGAATTCTTACGAGTTCTCAAAATATTTAAGAGTTTTCAAATGATCTATTCCCTATATTATATATGTGTGTTTTGTGGGTGGGGGGTGGGTTTACAACGATCATATCAAATGATCTCTCATTAGGCGTTAAGGACTTGCCCTAAATATTCATGTGAAGCTGAATGACAAACTACATATTTTGTGTCTAGAAAATAAACGTATATGATGCTTGACTTAGCTCCCGTATTTGTAAAGTGGCCGGATGGCTTCACGATCTAATGTGCGTGGTTGTACCCTATACGTATGCAGGAGGTTGTTTCTCATGACCTGAACACATGACCTCAAGGTCAAAAAACAATAATTTTACCAATTACTTCAAATTCCACCCTCATTTTGTGTCTAGAAATTATAACAATTAGGCTGTGCTAAGAGTATCTGGTATACCCTCACGGGTGAGAACCGTGAGGGGCTTCACGATGTGAGGTGGTTCACAAACATTGTCCTCGTATGACGTGAGGGAGTTCACGGAAGAAGGGGGTGTGAGATAACACCGTGTGATTGGCTCAAGTGAGGGGGCTCACTCACGGAGAACATCGCCACCCTCTCAAGTGAGGAGTCTCACTTGGAAAAAATGTGAGGGTATATTCCTTACCCTAATTGTAATTTCATATATAGTTACAAATGTTTGATCAAAACTGATCTATTATCTTTTAATTATTATATATCTTATTTATGTTTTTATTTGTTATTGTGTTTAAATTTTATATATTTTTTAATATATATTTAGATACACTAATTTAAAGTAATAAAAGTAAAGCAAAAAAAAATCTAAAATAAAAGAAAAAAACTTAAAATATAAATTTTTTTTTCCAAACATCATTTTATTAAAAAAAACAAAAAAAGATATTTAAAAACATTTTTATACAAATAATTTTTTGCTTTGATTAACAACTGGTTAATTAAATAACTAAAGAAGGGGGCGTGTAACACAAAGAAATACACAAGGTATATTTAGAATTACCTCTTAAATGTCTTGGAATCCCCTTTTTTTAATAAAAAAACTAAATGGTTTTGTTATTTGTCATTACCATATTTCATCTCATAAGTTTTTTTCCCTCAAAACCAAATTTATATCAGCCATTTAATATTTTCATATTTAGACTTTTTTTTTTCAAATTACATAAATAAATATTTTAACAAATCAACTCATCATCATTACTAGTGACTCACAATTTTTTTAAATTATCAACAAAAGTGAATATTTAAAAAAAAATCAGTAGTTAAAAAATACAAAATAAAAAAAAAAGAGTTTTTAAAGTTTTATTATTAAAAAATGATTTTTTAAAATTTTATTATTAAATAACAAAAAATTTTAATTTTACATATAAAATTTAAAAATACTACGTTTACATTTTAAATAAATATATATTAGAATAAAGTTCACTAATATTCAATTAGTAGTTTTTTAATTAAACTTTGATATTTTTAGATAAATTTTATATTTAGATTTATAAATTTTAATAGTTAGTTTTTAATAAAGTTAAGAAACTTGCAAATATTTATTTTTAAAAGTGTATTGTATTTTAAACTTTAAATTTTTTTAAATGACGAAATTTTTTTTCCAAAAAATTATGTTTACAAGTTTCAATTATAATTTATTAGTTTTAATTTTTTCATATTTAATTTTGGAATTTTAAATTTAGTTGTGTCGGAATATTAAGGGGTGAAATTTTTAAATTTTGAATTAAAAAAACGATATATTGTTGAAATTTAAATTTTATTTGTATATTTTTTTTAATGAGAGATTTAGTATTAGAAGTTTAGCGATATTTTCTACATACAAGTACAAATAGTATCCATCAATCAGAGCATGTTGATGATGATTTTTGAAACACACCACTTTTAAAAAAACAAAACTTTAACGCGCGAAAGTCTTAACCCAAGAATTTTTTTTTTTTTTTTTACCCTCTCGCGTACCGCGAGAAAACAAGCTTCCTCCCTCGCGTATCGCGAGGGAGTCAAAAACTCAGAAAGTTTCCAGTTTTCAGCAGTTTTCACACTTAACCATTTTTCCAACCTTTTTCACCAATACATCTAAACATAAAATCCCAAACACTTGGGCATTTGAACACACACTTATACCACCAATTTAACACCAAAAACACGATTCCTAGATTCAAAATATACATCCTTTACGGGAAAGTCAATTTACTTCAAAAATATGCACCTAAAACATATACGAGAACCCGCGATCACCTTGGACTTGACTTGGACTACTTCGGAGCTTTTCCTACAACCACATAAACATATCACCATTAGTATTGAGATATATATCATAACAATAAGTAATTTCTACTTATTTCACCCATTCACCCATTTTGACCCGTTTGCGCCCAAAGATGCATTTGGGTGCAAACACTTGCATTACACCTTGCAAGTTCCATTCTTTACTTAACATAACATCTTCACAACATTTAATAGTGCATATCATCTTATCGAATTAGCGACTACGGTTATTTTCACCCATTTAACCCTTTTGACCCGTTAACATTCAAATTGATGTTTGATTGCATACCACTTGTATTTCACCTACAAGTTTTATTTACTCTTTACATTATCATTTCATTTATGACACAAAGGTCATAACTTTCTTTCCATTCTTCATCTTGGTACATAGACCAAGATCTTACCACATTTCCATTATGGTTCTTTGACCATAACCTCCCATTTTCCATTATGATTCTTTGATCATAACCTCCACATATTAGATATAGTATTATAACCATATTCACATTCATACATACACTTATGCATAATCAATTCATTTCATGTATCATTCATACTATGCACAACATAACACATACATCACATATCACATTACTAAGTAAGTGCAAAGGCACTTACCTTGCGGATTTGAAGATCCCGCACCTCCTTCTAGTTTAGCAATTTGATTACCTAAACATATACACCTAGTTCAGTAATCTAAACATACATAAAAATCACTTTAAAACTGAGTTCACAACCCAATTTCCCATTTCCACCCAAAATGACCCGTTTGGGTTATTCCCACATCCAAACACCCCCTTTAAACCAAGAACTCAACCTCTTGAATTCTCCTTCCAATACCTTGATACTAATTTTTCATCAAATTAGTTCTTTAAGTTAATTTGGGGTTTGTTTATGTATCTAACATCATAAAAAAACACCTAATCATCAATAATTCAACATTCTAGCATTATGATCCAAACACCCCCAATTTTCACCATATGAACCCTAACTTCTCATAATCAAAATTAAAGGGTTATAGGATGTTAACCATCATTCTTTAACTTTAGTTTAGCTAGATTATCAATAATCTAACATCATTTCATCACATGCATACAAAATTTCGGGTTTCACCTAAAACCCACCAAGAACACATACATGGTGGAATCAAGAGGAAGAGAATCACTTACTTGATATTATGAAGGTGTTGTGTGAGCCAAAACCTTCACAAAACAAGCCTCAATTGCATGATTTGAGCTTCAAACTTGATTTCTCTTTTTCTCTCTTGATATGAACGACCCCAACAAGACCAAATGCTGAATTTTGACTTTCATATGGTCAAATATGACAGATTTGCCATATTTACCATTTCAGTCCCTTAACTTCCATTTTACCCATTTCGTTCTATAGTTAGTTAAAACTAACATAATCCCATTACAAACTTGAAACCCACTTGTTTCAACTTATTTATAAAATATTAATTCCACCATAATATTAAATATAAATATTTAATTATTTGAAGACGAAACCCGGATTTTTGGTTCGTTACAAATCACCTCCCCTTATTTTGGTTTCGTCCCCGAAACCCGACTTCACATAAAAAGGTTCGGGTAGAATTTGAGCATTTCTTCCTCGGTTTCCCAAGTCATTTCCGCCCCCTTTCTATGCTTCCATCGAACCAACACTTGGCTAATCTCTTTATTTCGCAACCGCTTCACTTTCCTATCTAAGATTGCCATCGGTTCTTCCACATAGTTCAACTTTTCATCAATTTCTATATCATCCAATGGAACAAAAGTAGATTCATCCGCTAAACATTTTCGCAAATGAGACACATGGAACGTGTTATGAAGTCTACTTAGTCCCTCCGGTAACTCCAATCGATAAGCTACCGCACCCACCCTTGCCATCACTTTAAACGGTCCAATGAAACGTGGGCTTAACTTCCCCCGTTTCCTAAACCTTATCACCCCTTTCCAAGGAGAGACTTTCAATAGCACAAAGTCCCCCACTTGAAACTCAATCACCCGCTTCCTATTATCCGCATAAGATTTTTGGCGATCTTGCGCCGCCTTTAAGCGAGCCTTTATTTGGTCAATACTATCATTCGTTTCCATGACCACTTCCTTGCTGCCAAGTTCCCGTTGACCAATTTCACCCCAACATACGGGTGTTCTACATTTCCTCCCATACAATGCCTCAAAAGGCGGCATACCAATGCTAGAATGGTAACTATTATTGTATGCAAATTCCGCCAACGGAAAATGGTCGTCCCAACTACCCCCAAAATCCAAAGCACACGCGCGTAACATATCCTCGAGCGTTTGAATCGTACGCTCGCTTTGCCCATCCGTTTGCGGATGATAAGCGGTGCTAAGGTTCAACCTTGTCCCCATATCCTCATGGAATTTCTTCCAAAAACGAGAAGTGAATCTCGTATCCCGGTCCGAAATAATTGACACCGGCACCCCATGGCGTGACACAATTTCTTTCACATAGATTTCCGCTAGTCTATCCGACGAGTACGTTTCCTTTATTGGGAGGAAATGTGCACTCTTTGTCAACCGATCCACTACTACCCATATCGCATCATAACCTTTTCGAGTCTTTGGTAGTTTAGTGATCAAATCCATGGTTACATTTTCCCACTTCCAAAGCGGTATTTCGAGCGGTTGCAGCTTTCCATACGGCTTTTGATGCTCCGCCTTAACCCTTAAGCATGTGAGACACCTCTCCACATACTTAACAATATCACGCCTCATACCCGGCCACCAAAAATGACACCTTAAATCATAAAACATCTTCGTGGCCCCCGGATGGATAGAATATTTGGATTTATGCGCCTCGTCAAGAATAGTTGTCAAGACACTTGACAACCTAGGTATCCAAATTCTATCAAAGCATGTCTTCAAACCCATGCTATTTTCACCAAGCTTATCAACATAAGAAATCATCCGTTCTTTCTTCAAGTCACCACCAAGTGCTAACACTTGGGCCTCCTGGATTTCATCAATAAGAGATGATGAAATTGTCATCTTAAATGACTTCACCTTGATAGGTGAATGACTTGACTTTCTACTAAGCGCATCCGCCACAACATTCGCTTTACCCGGATGATAAAGTATCTCACAATCATAATCCTTAACCAATTCAAGCCACCGTCTTTGCCTCATATTGAGGTCCTTTTGGTCAAAGAAATATTTGAGACTTTTGTGATCCGTGTAGATCGTACACTTAGCACCATACAAGAAATGCCTCCAAATTTTGAGCGCGAAAACCACGGCTGCAAGCTCTAAATCATGGGTTGGGTAATTCACCTCGTGAGTCTTTAATTGCCTAGATGCATAGGCAATCACTTTCCCCCTTTGCATCAAAACACACCCCAACCCCGAATGCGAGGCATCCGAATAAACAACAAAATCCTCTTGCCTAGCTTCTTGCCTCCTCAACTCCACCTCTCTTTCCCGACACCTGTTTATTAAGTCTACAAGTGTGGTAAATGAGGATGGAGATATGCTATCCCTGAACTCCACCGTCAGCATAGCATAGAACCTGTCAATCTTGGCTTTCTCGGTCGACACCACATCTGGACAGAACTTGGCCCGATCGAAGAAAGTCCCAGCTAATTCATCAATAGTCTGTGTCGTCTGCCTCATGAGGAGAAACTCCTCGGTCATCCTGTCAATAGCGGCCTGTGGGTAATGGTACTTTAGGAATGCCGCTTTATGTCACACCCCAACCGACGGCGGATTATACGTCGGGGCGGACGCGGTTGTTCAATAGCATAAGGTTGACTATTAAAGTTTCAATATTTCATTAATAATGGATTCAAAGGTTCAATACAAGGAAATAACAAGTATACAACATTTATTTAATAAGTAGTCTAGGTCCAAAGCGTCCTATGTGATCACAAATAAGCCTCATGATGTAGAACCTGAAACATGTGAAAGAATCTGTCAACTACAAAATAGTTGGTGAGATACAAAGGTTTTGACACAGTTTAACAAGTATTTGAAAAGAATTACAATTCACTATGATATATGCATTCTATAATGTAAATATGAGAAAACGAGTATCTTAAACATTGTGCACATTCAATCCTCAACCAAGTTTAGGCATAACACGCAGGTTACCCTTATAAGTCTCAAGTCTCAAAGTTTTGGTTTAGTAACAAACACCAAGGGCTCCCCCCGAAGGGTCAATCAATCAAGGTGGATTGGTCAAATGCAATAGATCTATCATTGTTACCATAGGCTTGATCAAAGTTAATGAATATGCTAGTTTTAAGTTTAATCTAAGCATACAAGTCTCAAGTTTAACATAAGAATAAGCATCTAGTCATAGTTGTACAAGAATTGTATAAGTTTGAAGTTTGAACATGTTTCACCCCAAAAGAATGTAAATGAAAAAGGGGCTAAGTATACTCACTTGGATGATGACGAGTGTCGACAAGACTAAGTGTTCGCAAGACTTGGAGAGGGAGAGTATCCTCACAATAAGCCTAGGAATATAAGTCTAAAGTTTCAAATAAAGAGTCTAAGACAAAGGATCTAGGATTTCGGGATTCGACTTAGGGTTCCATATATGGGATGAGATTGATTGTGTTTATAAAGTTTAAATCAAAGTTTCAAATAAAGATTTTGAATGAATGACACTAGATTTGTATCTTAAAGCTTAATAAGTTTATAATTTAGAATAGTTAAAATAGTTATTCGAAGGTTTATAATTATTAATGACGCCCAATAATTAAAAATAGTTTTCTAAGCGTTTATGAATAAGATTGTAACAATAGATAAGTGTAATACTAAATAATTATTAAAGTTTAATAATTAATTATTTAAAGAATAAATAATTAAGAATTAATAATAATTATTTGATAAATGTATCAAGATTATTCCAAAGGATAAATGTTTTAGATAAGTCTAATAAGTTTAAATAAGGTTGTAAGTTTATTATTAGTTAGGAATAAAGCATAATCATTTTCCCTCTTTTTATATAAATCAATAGATTTATGTTTATATAGATTTTTGATAAACGAGAGGCTAAGTAATTATTAAAGTTTTAACAATAATTACTCAAGAAATAAATAATTATTATAATAATTATTTAAAGAATATACAATGATAATTATTATTTTGAATAACAATTATATTAATCATTTCAAACTTTGCATCATTATTAAGAATAGATAATCATCTAATTGAAAGTAAGGTATATAGATCATTTAGATTTTCAAGTATTTACATCTATATTACAAATTACTTTGTAATAAATAATGTTTATAATTTTAAATAAATGCCAAGTTTCTATTTATTTAAAATAGGATTTCTTATAAAGTCTATACTTTAAATTAAAATTCTTTAGAGTTTATAAGTTTACAATAGAGTTCCTTAAAGTATTTAAACAAAGTTTACATGTTTATACATGTTTGAAGTTTCTCATTTAACATTTATAAGTTTTATAAATTTAGAATATTACGTTTTTAAATAACTGAGTAAACGATTTTTCTAACTTCATAAAGTTTATAAATTTATAGCTTTTTAGCTTTAAATAAGAACGTTTATTTATTTTCTTGTTTCTAAATAAGTAAACAAATACGTCTTGAACTTATTAGACATAGCTTTTATAAATGCACAAGTTTATAAGTATTCCAAGTATAAAAAGTATTTCTTTTATGGTATTTAAGGATTAAAAATTTAAAGATTAATCTCTTTATAAGTTTTTTTGCTAAGTTTAATTAATTAAAATAGTTCATGTATACAAAAATGTAAATAAAAATCATTTTTACAATCATAACAGTTTAATCTAATATATAAAAATTATTAGATATTTTAACATTGAGTAAAAAAAATGAAAATCGAAAACAGGGGCGCGCCTGGGTCGAACCTGGGTCTGTGACCGGGTCACCGAACACACACACATACAACCAGTTCGACTACGGGTCTTGTTAGTGTATTCACTGAAATGTAAAACATTTAAACAACAACCCCAATTGAACCCAAATTCCTTATGAACCCTAGATCGAAACCCGTCAAATACGCATTGATCATCCCTCTGTCGTTGTAATCCGACAGAGGGCTTTTGTTCTACATGATGTTACGAAGGCTTGGCCTCAAGAATTACCTGAAATGGTGTCGTAACGAAGGAGAACGAGGCTGAGGCCGAGGTCGGCTGTCGCGGCTTCAAATCGGCCAACGCAGGTGTTAATCGAACGAATTGAGGGTATGAGGAGTTCGAGTGGTGTGTCGTTGATGTTTTTCGATCGCTATTTATAGCCAATTTCAGCCATAAATGGGTGAACGAGTCGAGGGCGGGTGGTTGGGCCGTTCGGAGTAAATTCACACTCCACGCAAAGCCTCGGTCGAAGATTTTCATCATGGCGTCTTGGGGACGGGTCGCACGCGAGGGACGAGCCCGAGGTTCAGTGAACCTGGACGAAATCGTGATTTTTGGTCGAAATGGGTTAAAAATCGGGGGTTGTGGGTTTCGAACCCATGACCGATTCTGGGCAATAGCAGTTTGGAGAATTGACAAAACAGGTCCCTGAAGTTTGGATGTTTGGCACTGAATGATCAAAGTGAAGTTTTAGTTTAAAACAGATTTCGGGAATTGACAGTTTTAGCCCCTAGCTTTTTATGAATTTAAATATGTAAAAGTTAAATTGTTTTTATAGGTTTTTATTTTATAAAAACAATTTCTAAGATTTACAAGTTTAAATTATTTACATAATTAAAATGGGTTTACAAACTTATTAAAATTTCAAGAGTTTATATATATATATATATATATATATATATATATATATATAGGTTTCAAGTATAAGGGATTTATATTTATTAAATGAATATCTGTTAAACGGGTCGGGAAATCCAGGATATTACAGTCTCCCCTACTTTAGGAAATTTCGTCCCGAAATTAAAGTAGAAAGTTTCTGTTTTTCCCAGATTTAAGTTCATGATACGCACAAGGATAAAGAGGAAGATACTTTACGTCCCTTAGTAACTACGGGTTACGTTTAAAGTCCTAACTGGAATGACAGGAATAAGATTACGCTCAAGTTTCTAAGTTTTCAAGGTCTGGGGTTGTCAACAGTTTCATATAGTTTCATTGAAATATAGGAAGATTCGATTTCATAAATGCATTCGAGAGAATATCTGTTGAATTTCCATTCAGGATTTCAAGTGAGATGCATTACTTAGGATGGATTCGATGAAAGTTTAACGATTTGAGTTAAGGATTGCTACGGTACCTAAGTTCCGTGGCTACCTTTTACGATAAGTCTCAGATCATAGCACACGACAGAGGTTACTATGCCTTCCCATACGTTGATTTTCATACTTACGTGTGCACCCACAAGCATTCAAATCGTCGTACAGTCTACATAGGTCCTTCTGTTTGTGTGTGGATCAAGAAAGAGTATAAGAATTTGTTTAACACACGACTAAAGTTTCCACATATGAGTGATCATTTATTAACGAGTCCCTCAGAGAAACTTCATTCAATGATTAAAGAGAAAAGGATGTGACAAGATTTAGGGTTTCAAAGTTTCCTCATGATTGATTAAGAATACTTCAATCATTGAGTGGTTTAAAGTCTTTACACTTTCCTCGTGTCTGATCAAGAATACATCAAACCTTGAGTAGTTTAAAAGTTTTATACGTTCATCATGTTTTGAACAAGCATACGTCAAACATGGAGTAGTTTAAAGTCTCTACACGTTCATAGTGTTTGGACAAGGATACGTCGAGCATAGAATTGTTTAAATTGTGTTTGAACAAGAATACGTCAAACATAGAATAGTTTAAATTGTGTTTGAACAAGAATACGTCAAACATAGAATAGTTTAAAGTCTTTTAGTTTCGCTTTAGTGTATAGAAGTGTACGATTGTGTTTGGAGTATAAAGCGGTTATATAAATACTCTAGTATTTAAGAGAGGTGTGGAGCAGTGTTTGGAACAAGAATACGTCACACAATAAGTTTTCAAGACTAAGAATCCAAGTATAAGTTTCAAGATTAAGAATCCAAGTATAAGTTTCAAGATTTAAGAATCCAAGTATAAGTTTCAAGACTAAGAATCCAAGTATAAGTTTCAAGATTTAAGAATCCAAGCATAAGTTTCAAGACTAAGAATCCAAGTATAAGTTTCAAGATTTAAGAATCCAAGTATAAGTTTCAAGATTTAAGAATCCAAGTATAAGTTTCAAGACTAAGAATCCAAGTATAAGTTTCAAGATTTAAGAATCCAAGTATAAGTTTCAAGATTTAAGAATCCAAGTATAAGTTTCAAGACTAAGAATCCAAGTATAATTTTTCAAGACTAAGAATCCGAGTATAAGTTTCAAGATTTAAGAATCCAAGTATAAGTTTCAAGACTAAGAATCCAAGTATAGGTTTCAAGATTTAAGAATCCAAGTATAAGTTTCAAGACTAAGAATCCAAGTATAAGTTTCAAGATTTAAGAATCCAAGTATAAGTTTCAAGATTTAAGAATCCAAGTATAAGTTTCAAGACTAAGAATCCAAGTATAAGTTTCAAGATTTAAGAATCCAAGTATAAGTTTCAAGACTAAGAATCCAAGTATAATTTTTCAAGACTAAGAATCCGAGTATAAGTTTCAAGATTTAAGAATCCAAGTATAAGTTTCAAGACTAAGAATCCAAGTATAAGTTTCAAGATTTAAGAATCCAAGTATAAGTTTCAAGACTAAGAATCCAAGTATAAGTTTCAAGATTTAAGAATCCAAGTATAAGTTTCAAGATTTAAGAATTCAAGTATAAGTAGGATAAATCACAAGTTGCAATATTAAACTTTACATGGTCCTTTATTGATCATGTTTAGTTTTAAGAATACAGGTTTTAGTATTTGTATAAGTTTTTGCATGACTCAAAAGTTTCTGTCCTCATAGTTGTGTATACGAAGTTTAATGTTTTAGCAACGTGTATTTAAGCTTTTAGTCCCCGTTAGGATTTATAGCAAGTCTTTTACGTGACAAGAGTTGAATGAGAAAAGTCTCTAAGTGTAAGGTAACGGGAAAAGGTTTCGATAAGGTTTTATGATAGTGCGTTTATAAATGATTTTATCTCGTTTCATAACAGCAGGCATAGTTTTCTTTTACATAGAGTGTAATTAAGATGTTTATAATGACGAGTTGAATATTGATAAATAGTATAAGTAAGACTTATGAAAATGTATGAATGATTGTCAAACGAAAAGTTAGGTCATGTTTAGAAGTGTTAAGTCTATATAAGGGTAAGGATCATAGTTGATTACGTCAGTAGTTCGTAAGTCGAGTTGTTTTAAAAGAGTGCTTACGAATTAGAAGGTTTGTTCAAAGTTTATCCTTCAAGTATACACGTCACTTATGGTTTTTATAGTTTAATGCCACATTGTTAATTATCCCTAGTACTAACGTGAGCTACTCTTGACGAAAGGTGTTGGGTAGGAGGGTTAAGTTTGTAATGATGAAAGAAGAGTCAAACTAGTAAATGATGACCAGATGAAATTTCAAAGAAATTTTCATTTATATGTTTCAAAATTGGGACTTCTAGCCCTTACACAAGACAATTTAAACGGAAAAATTAAAGTAAGTATGTTGATTTAATATGTTCAAAAGGTTTTTATTCATAATACTGAGTTATCACAGTAATATTTTCAAAAATAGTTTTAATTGGAAGTTGATGGGCTAACGAAGAGAATTCCCGGAATAAGGGGTGGTCACGAGGACTCACTTATGTACCCTATTTTCCTAGTCAGAATTTCCTCATGAGTCTACAACTTTTTAGTTGTCGTCACCGATGTTTGGGTTTATAGTACTATGTCGAGGTTCATTTTGGGTTTAGAGTCTTAAACGTGGAGCTTGTCTATTCCATGGTAGGCTTCTTCCTCTACAAGGAAGTTACTTAGGTCACGAACTTCTTTATTAAGGTTCTTTAGATTTAAAAGACATTAAGTTTTGTTTACAAGAAATGGTGATGTGTAAGTTTTAAAGATGTAATGAAAGTTTTTGAGAAGTGTGACAAAGTTTGAGTAAATCATCAAATGAAGTTTTGAGTGGGAAAATGAAAACACAAGAGTTTCTCAAGTTTATAAAGTAATGAAGTTTGTAAAAGGATTTGTAGGATAATACATGGTTTTAAATGTGCTAGTATTACAAGGTTCATGAAGTTTAAGGATGTATGAACACTTTGAGATGTAAAAAAGTGTAGCAAAAGTTTAAGTGAGTTATCTAGAGTAGTTTGGTTGAGTGATGAAAATAAGATGAAAACACAAGGGTTTCCCCTTAAGTGTCATGTTCATAAAATAATGAAGTTTATAGGAGAATTTGTAGAGTAATACATAGTTTTAAGGGTTGTATTACCACGATCACGAAGTTTATTGGGTAGTATCTATAAATATAAGTTTACGTATGTAGTTTTTAAGTATAATCTCGTAAGAATTTCGCCTTGAAGGTAACTCTTTCAGGTCATGACGAGTAAGCATGCTGTCATGTGACAAGACGGGACTTAAGAATCATAGAATAAAGATTATAGAGGAAAGTTTTTGAATCGTGAATTTATGAAGTATATAGTGTTTGAGATAGTACTCGTTTAGTGCATATCACTAAGTAAGTATTTTGACATATCAAGGGAGATCTAAGCTCACTAATGTTTTAGAGAAGTCATGCATTCCTATAAGCGAATACTCATCCCAAGAATTCCCAGGAAAGCATACGGGTCCAACGGTTGATTTGGATTTATACGACATGCTTTCCTTGACAGAATTTCTCAGAATACAGGTATTCACCCTTCCGGTCCGCACAAGTTCTCACACATTATCTAGAACCTAAATATTCTTGACGAGAGTTTAGTGGAGGATTAGACTTAAAGCCTAAGAATGTATCCTCGATGTAGTAGACTTCTTGAAGCACGTAGGTAAGTAGAAGCGTAGAATTTTCAAGCGTTCACGTATAAGAAGTTAGAATAGTATGAGGAGAAAGTTTCTAGTAAGGGACATGAGATAACTCATGTTTGGGTCTCCTAAATTATAGTCTAGGTCATGTGTCTAATAACCTAATTCCCTATAACCAAGGCTCTGATACCAATCTGTCACACCCCAACCGACGGCGGATTATACGTCGGGGCGGACGCGGTTGTTCAATAGCACAAGGTTGACTATTAAAGTTTCAATATTTCATTAATAATGGATTCAAAGGTTCAATACAAGGAAATAACAAGTATACAACATTTATTTAATAAGTAGTCTAGGTCCAAAGCGTCCTATGTGATCACAAATAAGCCTCATGATGTAGAACCTGAAACATGTGAAAGAATCTGTCAACTACAAAATAGTTGGTGAGATACAAAGGTTTTGACACAATTTAACAAGTATTTGAAAAGAATTACAATTCACTATGATATATGCATTCTATAATGTAAATATGAGAAAACGAGTATCTTAAACATTGTGCACATTCAATCCTCAACCAAGTTTAGGCATAACACGCAGGTTACCCTTATAAGTCTCAAGTCTCAAAGTTTTGGTTTAGTAACAAACACCAAGGGCTCCCCCCGAAGGGTCAATCAATCAAGGTGGATTGGTCAAATGCAATAGATCTATCATTGTTACCATAGGCTTGATCAAAGTTAATGAATATGCTAGTTTTAAGTTTAATCTAAGCATACAAGTCTCAAGTTTAACATAAGAATAAGCATCTAGTCATAGTTGTACAAGAATTGTATAAGTTTGAAGTTTGAACATGTTTCACCCCAAAAGAATGTAAATGAAAAAGGGGCTAAGTATACTCACTTGGATGATGACGAGTGTCGACAAGACTAAGTGTTCGCAAGACTTGGAGAGGGAGAGTATCCTCACAATAAGCCTAGGAATATAAGTCTAAAGTTTCAAATAAAGAGTCTAAGACAAAGGATCTAGGATTTCGGGATTCGACTTAGGGTTCCATATATGGGATGAGATTGATTGTGTTTATAAAGTTTAAATCAAAGTTTCAAATAAAGATTTTGAACGAATGACACTAGATTTGTATCTTAAAGCTTAATAAGTTTATAATTTAGAATAGTTAAAATAGTTATTCGAAGGTTTATAATTATTAATGACGCCCAATAATTAAAAATAGTTTTCTAAGCGTTTATGAATAAGATTGTAACAATAGATAAGTGTAATACTAAATAATTATTAAAGTTTAATAATTAATTATTTAAAGAATAAATAATTAAGAATTAATAATAATTATTTGATGAATGTATCAAGATTATTCCAAAGGATAAATGTTTTAGATAAGTCTAATAAGTTTAAATAAGGTTGTAAATTTATTATTAGTTAGGAATAAAGCATAATCATTTTCCCTCTTTTTATATAAATCAATAGATTTATATTTATATAGATTTTTGATAAACGAGAGGCTAAGTAATTATTAAAGTTTTAACAATAATTACTCAAGAAATAAATAATTATTATAATAATTATTTAAAGAATATACAATGATAATTATTATTTTGAATAACAATTATATTAATCATTTCAAACTTTGCATCATTATTAAGAATAGATAATCATCTAATTGAAAGTAAGGTATATAGATCATTTAGATTTTCAAGTATTTACATCTATATTACAAATTACTTTGTAATAAATAATGTTTATAATTTTAAATAAATGCCAAGTTTCTATTTATTTAAAATAGGATTTCTTATAAAGTCTATACTTTAAATTAAAATTCTTTAGAGTTTATAAGTTTACAATAGAGTTCCTTAAAGTATTTAAACAAAGTTTACATGTTTATACATGTTTGAAGTTTCTCATTTAACATTTATAAGTTTTATAAATTTAGAATATTACGTTTTTAAATAACTGAGTAAACGATTTTTCTAACTTCATAAAGTTTATAAATTTATAGCTTTTTAGCTTTAAATAAGAACGTTTGTTTATTTTCTTGTTTCTAAATAAGTAAACAAATATGTCTTGAACTTATTAGACATAGTTTTTATAAATGCACAAGTTTATAAGTATTCCAAGTATAAAAAGTATTTCTTTTATGGTATTTAAGCATTAAAAATTTAAAGATTAATCTCTTTATAAGTTTTTTTTGCTAAGTTTAATTAATTAAAATAGTTCATGTATACAAAAATGTCAATAAAAATCATTTTTACAATCATAACAGTTTAATCTAATATATAAAAATTATTAGATATTTTAACATTGAGTAAAAAAAATGAAAATCGAAAACAGGGGCGCGCCTGGGTCGAACCCGGGTCTGTGACCGGGTCACCGAACACACACACACAACCAGTTCGACTACGGGTCTTGTTAGTGTATACACTGAAATGTAAAACATTTAAACAACAACCCCAATTGAACCCAAATTCCTTATGAACCCTAGATCGAAACCCGTCAAATACGCATTGATCATCCCTCTATCGTTGTAATCCGACAGAGGGCTTTTGTTCTACATGATGTTACGAAGGCTTGGCCTCAAGAATTACCTGAAATGGTGTCGTAACGAAGGAGAACGAGGCTGAGGCCGAGGTCGGCTGTCGCGGCTTCAAATCGGCCAACGCAGGTGTTAATCGAACGAATTGAGGGTATGAGGAGTTCGAGTGGTGTGTCGTTGATGTTTTTCGATCGCTATTTATAGCCAATTTCAGCCATAAATGGGTGAACGAGTCGAGGGCGGGTGGTTGGGCCGTTCGGAGTAAATTCACACTCCACGCAAAGCCTCGGTCGAAGATTTTCATCATGGCGTCTTGGGGACGGGTCGCACGCGAGGGACGAGCCCGAGGTTCAGTGAACCTGGACGAAATCGCGATTTTTGGTCGAAATGGGTTAAAAATCGGGGGTTGTGGGTTTCGAACCCATGACCGATTCTGGGCAATAGCAGTTTGGAGAATTGACAAAACAGGTCCCTGAAGTTTGGATGTTTGGCACTGAATGATCAAAGTGAAGTTTTAGTTTAAAACAGATTTCGGGAATTGACAGTTTTAGCCCCTAGCTTTTTATGAATTTAAATATGTAAAAGTTAAATTGTTTTTATAAGTTTTTATTTTATAAAAACAATTTCTAAGATTTACAAGTTTAAATTATTTACATAATTAAAATGGGTTTACAAACTTATTAAAATTTCAAGAGTTTATATATATATATATATATATATATATATATATATATATATATATATATATATATATAGGTTTCAAGTATAAGGGATTTATATTTATTAAATGAATATCTGTTAAACGGGTCGGGAAATCCAGGATATTACACTTTAAACTCCTCCCATGACATGGAGGTCACCCCTCTTACACCCCTCTTCTTTCGGAGATTTAGCAGCCACTCCTTAGCCCGCCCAGTCAAAAGTGGCACGCTAAACATCACTCTATCCTCGGGCTTACACCTTGTCGTCTCAAAATTTGACTACATGTCTACCACCCACCTGTGGCTCAGAATCGGGTCCACTTGCCCGTTATATTCCTTGGGCTTGATCACCATGAAATCCTTCAGTGTACAACCCCGAGGTTCCTTATCTTTCTCTTTCATGATCTCCTCGAGAGAGAGTTTAATAGTCCCCCTCATTTCTTCCATCAACAGATTTGTGGCTTGCTCAAAGGCCTTGGCCACCTCCTCTTTTATCAACTCTTGGATCCGTGGATCCAACGGTTCCCGATTGCTCGATTCTTCTGCCATCTCTTAAGTGGGAATTAGAAACAAACACCTTGACACCCTTATACTATCAATACCTTAAATACTTATCACACTTACACCCCTATATGTATTAAGTATATGTATACTTATCTACTTATATACATACATACCTATATAATCACCTTCACCTAATCCTTGTAAATGTTCATTGTCATATGGTTATTATAAAGACCCTTGCACATCTCGTCATATTAATCATATTGGCCAGACATGTTTAATATCGCGCTATGCCCAATTGCAATTATCATATTCATATAACAAATCACAAGACAAGTTTCGGCACACATAACACTTTGCCAATCATTCGTACATATACATAAACGCCATATGGAATTATCATTAATCATAACATTACTAATCTTTAATTTCCGAAAGCTCCGAGTCTTAGTCAAGTCCTTCTTGGATTCTCGTATCATTTCCCCCCCCCCCCCCCATATCAAGAGCATCCGGTTTGAGTTTGGTGCCACCCACACCAAATCCCTCAAACCATTGCTCTGATACCAAGTTGAAACACACCACTTTTAAAAAAACAAAACTTTAACGCGCGGAAGTCTTAACCCAAGAATTTTTTTTTTTTTACCCTCTCGCGTACCGCGAGAAAACAAGCTTCCTCCCTCGCGTATCGCGAGGGAGTCAAAAACTCAGAAAGTTTCCAGTTTTCAGCAGTTTTCACACTTAACCATTTTTCCAACCTTTTTCACCAATACATCTAAACATAAAATCCCAAACACTTGGGCATTTGAACACACACTTATACCACCAATTTAACACCAAAAACACGATTCCTAGATTCAAAATATACATCCTTTACGGGAAAGTCAATTTACTTCAAAAATATGCACCTAAAACATATACGAGAACCCGCGATCACCTTGGACTTGACTTGGACTACTTCGGAGCTTTTCCTACAACCACATAAACATATCACCATTAGTATTGAGATATATATCATAACAATAAGTAATTTCTACTTATTTCACCCATTCACCCATTTTGACCCGTTTGCGCCCAAAGATGCATTTGGGTGCAAACACTTGCATTACACCTTGCAAGTTCCATTCTTTACTTAACATAACATCTTCACAACATTTAATAGTGCATATCATCTTATCGAATTAGCGACTACGGTTATTTTCACCCATTTAACCCTTTTGACCCGTTAACATTCAAATTGATGTTTGATTGCATACCACTTGTATTTCACCTACAAGTTTTATTTACTCTTTACATTATCATTTCATTTATGACACAAAGGTCATAACTTTCTTTCCATTCTTCATCTTGGTACATAGACCAAGATCTTACCACATTTCCATTATGGTTCTTTGACCATAACCTCCCATTTTCCATTATGATTCTTTGATCATAACCTCCACATATTAGATATAGTATTATAACCATATTCACATTCATACATACACTTATGCATAATCAATTCATTTCATGTATCATTCATACTATGCACAACATAACACATACATCACATATCACATTACTAAGTAAGTGCAAAGGCACTTACCTTGCGGATTTGAAGATCCCGCACCTCCTTCTAGTTTAGCAATTTGATTACCTAAACATATACACCTAGTTCAGTAATCTAAACATACATAAAAATCACTTTAAAACTGAGTTCACAACCCAATTTCCCATTTCCACCCAAAATGACCCGTTTGGGTTATTCCCACATCCAAACACCCCCTTTAAACCAAGAACTCAACCTCTTGAATTCTCCTTCCAATACCTTGACACTAATTTTTCATCAAATTAGTTCTTTAAGTTAATTTGGGGTTTGTTTATGTGTCTAACATCATAAAAAAACACCTAATCATCAATAATTCAACATTCTAGCATTATGATCCAAACACCCCCAATTTTCACCATATGAACCCTAACTTCTCATAATCAAAATTAAAGGGTTATAGGATGTTAACCATCATTCTTTAACTTTAGTTTAGCTAGATTATCAATAATCTAACACCATTTCATCACATGCATACAAAATTTCGGGTTTCACCTAAAACCCACCAAGAACACATACATGGTGGAATAAAGAGGAAGAGAATCACTTACTTAATGTTATGAAGGTGTTGTGTGAGCCAAAACCTTCACAAAACAAGCCTCAATTGCATGATTTGAGCTTCAAACTTGATTTCTCTTTTTCTCTCTTGATATGAACGACCCCAACAAGACCAAATGTTGAATTTTGACTTTCATATGGTCAAATATGGCAGATTTGCCATATTTACCATTTCAGTCCCTTAACTTCCATTTTACCCATTTCGTTCTATAGTTAGTTAAAACTAACATAATCCCATTACAAACTTGAAACCCACTTGTTTCAACTTATTTATAAAATATTAATTCCACCATAATATTAAATATAAATATTTAATTATTTGAAGACGAAACCCGGATTTTTGGTTCGTTACAATTTTGATGAAAGTTTATGATCGCCTAATTTTCTATATGGGCTCACATTATTATGTTTGTCAAACCATAAATTAGTTATAATTGTCGGTGTTGCAGTTGTGCTATTAAAAATATTGATGACAAAATGGTTTAGGTAATATAACAAGACTTCAGGTCAAAGCCACTACAACAATATCACCCTATCACGACGATTTTTTTTGACCCTATAGCGACGACTTGTTATCGGGATAGCATATATCGATGACATATCGTCGGTATAGATGTCGTCGGTATTGCCTCGTACCAATAGCCAAGATTGTCGTCGGTATAGGTGTCGTCGGTATGGGTGTCGTCGGGATAGGTCAGCCTATACCGACGACTTGTCGTCGGCATAGGGTCTATTTAAATAATTCAAAAAGAAAACCTATACCGACGACATGCCGTCGGTATAGAGTCAAACCCTGTACGGACGACTCGTCGTCGGCATAGGGTCAACCTATATAGACGATATGTCGTCGGTATAGGGTTTTTTTCATTTTTTATAATTTTTAAAAAATGCCTATCCCGACGACATGTCGTCGGTATAGGTCTTTTTTTTTTTTTTTTTTTTTAATATTTTTCTAGAAATATTAAATTTCTAAAAACAAAAACCTGTAAATAATTAAATATAAACCATTCAAACATTCAAATCCGATAAAAACTAATATCCGAAACATAAAACAAACATACAAATTGTTCGACCCACAAACTTGTCCGACAAATCCAACATTCAAAACACATAAATTACCAAATTGTTCAAGACAAACACCACACCAACAACAAAGGCAAAGGCTCAACAACTCTAAGCTAGTTATCACCGCTACTAGTTCGACGCTCCCACATTCGACGCATTTGATCCATTTGTCGTTGCATTTCAAGCATTTGTTGATTATGCACACGACGTTCTTCCTCTAGTTGTTGATTTTTTCGTCGCTGTTCTTCCTCTCGTTGGGCTTCGCGTTGTTGTTGTTCTTGGAATTGTTGTTGAAGACTAGCCACACGCTGATCAACGTCTTGCCAATGTGGTTGTGGAGGGGGAGTACCGAACACAACCTTTTCAACCTCCAAGGTGATAGCACAAATAAAATCAGAAGCGTTCAGACCCACGAACTTGTAGCCACCGGCATGAAGTTCAACATCAATGAAAAGAGGCTTCCTCCCATTTTCCTCAATTTTCTTATATAATTTGAGGTTTTTGCCTTTAAAACGCCTTTTTTGTGAGGCACTAAATGTCAACCCGTTAAAATGTATACATATCATAAATGAGATAGAATATTCAAAAAGCAGTCTCAAATGATACAATCCAAAATTTATCTCTATTAGATATATTTTGGACGGGTGTATTCTAAAGGGTTATCCTAAATAAACATACCAGTGTACATAAAGACGTACATAAATGACATTAGGGGTGTAAGCCTTTTTCTTATTTACTTTATAAAATTATAAAATATATATATTTTTTAATATATAACTAATAGTATTTATAAAATTATGATAAACGACCCGTTTACACCATAAATGAAATAAATAATTAACAACACAAAGGTAAAAAAAGTCAGGATACATACCTTAAATAAGTTCAATGAAACACAAATATAATGTTATTCCCACCTCGTCAACGCAACGAGTTCCGAACTTGTAACAAAATTAAATAAAGTTACATATACATACAAATATATATACATACATACACACTTATATATATACATACACAATTATATATTACAAATAAAAAGTTATAGATACACACAATTATATACATAAACATACAAACATATATATACATACATACACACAATTATATACATAAACATACATAAAAAAAGAAAAAGAAATATACATACAAACATACATAAATCGGTTGAACATAAACAAACATACAGACAAAAATACATATATAAGCATATGAATAAATACCCTCGTATATACCTACACATCACAATTACATACATACATACATACATAAATAAAAACCCAATTACATAAATACAAACATATACATACAAACATACATACACATATATACATTCATATTAACTAACCATCATAAACACAAATTACACACATACATACAAACTAATCATCCAAACTAATGATCATAAACACAAATTACACACATACATTCAAACTAATCATCATATAACAAATTACACACATACATACACATACATACAAACTAAACATTCAAACTAATCATCATAAACACAAATTACACACATGCATACACATACATATAAATACATACAAACTAAACATTCAAACTAATCATCATAAACACAAATTACACACATGCATACACATACATATACATACATACAAACTAAACATTCAAACTAATCATCATAAACACAAATTACACACATACATACACATACATACAAACACTAATTTACATAAACTAAATTATATAAAATAATCACACATCTAAACCAAATGACATAAACTAATCATAATTTAATAATTCCATCATACATACAAATATACATACTCATACATACAAACATACATACATAACACATACATACAAAATCATAAAAATCTTTGATCTAAACCAAATTTCAACACAAATTAGTAATTAGAACGGGTATTTACCTTCACAAAGCTAGAAATTCAAGAAATGATGAAATTCCTCCAAAACCTAACCAAAATAAACAAACAAAACTTCAAAATCTTGAAAAATTAGCTAAAATATGAAACCCGTATGTTAGCTCACCTTAAATCCCGAGAGTTTGTGTGAAAGTTGCTCCCAAATAGCCCAAAAAAGCTGAAATCGTCGGAGAGACAAAATTGGGGAATTTTTGGAGGGTTTTGGCTGAAAATGAAGTTATGCCGTCTGTTTTCATATTTGTTCGCATTGAACCCTATACCGACGACATGTCGTCGGTATAAGCCTGTTTGTCGTTGGTGCAGGGGCCTATGCCGACGACATATCATCGGTATAGGGTTTCCAGAAGGTTGACCAGTCAATAAAAGTAAAAAGTCTGTCCCGACAAGATGTCATCGGCATAGGCTTTTCTAGAATTGTTTTTAATTTAAAAAAAAATTGACCGACGAAAATTTATTAAATAAAAGAAAAAGAAAATCAAAATTAACCTATACCGACGACATGTCGTCGGTACAGGTTTTCACCAATAATTCATTGGGCGCCAACTTTCCCTCCAATCTACCTCAACCCTGTACCGACGACATGTCATCGGTATAGGGTGTCCCAGTCAAAATTTTGGATTTGACCTATACCGACGACATGTCGTCGGTATAGGCGGCGTCGGCACAAGGTCATTTCCTTGTGGTGAGCACTAGATAATCGCGTTATAGAAGCGAATATTATATTTGGAAATAATATTTGTCATCACAATTTTATCCTTATAATTGTGTTAGCATATTTAGACAAAAGAATTTCAAAAAAGAAAATATATAATCGTTGTATGTTTTGCAATGACCATAAATAAAAGTTTAAGGCAATCATTTTCGAATGTTGGTTTGTATTGAAAGATCCAGTGTTTATTCATGGTCAGCTGTATGCTGCATTATCAAGAGTTAAGTACATACGGACTTAAATTATTAATATTTGGTAAACATGAAAAACCTACCAATATCATGTCAAATGTTGCATACAATGAAGTATTTTCAAATTTGTAAATAATTATTATAAGGCTTCATTTGACAGATAATTTAATGTATTGTAAAAAATACACCACTTATAAAATTTATTTTCATGTATTTTTTGTATGTTTTGATTACTATCATCCATATAATCTTAACATGTAAGAAAATGAAAAAGTTACAAATACAATATCAAATTGTAGAAAAAAGAGTTAACATATTTATCAATATAATTTTAACGTTTCACCGTGTGTAACATACGGGGTTAAAGCTAGTATTTTATATAAAAAACGAAATAACACCCGTACCAAATGAAAATTTATAGTTAAAAACTGAAAGCAAACTGACACCAAACAACTATAAAAACAGAATAATACCCTAGGACGCTACAAGATAAGTAACATAACAGAATAATTATATAAGTATAATACTTTATTTTTCTAATATTTTTTGAATTAAACCATTATAAAACTTTCTCATCATTTCGTGAATTTTTTCGTTATTATTACCTCCTATTACATGTTTATTAAAAAAAATAACTATAAAACAGTAACTATGATTCATATAAATTTCGTTTAGGACAATTTAAAAAAAATTAACATAATAAAAGGTTTCATAAGATTATAATATTTAATAAAAGTTAGAGTATTTAAAAAAAAACATTTAAAAAACTTAATTACTAATATATAAAGTTTTTCCTTTTGCTTAACCGACCCTTTGTATGACTAGACTGTACCCATTATACTACTACTTAAATTGAAGTGTTGCCACCGACAACTTAAACCCATCATGTTTCGTTAAATGTCAAATATTGTCCCTAACTTTGTAAAATGTCACTTTGATCCTCTTAAGTTTTTAAAGTTTCAAATTTACCTCCTGTTATATAAAATTTGATTTTTCCTTAATTATTTTCCTTTGTTTGTTTAATGTTTTTAACGTCTCGGTATATATTTTGTTAAAAAACGGAGTCGTATTCAAAATAAAATATTTTCTGGGTATTGTGAATTATATCGACTGACAGTAACATGCTAGTATCGTGAAGAATGAGACAGACACCGACTGAAAAACATTGGTACAATTATATAATTGTCTTTTATCTTTGTTTCGATCTCTACAACATAGTCGCCGTAACTTCATACGTTTTTTTATGTATTTGACCAAGTTTCTTTTTTGTGTTTAGTCACGTTAATGTCACCGTCTCTTGCCATGCAGCGTGGGACAACATTTATTTAACCACGTTTTTTATGCTTAGTCACATTATTATCACCAATGTTTTCAGAACCGGACCGGGCGTCGAACCGGTCTCTTTACCGGTCCACTGGTCGGACCGGTCAGACCGGATTTAAAAACCGGACGACGTCATAAATATTATAAAAATATATCAATCCAAACAACCATATTCCTTTAAAAAACCACCAAGTTAATTCCAATAATTTTAAACTAACAATTACCTACGAAATACGAAGACAAGAGACTTAAAAAAGATAAAAAAAAATAGTCAAGCGATTCGTCCGGTCCGACCACCCGGTTTCCGGTCCGACCGCCCGTTCGTCCGGTCCGAAAGCCGGTTCGCTGCAGGACCGTTTCAACATATGTAACCGGACCGGCCAGACAACCGGTTCCCGGTCCGGCCCGGGTTTCAAAACACTGATTATTCAATCGTTTAATGTCCGTCTCATGTCGCGAAGTACGGGACAACATTTCTAGTTTTTATATGCAAACCATAAAAATATTTAAAATACATAATACAGTTAGCATTAAAAACTGAATTTTCATTTTCTTTATAGATATACTACTCATAATGTCTTGTCTTGTTTTGGCAAAATAAGAGCACATGGTCCTTGTTTTTTAACTCACAATATTTTGTTGAATATCATCACAAATTTGGGACCATGGGAGTTAAGTTGTCGGGTTTTGACCATCCCACTTCTTCAAAAAATCAATAATTGCATTTATGTTAAACTTTAGTGGAAGAAAAAAACCAATGTTTTCAGAATTGGACCGGACGTTGAACCGGTTTTTTTACCGGTCCACTAGTCGGACCGGATTTAAGAACCGGACGACGTCATAAATATTATAAAAATATATCAATCTAAACAACCTTTAATCCTTTCAAAAACCACCAACAAGTCAATTTCAATAATTTTAAACTTACAATTACATACGAAATACGAAGCCAAGAAACTTAAAAAAGATAAAAAAAGAATAGTCAAGCGGTTCGCCCGGTCCGACCACCCGGTTTCCGGTTCGTCCAGTCCGACCACCGGTTCGCTACAGGACCGGTTAAACATATGTAACCAGACCGGTCAGACCACCGGTTCCCGGTCTGACCGGATGGTCCGGTCCGGATTTCAAAACACTGAAAAAAACATGTAAAAAAGATTCTTTAAAGAAAGCAGTAGATGCATTAAAAAAGCAGTAGATAATTAATTATGTTTGAGTACACACATACATAGGGGAAAGATCAATAAAAATCATAAAGTTTGATGAAAATCGAAAAATCGTTAAAAGTCAATCGAATAATTTTTTATTAATATAATATTACATAATTTATCAAAAAAATTATTTTACGTATTGTGTTATACATATACGTAACAAAAAAAATTTGTTTTCTGTAAGCCAATTCTTAAATGATTTTTTGATAAAAACGTGTCATATTACATTGGTACTCTTATAAAAAAAATAAAAATAAAATAAAAAATATATATTATTATATGATAGGTTAAAATTGGGTTTTTAGCAATGTTTTAAAAACCGGTTTTTAAATTGTACCGAAGTAGGCTCATAAATGATTCAACCGGTTGTATTGGATTGTACCGAATGGTTCAACCGGGTTGACTAGTAAACCTATAACTTCATAAAGATACAACTCTAACTCAAAAAATAATCCAAAAATACAAGATTTCATGATAAAAATTAATCCAAAAGTTAATCCATAATCAACAGATAATCCAAAAGCACAAAATTTTTCAATAAAGTTTTTTTAAATAAAAGTGCATAATTGTTTTATGTCGTTGAAGTGTTAAATGTATTAATTTCATGATTATTTAAAAGATGAAAATTCACCATCATCGTCATGCTTATCAACAACAACATAACTATTTTCATTTCGGACAATATTAAAAAAGAAGTTTTATCGCTTAAATGTTTTTAAACAATTTTTTTTAAGTTTAAACATAAAAATTTATTTGTAACAAAAACCGGTACAATGGTATAACCCGGTATTACCGGTAATACAGGCGGTTCAACTAACATACCGGTTTTCCAATTTACCGAAACTTACCGGGCTAGTGGCCGAGACCCGGTTCAACCGGTATTACCGACCGGTTTAAACCGGTTTTTAAAACATTGGTTTTTAATGGTTTTCGCCTAACTATGTGGTTTTCTCTGGAACCCTCCGCTATATATATATATATATATAGTTAGGTAACACTATGAGTTACGTATACGTAAGCCAATATTTAAATGTTTTTTTTGGTAAAAATGTGTAATATTACATTGATACTCTTATAAAAAACTAAAAATAAAATAAAAAATAAATATTATTATATTATCGGTTAAAATTGGTTTTTTTAGTGGTTTTCTCGGTTTTCGTCTAGCTATGTGGTTTTCTCTGGAATTCTCCCATATATATATATATATATATGTTAATGTGTGATTTGAATTTATGAGATTTTAAACTGGCCGATTAATCCTCTCTCTCTCTCTCTATATATATAGGGGGAGATTCAAATAAAAAATTGGTTTTTGCTAAGAAATCTAAGAAATGATTAAAACGCTTAGAAACGATATCAAACGAACTCCAATTGAGCTCATTTCAGCGGCGTTGGAACCGTCTCGTCGAACTCTAACATCCTAGATTTTAGGGTTTAGTTTTTAAAGTTTAGATTTTACGTTTGAATTTTATGGTTTAGCCATAAGGTTTAGATTTTATGGTTTATGTTTTTTTGAGGGGTGGTGGATTTAGGTTTTTGGGGGTGGGTGGGTTTAGGTTTTGGGGGGGGGTGGGGTGGTGTTTATAGGCTTTTTGGGGTGGGGTTGGAGATGGGGGTTAGGTTTTTGGGGGTGCGGGTGGAGGGTGTAACACCTGCCCCGAAAATGTCCGAGATTTGACACAATGTAAAACCCTAGGGACTATAAATGTAATTATCTTAAAATTTCAGGGTTTAAAATTGAAAAATTAAATATTTAAGACCTTAGTGGACCGCTAAGATTATGTCTAACGGTCCGCCAAGAATACCAAGTTAGGTGGCGGAACGCTAGGACTTGGGAAACGGTCCGCTACGTATTGACTAAGCAATGAACCCGGTAATGCCACATGTATAGTGACTAATGGTCGTGTGTTGTGACACACGTACTTGTGGCGGACCGCCACGCCAGGTGGTAACGGTCCGTCAGCCGCAAAATAACCAGAAGCTGCCACGCGTACTAGTGGCGGACCGCTACGCCTAGCGGTAACGGTCCGCCACCCGTAAAACGAGAAATGCTCCAATCAGTGATGGACATGTAGGGCTAATGCTAGCATGGGTGGTGGCGAACCGCCATCCGCGTGCTTAGCGGTCCGCTACGGGCCTGGTTTCATCCCTATAAATAGTTAGACGATTTCAATCGAATTCCTCACAACAAAAAACATCCTTTACTTCCAAAATTCATTCCAGAACTCGCGTAGACAACCCCCGACAATCCCGGTTCGATTCCCCCTCCTCGTAGTTCTCGATTAATCAAGATACGCTCGTAGAAAGGTCAAGACACTAGAAAAATCAAGTTAAGAAGCTAGAAGCTAAGCTTTGAACAATAAGAGGCTCATTCCCAACAAAACAAGGTGAATACTTTATCTCTTTTAAAAGTTGTGTCAAACATTTTATTTGCGAAAATGGCAAAATAAAGGTTAACGAAGTAATGCTCAACGTTCTTCTACGAACAAACATTCAGGCCATAGGTATACGTAAAACTTGCAAGGGATACACAGGTCTCGGGTGAAATTCCCGGATTGCGGCTGGTGCTTATCTTATAACAAATGAAGGACATGGAGTTCTCGTTGTTATAAGCTATGACGCTAGTGTATACTGTCATGCGATTGAACAAGATGGGTCTTCTGAGTGTGTAGATTGAACAGGAAGTTGTGATTATGAAATTAATACTTATTTGTGCCAAAATGATTTTATGTCAAGATATTGTATTGACCAGCGTTCGCTCTGACGTTTTATTTTTAAAATGTTTTTTAGGTAATGAATAAAATATGATGAGAAGGGTATACGGGCAGACATGAGATCTGACCCAGTAAAGGATGGAATGCACGTAGGATTCTCAGGCCTCGTGTAAAGGGAAATCCAAAAGAAATGAGATAGGACCAGGGAACTGATCAACCATGTGTTGGAACTATTTCCAGTGGCTCATCATGTATTTGATTTCAAACTATGTTTTGTAATCAAATGAGAAGGGTATTGAAACCCTATGTTTATAAAGTAAATACAAGGCTTTTGTTTTCCAACTAAGTTTTGGTATTTACAATTACAACCCTTGAGGTTGAGACAAATGAGGAAACGATCATTTGAAAAAGACTTCCGCTGTGTTTTACAAAAAAAACTCTGAAATCAAGTAACCAAACGATACCAATCGGGCTCACACACGTCCAGGGGGTGCTTGGGGCGGGGTGTGACAGGTTGGTATCAGAGCCACATGTTTTAGCGAATCATATACTTGGATCTAGTATCTAAGATTTAACCATGATGCTTTAAAGATAAGAAAACAAGGTGACCTTCTGACCGATATGTAGTTATCTGACAAATGGAAGTGTTACCGTCTAAGGAAAGAGCGTTGTATAAATCTCTCCTACACCCGTCGCTCTTACCTGGGAACATGACTGTTAGAGGTACTACTCTGGGAAGATAACCATCCTTGTAGAGCTTTAGTTAAGATTAAGATACATGTTTTATTATCTAAGTCTTACAAATAAAATAAGTACTAATATGATAAGATTGACGATGTCCGGAGGAAACACTGTTCCGTATTACGATCCTAATCGTCCTATTAAGCAAGAATCCCCGGAATATTATCCGTTAGGCTCACAGCAAAATCCTATCTGTTCGCCCTACTATAATGATGATCCATTTGCCGTACTCCCTAACTCTCCCGAATATCACCCACAATCTCAAAACTCTTCCTGCCAATGGATGGATACTGGATCAGACTTTAGTAACTGGAATACTGCTGCCCAATCTATGCAAGGAAATGAGGCACAATCTAGTTAAATTCAGTCATCTGAAGAAGATATTTATGAAGATCCCCAATATCAGTCTGCTTCTAAAAACCCTAATGATTATCCTTTCAATAACCCTATCTCAAGCAGTTCTGATTATCAATCCTATAACTCTGAATCCCCGGTCATGTATGATCCATATGTGTTCCCTGAACCAACATATGATCCTTACCAAGCTTACTTTCAATCACCACCCGAATGTCATCATGTCTATAATGATATGTTAATGGGTATTCGTGATCCTCCTCCTAAATATGGTTATAAGTATACTATGCCTTCTTCCCATATTGAATGTTTGGATCGTTCGTTACGCCAAACGGATGAGATAAACAAGAAAAGAATCATGGATAAGAAAAGAAAGTTTTATGGCAACCAGCAACTTTTTTTTTCGTCAGCAACCAGCAACTTCGATCCGGTGAAAGTGAGCACATTTTCTAGTTTTTTTTTCGTCGGCGTAGATCTGAACGAGCAAACAATTGCTTGAAGACAATGAAAGCAAATTTTGTAAGTTTTAAACCCTAAAAATTTAAAACATCCTATCAAATTTATTCTGGCTTTTTATGCTTAAAAATATTTCCATCTTGTGTTTTTTGGATTTACATGTGTTGCTACGCAAAGTATTTACACAGATATTCTCGATTATCAATGTCCAGCTATTTAACAGGTAAATGAAGTATAAATAAATATGTATGATTTTATCAATAATTAAATGCTATATTATTTCTGACAATTTTATTTTTGTTGTTTTTCCAGGCAGTTTGTGTTTTTATTAGTGCCTGGGGTTCAATTTATTTTGTGCTCCTTTTGAGCCTTTGGGTTGGAAAGGGGTGATTTATTATTATTCATTAGATATAGCCAAACGTGTGTTATTGGTTTTGAAATATTTTAGTTGCAAATTGTTAGGTTACTATTTGTGATAATGTCAAGAAAACTGTATAGCTTCATTTTGTATACGGTGTATATGACACCTTCCCTTATAGATCTACTTTTGTGTTAAATTTTATTTTCATGTCCAAGTCTTTAAATTACAGTTTTTGATGCTTGTATGGTAACTAAAATTGTGCCAAAGCGCGTTGCGGCGCATTAAACCATGGAAGAGTTTAACGTCCACGAAGCAAAAAAAAAAACTAAACCGTAACAAACCCGTTAAAAAAAGTAAACAGGAATACCTTATTACATCAACGCAACCCCCATTACATTAGTGTAATACCTTATTACACCAATGTAATACCCTGATTTGAATGGCTCAAAGTATCTTGTTACCCCAATTTGAATGGCTCAAAGTACTTTTTTTTAGTTTTTCTAATGATTTTTTTTATAAAGTGAGCACATTTTCTACAATAAATTTTAAAACATCACATAGTTTTATAGTCAAACTTTTTAGGTTATTACACTAATGTAACCATTTGTTACAATATTTACAAAATAATCCCTATTTCATCAATGTAAATGCCAACAAAATAAATGCTATTTTTTTGTTTTACACCAATGTACCTTTTCTTTAAAATTTATATAACTGTTTGCCCATAAGTCTTTTGATGTACGGTAGTTTGCAATGGTGTAATCCATGTGTCTTACACCAATATAATTGGTAGTTACACCGGTGTAATTATGGACGTCTGAAAAAATGGCAAAACTATAATGAAATTAAAGAGAAAAATATGATGAGTTTAATGGTGCAATTTTTATAAAAAAATAACATAGAATAAAAAGTTATCAAGCTTTTAAAAAAGAGGGGGGGGTATCTTTTTAATAAAAAAGGGGAAACTAGTTGGAATTAGAAGGTGATATATGTCACATTCTTAATGAAGTTGACTTTTGTATGGTGTGTTAAATGACTTTTATGCTATTTTCATATAAAAAAGGAGGTTGACACATGACATTATATTGTTCAATCTGATTAGCGTCCACCATTGGATGTATGTTTTTGGTTTTTACACAAAACACGGGTTTTGATTAGAACACAACCCTATATATATATATATATATATATATATATACTATATAATAAATAAAGGTTTTTTAAGTGACATGTGTCGCTTCCATATTCATTCTCACCAATTTTTTCCCGCCTCTCTCTCTTATTTAATGCACTTCTATCTTTTAATAATAATATATATTTAAAGAAAATACTAATTATACTACTAAAACATATTTATTTTGAATTATCCCTTATTATAAAAAACTTTAAAATTTAATTATGTAACTTTTATTTCAATCAAATAGTAATGAAAGTCAAATTAAATTAAATAGTAATTAACGTATTTTCGAAACCCAATTATATATTAAACTAGGTTAGAATCCCGTGTATTACACGGGTTGATAAAATTTAAATATTTAAAAAACCCGTGTATTACACGAGACAAATAAATTTTTTAAATCTTTATGTACTTTTTATAAGTGGAAAAATGTATTATGTATACTAATGATTTTTTAAAAAAGTTTAAAAATATTTAAGAGTTAATATATAATTATGTTTTAAAATACATTAATTTCTATTTAATATAAATTTGACTTACATCAATTATTTGGTTAAAAAAAAGTTACATAACTAATTTTAAAGTTTCTTAAAATAAAAGATAATCAAAATAGAAAACAAATATTATTACGTAAAATAGAAAATCAAAGTGGGTAAATGGAAAATGAGCGGGAAAATGTTTGTGATAATAAATATGAGAGCGACACATGTCACTCTTTTTTACTCCTTTATTAGTATAGATAGATTTTATATATTTTGAGTTTGTTTCTATTCTTAATATATGTAATATACTTTTACACCTGTAAAATATATACATAAAGAATTTTAAATATTGATATTTTTCACTCCGTGTGTAAACACGGGATCTAAACTAGTATATATATATATGAAAAGGATCAAATGTAAACCAATTCTTACTGGAACCTTCCATATATATATATATAGGGATACATTCCTTTTAAAAACCAGTTTTATGTTGAGAACATTTTAAACTGGTCGATTAATCCTCTCTCTATACATATGTAGGGATACATTCCTTTTAAACACCGGTTTCAAGAATGTGAGAATCGATTGCGATAAGGACCATATGTACTAGGCCGTGATCTATATGGTACCCACTTGGGACGAAGGAAGGAAATGTCTCTAGACGAACCAAGTCAGCTCTTCTCCCTGTTGGCAAACTAAAGGTGGAAATCGACTTTTTTACGTTAGGGTTATGTGGGGGGAGACTTTAATCCCAAGTTTCACTTTGACCCCTCTAGAACTAGGAAATTGCAATACTAGATTTTAGGTTTCATTTATTTTGTTTAACATTATAGCCCTCAAAAGTATAAACTTTTTCGTTTTATCCTTATTTTTTCATACCATCATTATAGCGGACAAATAATCGGAAAACAGGGTGTTACAAGTCAACCCTTTTATAGTAGGATTCATCTTCGAATCCCGCTGTAATGGAAACAACTACGGGTAGTGTTTCCTCTTTTCCTCCTAGAATTTCCAAGTGACTTTGGTGCCCTTTCTATGCTTCCATGGCACCTTCATATGTTTAATAATCTTGTTCGTAGTTGCTTCTCCTCCCTGTCAGGTATAGACATGGGTTCCTTTACATAGTTTAGCCTTTTATCATGCTCAATATCCTCAAGAGACACATGAGCCTTCTTGTATGTTAAACACTTCATGAAATGTGACATATGAAAGGTAGGAAGGCTCCCACTTAACACGTCTGGATGTTTACTATTAGGGTTGAGCATTTGGTACCGAGTACCCATACCGGCACCGTACTGATAGATTCGGTACCGTACCGATAGATTCGGTACCCGTACCCACTTTTACGTAAATTTGATACCTGTGTTTTTGGTACCGATACCATCTAAAGATGAATATTTCGTAACGAGTACAAGTACCGTACCGATAAATTCGGTACCGGTACCCACTTTTTCATTAATTCGGTACCGATCTCATCCCTATTTACTATACATCACATAACTTTACATCACGTACAATAGTATAGCATAAAGGCACATTACATCGCACAACCATGACATAGCAAGTCCCTACATCATATTACTAAAACAATTCTAAAATAAGGGCACCTTTATCAACTAGTTACTCTATTTGGCATTGGACGGAACGTAACATCAACCAAAATTTTACTATCAACAAACGTAATGAATCATGGTGCTTAAATATTTGATTAAGAACTTACCACACAAGTCCTCAAAATGATCCTTGGCTTCCTTCATAGAGATGTTGTAAGCTTTAGCTTTGGCTTTTGGTTTGTCACTAGAGTCGGCATTAGGAGGCTTCTCATTACCCGAACCGCTGGACTTACCTTTCATGCAGTGATTAACTAGATGCCCAATATCACCCCAAGTTATACATCTACCCCTCGGGCATTCATATGAATAATGTCCTTTCTTCCCACACAGATGGTTGGTGGGTTCAAGGTATTCATTCGAGAACACCGTCTCAAGCCTTTAGAGTTCATTTGGGAAAGATGAGGTTGCACTAAATGGTTGGTTAGTTAAGGGGTAGTTTTGGGTTATGCCCATTCCACCCTTATGTTTGACTTATGTGTTGATTATTTTTATAATTATTAAAGAGCCCTAGTAAACATACACCACCCTCTGTATCCATACATCACCCATGTCATCTATACAATTCGTATAGTGTACATCAAACAATGTTGCAGAGCTTGTCACATCAGTCTAAATGTTCGCCTATATATGAGTCGTATATGACCTATAAGAGTCATATAGGGCCTATATGAGTCATACATAATCTATACGAGTCATATACGCCCTTTATTAGTCATATAGACCCTATACGAGTCATATAGACCCTTTACGAGTCTTAAAGAATCATTGTAGACTTGAGAATCCGAAAAGGATGTAGTGTACCATACCTTCATATTTATCTGAAATAAAGCTTCTACACAAAAAGTCACTAAAAGTTACATCTTCTAACAAATCAGATCTAGATAATTCAACATTTGGTATTATAAGATCAAATATTATTAATTTCATAAGACCCATTAGACTCCATTGGATTACTTTTATGTTGTTTTTTAGCAATTCTTGTAGTTCAACTACTGTCTGCATTTGATTATAGGATCCATTCCAACTTTTTAGGCTTCCACACCATGCTAATCCATCACCTCCACCACCATACCAACCTCTTCGACCACCGCCACCGACAACCATTGTTAATCAAAAGAAAGTCTTTCATTCTTCACTTACATTGGTACCTAAAGGTCCGAGGAGCAGGTTACGTGGGTTCATTCCTCTTAATGCATATGAAAATTGCACTTCCGTGATGATCCAAAGCATACGTAACAACTACACATACATATTCAACCATCTATATTTTGCCATTTTTGTTAATATATCCTTCAAATATTTTAGATGTTTATTTATGAAATGTAGGACACTAAGCTGTTGTTGGTAAAATTAATAGAGAGTCATTGTAAAGTTGAGAACACAAAAGAAAGAATAAACGTTTGTTAACTTCACGATATCTGAAGCAGCATGGAAGTTGTTAAAGGAAAATATTGGTTTCATAATTATAAACAGTTGCGAATATTTAACATCAAACTATTTGACCAAAGTACCAAACATTACATACCTCTTCTAGCTTCATCTTCTCTATCTTTACTGACCTTCTGTGTATCAAAGAAACTGAAACCTTTAGCGGTTTTGATTCAAGCGTCACGTCTCTAAGCTTTCAGTGAGATCAATAAATGATAAAAAATGATAGATTCAACAATTAACAGTCATATTTGATGAAAACATCATATTATATGATTTAACAATAGTGGATTTTACTGATGATTGATAATGGTTTTATAAAACACAAGCGAAATTAACTAGAATATAACATGGTTTGAATTGTTTGACCATATACATTGCAAAAGCTACCACATAAAGTTAATTTAATCCTTATTATCTTTCCAACTTTTATGAGTTTTCTCTAGATCTTGAAGTAAAACTTTCATGCTTTATGACAACTTTATATTCTCTGATTTAAAAATAGCGGCTTTTACTGATGATTGATCATGATTTTTTGAAATACGCATGAAAATGACAAGAACCAACACGGTTTCAATTGTTTGACCATCTACGTTATAAAAGTTATGTAAACGAAGAAATTAGTAGAGATTATAACGTATGGTAAAACATTTACAAGTGAAATAGCCCGCATAAAGTAGAAATGCACTTTTGATCATAGTTATTCATGATTTCCTGGTATTAAAAAAGGTAGATGTGTAAATAAGCAACAAGCATAAAATACTGTGAAAGATCACAAATAAAGAAATTAATATGAATTAAAACGTAAATAGAGAAATTAGCAGAGAATACGTAAACGAAGAAAATAGTAGGAATTTTAACGGTTTCCTTTATGACCATTCTAACACCTCAATTTAAACCAAAGAAAACCTCCAAGCTTCCATTTCTTAAGGTTACACAAATTAGACAAAACATCAGTAGACCTTCACAAGCACTTCAACAACAGAGATGCCTACAAAGTAAACAATAAGAAGCTTCTCATGTGACATATCTTGCATACGATCTGATTGTTGTAGTGTTAAAAACCTCATCTTTCGTATCAATTATTGCCTTCATATTTGATTCATAATTTTGCATCATCATCACTTCTCTTTTTCTTGTTTCTTCATTCAAAACAGTCTTCAATTTCTCATTCTCCTTCACTAAATCATACTTTTTTAAAAAGAAAACCCAAATGAAAAGATGCAATATTTATTCAAAGAGTATTTATTTAATTTATGAGGAAAAGATGGTAGGTTAGAACAGAAAAGCTATAAAGATAGAATGGTCATGCTCTTTTATTTGTTTTTAAAGTATGGTGAAGCTTTTACATGTGAAATAACCCGCATAAAGTATAACTGTGCTTTTGATCTTAGTTATTCCTAGTAAAAGGTAGAGATCTAAACAAGGGACTAGCAGAAAACATTGTGGATATTGTCTCTAAAGAGAATACATAAACCGAGAAAATTATTGCTAGAATGTTTGATATTCTTATAATCAACAAGAAAGTTTATCTTGAAAACCTTCTTCGCCTTGAATTTTTGTGATGGTTCTCAATCAGACCTAAATTCAAATGCAGATAGCTGTGGTACAATACGACCCATATATAACAATGTTAAGGGGGTTGTATCAAACATTACGACCCGTATAACATTTTTCAGTATTATACTATACGGCTTGTATGTAGACATGAATGACTGATGTAAGGTGCGGCAACTTTTGTCGTTTGACTAAGGGGAATATAGGCAACTATCAAAACGGTTCCAAGATTTAATTGTCAGAACGGTTCCAACATTTAATTAAACTAATCAACAAGAGTTCTTAAAGAATCATTGTAGAATTGAGAATCACGTTAATAATACAAACAACTTTTAAAATCTCAACAAATTTTGAACTATCAAAATGGTTCAATGTTTAATAAAACTAACCAACCAGATTTCTTAAAGAATCATTGTAAAATTAAAAATCACGTTAATGTAGACAACTTTTAAACTAGCAAAACGGTTCGAACATTTAATGAAACTAAGCAACCGGAGTTCTTAAAAAAATATTGTAGACTTGAGAATCACGTTAATGCAAACAACTTTTAATATCTCAACAACTTTTGAACTATCAAAACGGTTTGAACGTTTATAAATAGAACTAAAATACTGGAGTTCTTGATTCGTATCGTATAGGACTTATATGACTCGTGTTTGTATGACTTCTAAGGGCTACATGACTTGTATAGGTGCTTATATGACTCGTATAGGCCCTATATAACTCTTATAGACGAACGATAATCTGATGTGAAGAGCTATGCAACCTTGTATGGAAGTCATACTGTACACGATTCGTACCGCACCTATATGAGTCAGATTTTGTTTGGTTAAGTAGATGAGAGATGATGTATGTATGTTTCTTTATTAAAACAGGAATTTAATATTGAACATAAGAAAAAGTTTTTACATGATAAAATTAGTAAGAAAAATATGGATGGTTTAGAAACTTAAAAAGGTGTATTTATTTGGTTGTAAAAACAAAAGATTTGAAATCCATGTGGGGTAGAGAAGAGATGAAAAAAAATAAGAAAAAATCAAAGGTGTCACCACCAAAGTGGATTTCAGAATCTCAGCGTATTTTCTTAAAAAATTAAAGTAGATTTCTTCAGATCTTCTACAATGTCATCATCTCTCTCTGATGGAGACGTGGCTCTCCATTTATATATCAAAATTCCTTTCTTCATTTCATTTCCTAGCTCCGATGTCAAGGAACGGCATGTTTTCTCGACGCTGGAGGTCGCCGGAGACGGAGGGGTTCGGCGGCGATGTTCATGTTCTCGCCGTCGATGACAGCCTCGTTGATCGCAAAGTGATCGAACGCTTGCTTAAAATCACCTCCTGTAAAGGTAAGGTAATCATGTTGATGTTGATGTGGCCGGAAAAGTAAACTGATGGAATTTGTAACAGTGACGGCGGTGGACAGCGGTTGGAGAGCTTTACAATACCTAGGGCTGGATCAGGAGAAGACCTCACCTGATTTCGTTAATGTGAGAATTCAACTTGTTTTCTTTCTAATAAGTTTTTCAATTAGATGTAACTTTTTTTTTTAATACTTTTAGGTAGATCTGATAATCACTGATTACTGTATGCCTGGAATGACTGGTTACGAATTGCTCAAAAAGATTAAGGTTCGTCCATCATGATTCCTTCCTAACATTTCATTTTTAAAAAAAAAATACATATATAATAATAATTGTTCAGGGATCAGCAACCTTCCGAGAAGTGCCAGTAGTGATCATGTCATCAGAAAACGTTGTAGCACGGATTGACAGGTGGTATCCCATTTCAATTACTTCCTCATATCACTTACTTGCAAAATTAGGTTTGTTGGATAATCAAGAACTTGGCTTAACATTTCCGTTTTCAGGTGTTTGGAAGAAGGTGCAGAGGATTTCATTGTAAAGCCTGTAAAGCTATCTGATGTCAAACGATTGAAAGATTACATGTTTGGGGCCGAAGAAGAAAAACCAAGTTTTAACAAAAGAAAACTAGAAGAAATGTCTGACGACTCCTCAACCTCACCCTCGACTGCCTCCCCATCCCCACAGGCCGCACAATCTCCGTCGTTTTCACCTTCACAACTAGATTCACCAACAATGAGACTTAAGGTGGCCAACTCCGATCAAGCCTAATATTTTTGAATTTTATAATCCCTCGATCATCTTTTATAAATTACATCATCATCATGATAGACAAAGCAAGTACTTGTACATGTAAACCTTGTTCTTTTAACCTTTTTTTTATCAACTCAATTTACAGATCGATATTACAATTTTGATATATCATTTCTCTCTTAATTCATTTCTTGCTTTTTCTTCACAAACTAACATATGCTTACATTGTATATGTTATTATAAATTGAATACCAAAGGTTTTGATAACCACGTTTTGGTTAATATTTATGAATAATCATCTTAATTTATGTATAAAACTTTATTATATTAAAAGAATGACAATTTGGTTTTTAATAATCCAAAAACTATAACTTATTGACTGATAATAATCTAAACTAATAGTTTGGTTGGTAATAATCTTAACTTTCACGTTTGTTATCAATGACGGTCCATGTAGCATATTAATCATAGATTTACACTTATTTTCGCTCAAAATGACGATTTTAAATGAAATAGAAAACGTACAAGTGAAATCGAGTGAGAATCAAGTGTAAATATGTGATAATTATACCACTGTGCTGTCATTAATAACAAAAATGAAAGTTAGAATTAACACCAACCAAACTGTTAGTTTAGTCTAGTCATATTGAAAATGCCTAAAAAAAATTAAGAGCATTGAGCTGCCAAAATGATAAAATGTACATTGTTGAAAATTGATATAATATAATAAGCTTATTCATTAGATGTGCGGTGTTTATTTTTAGTTGCCAATTGATTAAAATAAAAAGAAAAGAAAGGGTGGAAACAACTCAACAAGAAGAAGATTTAAAGGAGGGGAAATTAATATTTATATATATATATATAATAATTGAGAATTGATTTGATGAAGATATGGTTTTATTTCATGTCTCAATCTTGTCTGATAAGAAGGAATATTTTTGATTTGGGAAGAGATATAGTTTGCATCATTTCTCTCTCTTAGATTATTTTCAAACAAACCATTTTATATTTGTTTTTTTGTAAGTCTACCCCCCCTGTTTTTATTTCCTAAAAGTTTTATCTTTACAAAAAAATATTCAACTTTTTGAAAAAGAGAATAAAAATCATACATGGTTAGAAGATGGTGGGGCGTGGTAAGAAACATGGACCAAACTTATTTAGGTGTAAATATCTAATTTTGTTTTTTTAAGAGATAATGAGAGTTATTTTGACGTAGTGGTCTTATCTACACACAGAGAGAAGTGATGTGTGTTAAATTTCTTGTAAATACAATGTTTTGTGATATTTAGATTCTTGTAACATTGATGTTTTAAATTGTTGATTTGTGGGATCAAATGCAATTAAAGTGGTCAGGTCAGGACATTAAAGACGTTAGTTAGGTCATTGATGTTGTCTTTAAACCCAATTAGCAATGGTATTAAAAAATAATTTCATATACATAATGATGTTATGTTTTGTGGGGTCTTGTTTAAACCCCAAAAAAGGAGCAGCAAGGATAAAGAAAAGAAAAGAAAGGTGTTGAGTTTTAAGACATTAAAATCAGGATATTGATTTGAAAGGTGGTCTTATTCATCCAGAAAATAAATGAATGTCGATGTAACTTTGTAGATCAATCACCATTTGGTAAGCTTTATCAAAATAAGGATATGTACAAACATGTTTTGGATTAACCAAATCAAGTCTGTTTGATACAGTTGTGAACTCAACTTACATTTGTTCGTATAAACAAAACAAAGACATTAATTCTTTTTTCTTTTTTTTTTATCCATCCTCAAATTACAAACATCAGCACAAGCACTTGGACTATCATGCACACCAAACTTTTAATGAACATTTTTGACAATTTGACCAAATAAATTCAAAAGGCAAAATAAACTATTTAGCTCTCAAAAAAATATACATAAACAAAGAGGGGTGGGTTGAACCATGACCTCAATGATTATGACATAAGAAATAACCATCAATTGTTTCCATTTTCTAGCAAAATTAGCACACAAAAATGCAATCGAGGCACACATAAAAAAAAAGTCGAAAAAATAGAATCACTGTTTACGTCTTTCTAAAATGTATGAGTTTATAATTTATTTTCTTGTAATATTTAATATTATTATAAACCTAAATACATAGTTTTTTTTTTCTGTAATATAATATAAATTTTATTAAAAATAAGTTGTATTAGAAAATAAAAGTTTTTTAGTCTCATAATAATCTTTAAAATATTTAATGTATATATTTTAACCAAATTTTATACATCGCGTACGGTTGATAAAATTGAGTTGTATTTTACGTCCACTCTTTGATCCTTTTATGAAATAACCCAGATGTCCTAGATTATTATATATATTTTAAAAACATTAAAAAGAAACAATCGAATTTATTTGTTATTTGAGCGACGATGTTTTAGTATCTATTTTTATTTATTTATTTTTTTGAATAGCTGACTCACACACCCTCTTAAATCTACACACTTGTTCACTATAAAACTTGAACCCTCAACCTCTCGAGAAAAGACAAGGTTCCATAACCAACCCCATTTCAACATTAATATTTTTATCTTATTTTATAAGCTCATAATATATAGTTATAATATAAATGATAAACAAACCTATGTTTGAATTTCTAATCTTGAGAAATGTATGATGTTTATGAGAGAGGGGTGGCCATTTTCCTAAAACAGTCTTTTATGAAGTAAAGTCTTTAAATAGTTCAAGTTAGGACATTAAAAATTGTACATATACAATTATATAGCAACAAGTACACCTTAAAACTACAAATATCTCTTAAGTACATGAATATGAATGATAACAACTTTTATTAACTAAACAGTTATTCTCTAAAGTACACGTTGAGTCCGGGTACCAGATGGTCCATTTGCAAATGGAGCGTTTATAAGAAGAGATAGAGTGTCTGAGAGTTCATTCTCAACTCTCTCTCTCTCTCTCTTCACTTTGAGCGTCTGTATTAGGGTTTCTTGTGTTATTCTTGGGTATTAAACCGTTTTTTTTAAATCAATAAAATTCGTATATTTAATAAAAAATAAAAAATATATATATATATAACAAATATAAAAACATAAAGTTCAACGTTTATTGATATTCAAAAAGTTCGAAAGTTACAAAACATTACAAGATAAAATTATAAAGTGGGAAAACATTACAAATGACAATATTTTTTTTTATTTTAGGTAATATTGATTGATTATTCTTGTGCGTTGTCTTTGGAACCGGAGCTTCGTAACCTTGCATCTTCGGCTAGTTCTTCATCGGTGACTGGTTCGGATATTCCAAGATCAACCTCGTTGTTGTGTATGGTTTCTTCGGCTTGAATTTCGTCTTCGAGAGAAGTTTGGTCTTGTATCCTATCAATCGTATCCAGATGGTCCTTCAAGCAAATGCACATTTCCATCACCACGGGGGTGAGTCTAGTCCTTCGTATCGATAAGACTCTGCCACTAAAAGAAAACGCAGATTCCGAAGCTACAGTGGAAGCTTGGACGGTTAGTACATCACGGGCTATGGCGGAAAGAATCGGAAACGAAACTTTATTTTTTTTCCACCAAGCCAAAATATCAAACTTCTCAAAAATGGTAGGAGGCATAAACGCTAAAAAGTTTGTGCCAATATACCTTCCGAGTTCGCTACTCAGGGTGCTACCTCAAGCCCGTTTACTAAATTCATTTAACATTTCGTTATATAAATTCAAGTTAACATCCCTCGAGTTACCACTTGATGATGTACCCATTGTATCATATGGTGTCGGAGTTGTACTATATTTATGTAAATAAAAATCAAATAAATCTTGTAAACATTTGTTAAAATATGTTTTTATGTTTTGTAAAAATGGATGTCTTCAACATCCAAATCTAAAGCGTAAGTAATTTTATCAATCAACGTTTCAACCCCGAAAAGATTTATTGTAGGGTTTAACGCGGCGACACAAGTTATAACAGGAGGTATTTCTTTAAAATATTTTACTAATTTTTCTTTCATCGGTTCTATCATTTTTGTAAAAAGAGTACTTTTATTTTCAAGATCCGACAATTTGTTAGCCATTAAAAATATTTGTTTAAGAGTTAATGGACTTGTGGGATAATAAACACCGGATAAAAAAGTGGTGGTGGATTTAAAAACTTCAAGCAATTCAGTTACGTCTTTAAAATGTCCAAACTCGTAGACGGAAACTTTAGAATTTTACGACGAGGTTTTGAGGAAAGCATTTCATGAAATATTTCTAAAGTTTATCTTTGTCGTAAAGCGCTATGAAGCATATTATGAGTCGAGTTCCATCTTGTCTCGATGTCCCAATTCGGACCTAAGCAAGATTATTCGTTTCATGACAAAATCTAATATAATCATGGTATCTTTATTTGCTACTAAAAATATATTTAAGCATTACTCTAAAAACATTTGTTAAGTTTGAAACCTCTTTAATTGCAAGCCCGACATGCACCGCCAAGTTAATGATGTGTGCAACACATCGACTATGGAAAAAAACGCCGTTGCAAACCGGATTATATTTCATTTTTAGTTTTTGAACCGCATTTGTATTATTAGATTCATTATCAAAAGACATTGAAAAAAATTTATTTTGTAATTTAAATTCGGTTATAATACCATCTAATATATAAAATAAATTTTCGCCGGTGTGTGGATATACAAACAAGTCAAACGCGATTTGGGATCAACCCAATGCGCGGTAACGCAAAGTTACGAATCAGGTATACCATGTGGAGCCGACCAAACATTGGTGGTTAAGTTTACACCGGTTTCCAAATTTTCAAATCCCAAAATTAATTCTTTTTTTGCTTTATTCCACATTTTTATACATTCTCGTCTAAGGGTGGTACGACTTACTTGATGATAACATTCTTGGAGTGTCTCTTGAATCATTCTTGTCAAGCGCGGATTGTCAAAGTAGTTGAACGGCAATCCTTCTTGGATCACTAAATTCGCCATTCGATCTCGAACAATATTTGGATCAAAGTTCCAAATTTCTCATTCGGGTGTCATTGAGGCTTGACCTTCACTTGGATTTCTCTTCAAGGACGGGCAAGATTTTTCCATATGAATTCTCAAATTAATGTTTGAATCTTTCCCCAAAAACGCACCACACATCTTGCACCAAGCACGTTCCTTCCCGTTTGACAACAAACATAGATCGTAATCGCACCAAATTGCCGGATTTCTCGTTGTTGTTAGAATTTCTACAACGGTAACTTCGTTTGAGGAACCACCAACACCAACACTTGCCATGTTTTTTTTTTAGTTTGGAGAGCGTTTTTGAGCGTTTAAATAGCGGTTTTAGAGATTAGAGAGTTTAGAGAGAGGTGTGATCAACCCTTAACACCCCCATTTATTTATATTGATTTATGGGTGCAAATGAGTCCAAAAAAACGGCCAAAAAGGCCCCTAACGGCTATATTACCGTTTTATAACGGTAACTTTTTTCCAGCCGGCTAAACCAGTTTAAAAACCGGTTTCCCAAACCGGTTTGGACAACCCGGTCCTCAAACCGATGCTTTCCTGAAAATCGTAAATTGGTTACAAACCGACGGTTATGGGTTAACCCGAACCGCTTTCCCGGTTTAGATCGGGTAGAAAACGCAAACCGGTTTTTTTGTGCACCCCTAGTATCAGGTCATTGTTCTTGATGGTTTGATTTCGAGTCTGTTCATATTTCAGTTGAATTGTTGTTGTTGAGTCAGATCTAATAGTTTTTTTTTGATAGAAATCATTGGTTTGTGTTATTTTGATTCTAATAGACAGTTTGATCAACTTTGTCTGATTAAGGTTAGGGATGAGCATTTGGTACCGAGTACCGGTACCGGTACCGATATCGTACCGATAGATTCGGTACCGGTATCGGTGCCCACTTTTCCATAAATTCGGTACCGGTATTTGCGGTACCGGTACGGTACGTGTACCGAAAAGGATGAACATTTTGTAACGAATACCGGTACCGTACCGATAAATTCGGTACCGGTACCCATTTTTCCATAAATTTGGTACCGGTATTTTCAGTATCGGTACGGTACCGATCTCATCTCTAATTAAGGTAGCAAAAAAGATCCAACTCTCGGCTCATACAATGTCCAACTTGCTTCTAAGGACCATGTTCAACTTGTTTCATGAACAAATGTGGCTCGTTTCCGAATCTCTCTCATATTTTGTCTTACTCGCTAACTTTTTCTCAAAACAAGTTATTGTATTGATTAGTCGTCGGTAGTTTCTTTTTATATGTTTTTTTAATGTTTAAGAAACCGAAAATCTTAGGTTGATGGGAGTGGTACCCTCCCACTTCAAACTACCCTCTTAAACCCACCAATAAGGATATGCCACCTCATTTTGACAAACTATCATCCCAAACTACCTTTCATGGTGGGAGCAGTACCCTCCAAACTAACCTCCCAAACAGTCGTTCAACGGTATTCTCCCCTTTCTTTCAGTGGGTTTCCAAAGCTGCTAATCTCACCTGCACCTCCTTACCCGGTTGAACCCGTGGTAGTGTAAGGCCCCTTTCTCGGGTAACCTCACTTGTTGGATTTACTCATAAACATAGTCATAAATACTGAACTTAAATTAAAAACATTCATCATTCAATTACATTTCATAACAGCGGAAGTCTTAACAATTAAAAACACAACATTGTCTTAACAAACAAAAGTGGGATGTCAGTCTTGTGTCGGGTAACCTTCACGCCCTCGCACGACCTTTTCTTCCTTTACCTGAAATGTATACTAAAGTCAGCTAACGCTGGTGAGTTCTAGTTTAATGCGTTTAGATATAAACATTCTTTTATTTACTTCATAAGTAAGCATTATTATAAAGTCATTCATATAAATACGTATTCATAGCTTTTGCTTTTCTTTCATCTTTCTTTTCTTTATTAATGTGATTACATATATATATATGCGTTCACCCTTTTTCTTTCACTTTTCTTAACATTCTTTCCTTATCTTTCTTACGTGATTACATAGATATGCATTCACCTTTACTTTCTTTACCATTTATTGGTCATACACATAAGGGTGATCAACCCGTCTTTTACTGCGTATGTCACAAAGACATACGCCCTTAAGCTACCGTCGTAGCCCTTTTACTCGTCCGGTCCTAGAAACCGTCCGCCTTAACTTTTCCGTCCGGCCAACCTTCGGCCGTCCGTCTTAACCGTCCTACCGTCGTAGTCCGTCATATTCGCCCGTCTGCCATAAGGCATCCGTTTCCCACTTGAACTAATTATACAGCCGAATATTGATTTAGCGACTTACTCCACCGTAGTGGCCTTTATTTAGTCTACCTTTCTAGACTTCCTTCTCTAGCTGCATAATAGTCAAGTGGTCGTCCGTCTACCGTAGTAGTCGTTAGCTTCGTTTCCGTCCATAACGTATACTTACATTCTTCGCATGCAATATATATTTATAAAGCAAGGTTTCATTTATTTACGTTATACCATTCATTCATTCATTCTTTGCAAACATACGTGTCGTTCTTTGTTCGTAAGTCATTATTCGCATTCATATGTATCTATACATATACCTTAATATATCACGTATGATCACATTGATATTCATTTCATTTATTCATTTAGTGTATACACTTCAGCCCCAAAACATTTATAAATCATTTGCACATAACATAGAAGGGGGCACATAGAACTCACCTGATGAGTAGTTTCTGTAATACACTAAGCTGGCTACTGGGCTTCACTAATGTCACTCACGATCTGTATAATAAAGATATACATAAGGTAGTGCTCCTAGATGACACTAGATATTACTATGCTTGAACCTAGTAGTTTCGATTGATTAGCTTATATCGAAACTTGGTAGTTTCGATAGGTTGTTCCTGTTGAAACTTGGTAGTTTCGATAGGTAGTTTCGATAGGCTGCTTATGTATTATCTTAGCTTCGGATCGGGGGCTCATATCGAAACTATAGTAGTTTCGATTGGGCCTGCATATATCGAAACTGGGTAGTTTCGATAGGTCTACACATATCGAAACTAAGTAGTTTCGATGGATTTGCACATATCGAAACTAAGTAGTTTCGATGGACCTGCACTTATCGCCTTCCCCAAAAATCCGAATGTTCTGCATGCGAATCTGATCATGTCGATATCTAAATTTTTCTTTGATCAAAACGTTTGTTTTTCATCCTAGATGCTATACCTAAGTTCACTTTCAAGTTTCATCCGTAAAATCGTTATCTTTTAGCCAAAACCCGAAACTTCCCAAAACGAACAAAAACTCATAATGTGATCGAATCGTTACCTGGATTGTAATTCTGATTCGGAGGTTTTGCTCACGGGAACAGCAGCAACGTTCTCCTGAATTCCCGAGTTGATCCGTCACTTTCTCTCTCTAGACCCGAGCTCTCCTCTCTCTCTCTAAAAGCTGCGTGAGTTGGGGAAATGAGCAGGGAAGAGGGCTGCCTTGCCTCTTATGCGCATGGGCTTCCCTCGGCCCATTGAAGCCGGGCCCAGGCCCGCTCCCTTTTTATTTAAATATTCCAACTAAATCACCGGTCTTGCTATATTTATTCGTTTTATTATTTTTGGGATGTTACAGGTAGTGGGAATGGTACCCTCTTTACCCGCTCCGCCTCCCACTCCCAGTACCCTTAGTCTATACTTCTTTCATTAAGACTGGGCTTATAGGTAGTTAAACACTTGAACTTTTGAATGCATTGGCCATATAAACAAGAAATGGGCCATTTGGATCACTTTCCAGACCAATTAATATTACTTGTTTAACATTTTTTTTAAACGACTCACTCACACAACTTTAAAACATACTCTCAAATCTATGTCAATCACTTAGTAACAAACGTCTTTACTACACACATTGATACCGTCATACTACAACCCCTTTGGTTTTATGTTTAAGTTAAAACTTTTTTCCTTCGATGCTCCTGTTTCTGCTTAAAAGAGAGTTTTCATTTTCCGATGATTTTGGAGGAAAAAGAAAATTATAACCTCGATGAACAAGAAGTTGGTTGGCAAAATCTTTAAGATGATGGAAATTTTAAGCAATAATTATTGAGTGTTGAGAATGGTAGCAGAAAATCAAAGTTTGATTAAAAAATATCTTCTAGTTGAAGATCATATCAAAGTGAAAGTGAGTCTTCCAAAAGCAATGTCAAAAGATATCATGTGATGTGTGAGAATTGAATGCCATTGGGGTAAAGTGAACGTGAATATGTGTTCCATTGCAATAGTATTAGATTTCTAGACCCAAGGCCTCAAATGTTGTTAACTTAAATCTTCTATTTGTCTCACTGTCAATTAATGAAAGTAAACTTTGTACTTTCTTCTAATGGATGTATTCAGTTCAGTGTGTGTTTGAAAGAATCTAACAAAGGATTTATGAATTCTCTGTAATCTTATCAAAAATCACTCCCATCCCACCTAAACAAATTATTCTCCGGTTCAAACAAGACATCATCACACAAAGCTGCCTTTTACAACATCAAAACCATGTTATCTTTTCGTCCGCTGTCAAATTAACCAGAACTAGGGGTACATCTGTCGGTTGCGAATGTGAAGTGACGCCTCTGGCCAGCAAATTTTACTAGCTCAAGTGATGTGATGATGCTTTTCTTTCTTTTTCAAACTACAACTTTTGCTAAAAATCAGGCTATATTATACTTGGTGGGTTCTTTTTTTCTTTTTTAATACAACTAACTAGCATCATAAATTCATCTAGACAATTAAGTTGATAGTAATAATATGAATTGACCTAATCATTCAAAAGCATCTGTCATCGTCTTCAAATGTTTACCATGTGCTTGATGCTCTCCTGCTTACAAACACATGAGTGAAGTGAACAACTTATCTAGCCATACAAATTTTGTAATTTTCTATAACTGAAAACTAGTTATGAAGTTTGACCAAATAAAATCACTAACAAAAACTGATATTAACATGAAAAAGTTTATAAAAAGCTAGCAATTTTCATGACTATTAAAAAGTTCAATGATGGAGACCACCTCCACAAATGAACCCCTAATTTACATTTATTTGGTGATCCAATGTAAAACTTTTAACTACCAAATTACAATTAGGAAGAAGAGAGATGACCTTATCTCAAGTGCTTTTATAAAAACTGGGCAGTCGTTTTGCTTTGAAATTGAGGTTCTGCCTAAGCTTTTTCATCTCAGTGTCTTTTATTTCCTATGTCCAGTAATCATCGATCAGAAGAATTATTAAAGTAAAAGATAATTTAATTTCTGGGAATCATACCTTTGATTTTAAACTAAGTTGACTTCTTTCTGCTTCTCTAGCATTTGATTTTTCTTCCAAGTTCTTGAAGAACTGTATCAAAGTAAAGAAATTTCTTTAGCTTAGCATGTGATTGGAAACCAAACCGAATCAAGTATGGTAATATACCTCTTTTCGTCTTTCTGCTCTTTCATTGCTTTTCAAAGCTACTGAAGTTGGTCCCGCCTTTAGCCGTCTTTCATCTACACCAACTCCTTTAAGAGACCTGTCCCAGGATATGCTATTTAATGTAAAGAATAAATAAGCACAACACACTTAAAACAAAACAACTGTTTCTCACCCAGATGATACAGATTTCCATGTTGGTCCTCTTGCAGGACTGATTTTCTCTGCTGCTTTCTTTGATCTAGGGTTTTCCAATCACAAACTTATTAGAACCATAAATTTCTATATATAAAAATAAAACAAACAATGTAACAGGAGGATTTTAGTATTTGTATAAGAAAACTAAAAAATTGCCGATTGATTACCTTTCGTTTTCTTTCTGATAAGCCATGGAAGTTGAAGTTTTTTGCTCTGGTCTCTTTGTTGGTAGCTGTCAAGACAGAAAACGAATCAATCATGTGTAAACTGAAGCATTTTGTAGATTAAAAGTACCTGTTTGGGTCCACCATCAGATGATGGTAATTGGTTAACTCTGTTCTGAAATGTCTTAAAGGCCCGTTTAACAATATCTTTATCTCCCATTTGCTCCATGAATAAAGATCGTCTTCTTGATGAAGTAACAGAAGAAGCCGTATCGGAATATACAGAACTCATACTCATGGATAAATGGAGGGACGCTGGAGCGACACGTCTGCTTTCCGATACAGAATGATTCTTGTTCTTTGATGATGATGATGACGACGGTGCACTTGCCTTCTTCAACGAGGAAGCTGAAGTTGCTTTTGGTTTTGATAATCTAGTGGCTGGTGTTTCTGGGGATTTCGGTACAAGTGATGCTGGTTTTTTCTTCGTTCCTATTGAATTCTTTTCCACTTTGTTTGGATTTATCTAGAAACCAAATTAGTGAAAATGTTAATACAAACTTACCTCTAAAGTGTTTATAATTAAACAGCCTTTTTCTGGTTCTAGTGTTTTTCAAAAGCAGATATCTTATTTCAAAATGATTATTTTAACAAGTTTGTTTCTGCTTCTGCCAAAAGCATAAGCAGTTTAAGTAAGCAATCCTAAAAAGTTTTGTTTTTTCAATCAAACTCACCTTTCTTGGCACATTTTGGGCTTTCTCTTTTGGAATCTGTTGCCTAACTTGTGGAGGTTCTTCAGTCTCTAAATCCACTTGGAAATGCTGTTTTACCAGTTTCATACTCTCATTATTGACTAAAACAGCTTCTTCTAGCTTGTCAGCATTGCTTTTTAATGTAATTGGAGATTCCAACAGCTGTTTCATACTCTTATCATTGTCTAAAACAGCTTCTTCTAGCTTGTGAGCATTGCTGTTTAATTTAATTGGAGATTCCAACAGCTGTTTCATACTCTCATCATTGACTAAAACATCCTTGTGAGAATTGCTGTTTACTGTTGTTGAGGATTGAGATTCCAACACTTGCATAGATTCATCATTAAGTGGCTCTCCAGATCCATGGATGGCTGAAATCGTATGATCATCTGATGTTGAATGTGTGCCCTTTTCTTGATCCAGTAATAACTCGGCCTCAGCAGCCTTCATGGCTGCAATTTTCTTGTAATGAGCTTCAAAAAAGGCCTTCTTTTGAGCCACAGATCCGGGTGTAGAGCATTTCCCAACTTCCTCCAGGTACTTATTGGGGGAAAAAGTAGACCATTTTTCCCAAGAAAGTGCATCAGTGTCATACTTGCCAAAAGAAACTGACACTCCAAGAGATCCAACTGAATCTCCCATCTCTACCTACTTAACTAGAATCTGACCTCTTTGTAAGTAAATCTGAAGATGCAATTGGATAAGAAAACCCTAAGGGTAGATTTGCACCTTGTTTTGTGTTTCCACCATAGATTGAAATCCTTTGAGATAAGCAGAGAGAGAAAGGGGGAAAACAGGAGCTTTCAGATAGAAGAAGCATGTAGAGAGAGAATAAGACTATGGAGGAGACAAGAAGAAGCTTGAATCAAACAAGAAAGGTGCATGTGGAGTGTCTGTTTTCATGTTTATCCATCAGATGAGCTTTTGTTAAATAAAATGGACCATGAAAGGTTAACACAGGAGATGCAAATTATAAGCACATCATCACAAAACATGTTTCATCTTTTTACTACCCACTCTACTCTTGTAAGACAAAACAAAAAGGAAGTGGAAGAGGCATTTTAACAAATAGTTGGTGTGCAATGTGTTTAAAAGGTTCAACCAAACCACCTTTTTATGATATTTAGCACAATTCCATGCTTCTTTTAATCAGTAATAATGCACGCAAACAGGTGGATAAGATGAGATACAAACAAACAGCAACTATAAAAAGATAAATTAATGTGAGATCAGATCAGCCATTGATTTAGCGGGTATGTGGGCCTGGGTCGAGGACACGTGACAGATAATGGTTTATGGATGAACCAATTTTAATAAGTTTTTAGAATTTCTTGATGGTATTAATTAATCTTTACCCATTAGGAAAAAATATATATATATCTCGTTAAACATGGAAAAAAAAACTCTCATGATGGAAGGAAAATCTAGTCTAAAAGAACGTCGCCCAATGTTGCTTTTGAAGATTCGCCTTTCATTCGTTCCAACATCTTTGAGAGTTAACGAAATTAATACATAATTAAACGGATAAAAAACATAAATTATATATAATATAGGGTTGAAAATGAAAAAAAAAAGAACAACCTACCTGATTCACTATTCAAATCATTGATGTTTAATAGTATCTGTACTATATAATAAATAAAGGTTTTTACTTGTCACGTGTCGCCTTCATATTCATTCTCATCATTATTTTCCCGCCCTCTCTCTTATTAAATACACCACCATCTTTTAATAATAATATGTTTTTAAAGAAAATATTAATTTATACTAATAAAACACTTTTATTTTAATTTATCATTTATTATAAGAAATTTTGAAATCTAATTGTGTAACTTTTATTTTCAATCAAATAGTAAATGAAAGTCAAATTACATTAATCGAAACCCAATTATATATTAATTTTTACATATTTTAAATTTTGTTTTATATCCTTAGTATATGTAATACATTTTTACACTTGTAAAATACATACATAAATATTTAATATTTTTATGTATTGATATTTTTTACCCCGTGTGTATTACACGGGTTCTAAACTAGTTACTAATATGTATATGAGAATAAGTTATGTATGTTGCATTTTTCATGTGTCAAAGACAGAAATGATAATACAATATGACTATCAAACTTACTGATATATTTAAGGACAAAACAAATTAATAACAAAATATAATTTTGTCTATCGCTAAAAATGACATTTACTATTCATAAAAAAACACACACGCATATACATACATGTGTTTGTACCATAATGTATGAGAGGTTTGTTAATCGATGATCCAAACATGAAAGATAGTAAATCAATATTAGTGGTCTTCTAAAAACATGCTCAATCACTACTCGTGGTTGGTTTATAACGTTCGGGTCAACTACTCATTCAAAGTGGTGATATGTCTTATTTTATTAACTATTAACCGGTGAGAGAAAAATTGCCCTTATTTATGAACATCTAATAACAGTTGTTGATGTGAGATTAGTAGCTACAAAATAGTTTTAAGAGATGTTATGTGGGCTATGGCTGACTCATGTCTAATATGGGCCTACATTGGATTTTTGTTTTACTTCAAAGTTAAATTACCGTATAATTAACATGAGTCATTATTTTTATATGAAAAGTAAAATAAAAAAAAAGAGTAGAATATTTTCCATGATTATATTTTAGGTTACAAATTCAAATCAAACCCTCTATAACTTGCCTTGCATGTTTCCTATAATGCTCCCAAGTTACTCAATCCCCACTTGCACATTTAGATTATGTTATATCCCCTTGAATTGAATTGATTCAATTTCAATTCAACCTCAAAACATACATCATGGATATAACCTCTTTCATCTTGTATTTCTTTCTCATCTTTATGGTCAAGTCTGACCCTGATCCACTTCAAGACTATTGCATAGCACAAACACAGGGGGCCTTTTTTGTAAATGGAGTTCCTTGCATAAACCCCGCCGACGCTTCACCTTCTCATTTTACTACCACCGCATTATCCAAGCCCGCTAATACTGCCTCCAATCCTTTGGGGTTTAATGTCACGCTTACAACCACTCGTAACCTTCCTGGAATTAACACCCTTGGCTTAACAATGGCTCGCATAGATATAGCTGGAAACGGGCTTGTGCCACCTCACACGCATCCACGTGCATCTGAAGTAACCATACTTATTAAGGGCTCGCTTCTCGTGGGATTTGTTGACACCACGAATCGTCTTTTTACACAACAGTTACGTGAGGGTGACGCATTCGTGTTCCCCAAAGGTTTAATACACTTCCTGTACAATCTTGATTCAAAAACTCCAGCTCTAGCCATTTCAGGGCTTACTAGCCAGAACCCTGGTGCACAACTTGCATCAGCCGCTACGTTCACTACAAAACCAAATATTCCTGATGATATCTTGAAAAAGGCATTTCAGATTAACGGTCAAGACGTGTCCAGGATACGTAGAAACTTGGGTGGTTAATTATTAATGTATATACTAAATTTTTATTTGTATTCCAAACATATATATTACGTAAAGAAAACATGACATCAGAAGCTTGGAAATATAGTTATTTTCCTTAACTATAAATTGGTTGAATAAAATTATATATTCTATTTTAGTAAATCAACCTATGTATTGTGATTTGGTTTTCTATTGTTCTTCTATGGCTATCTGAATTTTGATATTTTAAGAAAGATGTTTATGTATTTATTTAGTCTATCTTATTAAATTTTGTAATAATTTTACTTTTGAGGCTATTTACGTTGGAAATCAATCTCCTTTATGAACACTTCAAAATCATATTTGTTTGAACAAAACAAGTTCGACTCTTTTATTATGATAACTAATAGAAAAACCACATTTTACAATGACCCATAAACTCTATATTTATATGAAAAACTAAACTAATTTTAATCCAACTTAATAACTATTAAATAATCAAATAAATAAGCAAACTCAATCCTAGTATAATAACCAAACAAGTAATAAACTAATATCATATTCTTCTTTTCGTTACACTCCTTGATCACGTAGACTAATGTCTTTAACCGACTCAATCTTTGATCTTAGCAACCCTATATCTTTCAACAACATCATGATAATCACAATCATGATTTGCATATCTTCTTGTCAAATCTTCAGTGTCTCACACACTTTGTTTTGGCTTCTGTATGAAGTCTACTATCAGTTAAAAAAAACAAACTTGTTTATTTGCCTCTTCTTTGTTTCTTTTCTATGGTCTACACTCTACACACTAGCCACAAAACAAAAAATAAACTTCATTTTTTTCTTTTTATGATCACATTCAAGGCATTTTTCTCTTTTTTTCTTGTCTTGCACAACAAGACACTACCTCCACGTTATTTAATCTGCCTCACACAAATTGAACGTCCCTCCTAAATCATCCAGGTCTTCCACGCCACTTTTGAGTTCACCCTTCACAGGTTTCGACTTGAATCTTCCACACTGATATGTACACTACAACAGTATCACCCTATCCCGACGTTTTTTTTTACCCTATAGCGACGACTTGTCGTCGGGATAGCCTATACCGACGACATGTCGTCGGTATAGATGTCGTCGGTATTGCCTCGTCCCAATAGCCAAGATTGTCGTCGGGATAGGTCAGTCTATACCGACGACTTGTCGTCGCTATAAGGTTTAATTAAAAAATTCAGAAAGAAATTCTATACCGACGACATGTCGTCGGTATAGGTTCTGGACTTATCTAGACGACAAGTCGTCGGGACACACCCAACCTATCCCGACGACATGTCGTCGGTATAGGCTTTTTCCAATTTTTTTAATTAAATTTGAAAAAGACCTATGCCGACGACATGTCGTCGGGATAGGTTTTTCTGTTTTTTTTATTATTTTTTTAATTTTCAAAATTTTTCGGAAATATTTAATTTATAATTACAAAAACCTGCAAATCAGATAATTCAAACCATTCAAAAATTGAAATCCGAAACATATTGTTCGATATAAAAACCTGTTCGACATACAAACCAAATATTCAAACATAAAGTTGTCCGATACACAAACATAAAAATTGTTCAAACATTCAACAATAACACCGACAACAAAGGCAAAGGCGCAACAACTTCAAGCTAATTATCGTCGCTGCTAGTTCGGCGTTCCCACATTCGACGCATTTCATCAATTTGTCATTGCATTTCAAGCATTTGTTTATTATGCACACGACGTTCTTCCTCTCGTTGGGCTTCGCGTTGTTGTTGATCTTGGACTTGTTGTTGAAGTTGAGTCACACGCTCATCCACTTCTTGCCTATGTGGTTGTGGAGGGTGGGTACTGAACAAATCCGATGTGGGATTACTCACCACACGACCGACACCCCGGATATGGCCACACCGATGACCTAATTCACTCTCCATGCATGCAAACTCATAGATAGCGGACGAGTCACCACCAGACTCAGCAGAGGATCTTGTATACTCCTCTTGGATTCGGTCCTGCATTAAACAATGTAATAAACAATCACTTGACTATTTTACTAAAATTCGACAACATAACTTTTGTAAAATGGATAACCAACTTGTTAAACTATAACTTATAAACGACCCAAATTCATAAATTCCAATCAACCAACACCAATATCAACAAATACTAATAATACTAGCAAAAATATTCAACAATTGGTCTCAAGTTGGATTGTAACATCCATGGTTTTCTAACACTATTTTAATTTAATGACACTTCTTTCGAATCCCGTACTTGTCCCACACAATATGACACATTGATTATTATTTCAAATTCGAAATTTAAACTTCACATTTATATATAATTTCCCTATTTTATATCACATGTTGGAATAATGATATATATATATATATATAGATATCCCATACTATAGTTATAAACTCAAATTTTAAATACTCATACAATTTGTAAATTTTATAAAAAAAATGATGAGAATGTACCCTTTTATAAAATATTTATAATTAAACAAATAATATTATAAAATGGAGTTTTCTATAGAAAATAATTATGATAAAATGAATAATGTTTAGTCTACACGTTTTATAAAAATTATTTTATAACAAACTTTCAATTTAACTATTTTGAACCCTCTAGGCAATTGAACTCTCATTTTGAACCCAAACCCCTTTTTGAAATTGAATCCTCTAATCCCCAATTTTGACCAAATCCAACCATTTGAACCAGTTTGACTTTTTAAAAGTCAAACAACCCCATATTACCTAAGATTCTATACCAAATTTGATCAAACCCGACCAACCTAGACTTGCCTTGAACTCTAGAACAGATATCTACTGTTTTCCAGCCAAAATAACTTCTAAATTCGATCCTAGTGCAACCAATTTTGAAATTCAAATCAATCCAAACGGAATTGACTTTCTAGAGTCAAACCGTGTGTAATTCAATCAATTGAGGGATTTAGACGCGTTTATCACCCGTAAATCACGCACTGATTGATCGTGAATGTATACAGCCCTAAAACCTGACCAAATTCATTTCCCAATTAATCGAATTTACGTAAAGTTCGTTCGATGCCTGTCACATTCAAACCCGATTCGAATCAAGCCTTTATGATGAAATCAATTCAATTAATCCACCCTCACACCTTCGCTTAGACATTTACAAACTCCCAAATCCCTCACAACCTCGACATTTCACCTCTGGATCGCTTGCAAGCACCAAGAATACCGAATCTTAAGTGTTAGCCGCTCTCCTTCGTCGCTTCATCAAAACAGGTAATTCTTGCGCCCTTGTAATCGTTTTGATCACATGTTTGAAAGCCCCATGGTCGGATCTTCGATCGATTGATCATCAGTCCGATTTTCATAGCTAGGGTTTCGGGATTCAAATAGGGACGAAGGGATGGGTGGCGTAAGGTTTTTCTGATTTCGAACCGGTCTTTTGTCAAAACATCTCCCCAGACGTACTGGTTAATCCACACGTCTGGTCACGGGTTCAAAGCCCATACCCGCATTGTTTTTGCTTGTGATGATACCCAAACTCGCATTCCCTTCTGTCCTTAGATTAAAACTTTTGTTGAGACGAGTTTTAACACCACTGGCCCTCGGGTCCAGTGGTAAAGCTATTACTGTCACCCAGGATCCACCCGGGTTCGAACCGGGTGGACCTCATGTATTTTTACAGGGCCTTTTTAGCACTTCAAATAATTTATAAAAAATTATTTTTATAAACCTTGCAACATGTTGAGCAGAATAAAACCAAAATTTCCAATTTCCAACATAAATTCATTTTTATTAAGAATTTTATTGTTAAAGTTATATATTAATTATTTAAAACAAAATTTTATATTTTTAAATAATTAAAGGAAATTAATTACCAAATAAGATATTTACCTTATAAAATATCTCCCATTTTAAAAACCAAATTTATAAAGTTATAAAAATTTTAACTTTATTTAGAACAATCAAATTCTTATTTTTAAATAATTAATAGATAAATAAATAAATAAATTTATTTATTATAATCTAAACTAAAAATTTAAATATATATTTACTATTAATCTTATACATCAACATTATTTACACATCTTTATAAATAAATAAATAAATAAAATAAAATAAAATTATTTATTTAATTTATATCTAATATGATTCACACACTATTTTTATAACTAAATAAATAAATAATAATTGTTTAATTTATTTAGTTATTCAAACTCAAACCCTAATTCAATTATTCTAAGACTATTCATTCCAATTTCTCAACCCCCCCTTTTTCAAGTACAAACCACTAACACCTACAACTCCAACCCTTTGTACACACATCCATTTCAATCATATACTTGGTCATAGACTATTGTACACATTATTAATCAAGAACCATATATATTACACACTAGGTTAACGTTGTGAGATTGCAAGGATCACTTTACTACTTAGTTTCTCATGCTAGCCACATCTTTGATTCAGGTGAGTATTACATAGCCCCATTTACACTTTTACACTTTTTGGGGTGAAACATGAACTCTATACACACAATTTTTTACATTTACATAAACTACACAAACACAAATCCTCTTTACATTCATGTATGCAAAATTTGAGCTTTATGTTTGAGTGCTAGGTGTGTTAACTGTTTGTGTGCAATTTATGTGCAATCATTAACTATTCAAGCCGACGGTTAACAATGATAGATCTATCGAGTCTGACAAACCCACCCAGATTGGGGTGATTGTTACCGACAACACAATTTGCATGCTAGTTACAAAGGTTTGATTGTACTTTAGTTACACAATAGTTGCTCCCCATAAATGCCTTATTTTATCATGTTATGTAAGGATTTGTTTATTCACATCTATATACTATCTATGTACAAACCTGTGTATGCTCACCAACTTTTTAGTTGACCTTATTTTATTCATGTTTCAGGTGCTAACATATGAGTTTGATCAAGACATGCTACACATAGGCTTTGGACTTAGTTAATTTTAACTCAAGAACAATTTGTATTACCTTTATATACTTGGGAATTGGTTTATGTTTTCTTGAATTGAAATGGATTTAATATATTACAATTTAGTCAACCTTGAGCTCATGAACAGTCTACATGTCCCGCCCCGACGTTTCCGCCGTCGGTTGGGGTGTGACAGATTGGTATCAGAGCCTTGGTTATAGGGAATTAGGTTATTGGACACTTTTGACCTAGACTATAACCTTAGGACACCCACAATATGACATGCTACTATATGATTACATGATTAATACTTGTGCGAATATCTTTACATGTTATCCTAAGTAATTTCAATACATGCTACAATACTTAATAGTTTATGTGTCACACTACTTGATTACATTCACTATTACAAACATGTTTCCTTTGTGTTTCATTAAGTGCTATCCTAAGTTTAACGCACACACATACACCCCAAATTCTTCATACACCTTTGAACTCACATACATGATACCATCACCTCTTGTGAACAAAGATTTAAACTATTGGGCCTAATACCCATTAATATTGATCTAAGAAGCCCATCTGAAATGCATACACCTTACTTTCGGGCCACAAGGCCCAGTCTACAACAATTCCCATCATAAACATGAGTCCAACAATAGTGTTATTAGTACATGATGGCTGGAAGAGTGTGTAGGCCCATGAGGAATTCTGGCCAAGGAAAGACAGGGTACTTAAGGGTGTCATAGTGACCCACCCCTCTTTCCTAGGAATTCTCCTCAGGGATACATTGTTTATAGGTCAAGTGTATTTCTAAAATACTATTGTAAAGGCTCGGTGTTATGACCAGTCAAACTCTAAATTTATGAGAACTCCTATGTCTAACACTCAATATTTCATTATCACTTACAACCTTTTCATTGTTTCTCTACTAGACATGGACTCATACTCTCCTTCCTCCCCAGTATACCGTCCCGGAGCAGAGTCGGATTGGGAAGAAGACATCAAGTCACCCGTGTATCAGCCACCACCACCCCCAGCTGCCAGACCAAGGTTTGATGTAAGGGCAGATTGGATTAGGAACACCGGCCCAAGACTTCGAACATCTGGATCACCCGCACCCAGGAACCCGTATCAGACACCCCATCTCCACAATCAGTTACCACCCCCACTAAGAGACCCATATCTAATGCCCGATCCGTACCATCCTAACCCTTGGGTAAGGCATACCACGGCACCCACTAGTGTTATGGGAATTCCAACCAATGACATTCACCAATATGTAAGGACCTCAGAATTTGAGAGGCAAAGGATGGAGCAGGGGGTAATGCACGACTTACAAGGACAAAGAATGGATAGCCTAGCAAACCAATTAGAGTACCAAAAGGAGTTAATCTCCATCCTCGAAAAAGAAATACTGGAGCATCGCACGGAGACAGCTAAAGTTGAAGCCAGATCGGCTACCCGAGTGACCATAGCGGTACTCGTCTTGGGAATTATTCTCCTTCTAGTGGAAAGCTACAAGAGACGTTAACAAAATTATTTTTCCATTATTTATTGTCTTTAAATTTTCAATTTGAGAACCATTTCCCTATGTTTTGAGTAATGTTTAACATTTAAGCATTTAATCAATTTTATATATTCCAACTCTAAAATTTCCATTCATTGATTTGACCCGTTGAGTGTGAATTACACCCATCATATTTTAATCAAAATTTCTCAAGTATCACCTTCTTCATTCAATGCGATTTAGTACACTACTGAAAATCTTCATCGTAAGCAAATCATCCTATTATTTGATTTAAACAACCTCGTTATTTTCAAACAAAACGTTTATCAAACTTTTAGATAGTATCAGAAATATGAATTTTCTATAATCATTTTCATCTTGTGAGGAAACTCAATACAACCTGTTTTATAAAAGCATCATTTCAAATTGATAAATAAGTATGATTTATTCATTAAAGTAATTATTTCTAAAACCTAGCTAAATTGATGTACAACTACTAGATTAGCCAATAATTTCTCTTAAAAATATTCTCCTTATAATAATTGAAAATTTAAAAAGTTTTTCCTATAAACTGTCTATTTATTTAAATTATGTAACTCAATGGTTTCACTACTTTATATATCTACAACCAAGAACAATTTACCACTTTCTATTTTCAAACAAAGATCAGTATTTGTAAACACATCTCCCTGAATGTTTTCAGAACTTCCTCGTTATCTTTCACTTACCACTTCAAGAGACGACCCATTTCGCGTAAACGATTAACCATCCCTACAAACCTCAACAAGATTTAAAGAGCTAGAACCTAACTACCACATCCAACATGAACATAAACCAACACGCTGCTCCGCAACACCTGATCACATACAAAACTCGTTAGTGTATGTCACACAAAATTCAAAAACTTACGTATGCACGTTCACAAGATACACATCACGATCACATGATACATGAAACTAGTTTATTTGCAAATCGCAATTTACTAGATTGATCACATAACACATGAAACCAGTTTATTTGCAATATACATGGTACATAACAATTGTTTGCTTGGTACAAAATACTAGATTGACTACATTGAACATGAAACTTATTGAGCTACAAAATACATAATGCTAAGTTGTCAACACCATACATGAACTCCATTTCCTACAATACACATGACACTATGTTGTTTACATTACAAATGAGAGAGTATTGATTTACAAAATACATGATGCTAAGTTGTTCACGCTACACATGAAACTTGTTTGATTACAAGCTACGTGACACTAGATCATACATGAGACTTGTGTGTTTACATTATACGCGAAACTAAGTTGCTTGCAATTGTTACAAATGATTGAGAACATTATACACCAAGAATGGGCATACACTTTGTTCACCAAACTTGGAAACCATAACACATTGAAGCTACTCGAGGTTTTGACGTGCTCTTGTTCAAACACGTGGAAGCTGGAGTACTTTAAAACAACTCGGTGTTTGACGTATTCTTGTTCAACACGGGTAAACTATGGGACTTTAGGTGATACTACTTTATTACCCTTTAGTTGCTAACTGACTTGTCTACTTAAGGACATAGTTACTTATTAGCAACTCATATGTGAAAGCAATATACATGAACTAAGTAAATTTGTGCCCCTTTTGACCCACACACAACAGAAGGATCTATACGGACCATGCGATGATTCGAGTAATTACGGGTGCACACGTAATTATAAAAATCAGCGCATGGAAAACATAGTGAAGTTTGTTGTGTGTTGTGACCTAAAACCTATCGTGATATATAACAACGAAACTAATGTGATATGACAAGAGCATGGTGGATACGCCGATGGTACTTCCTATATATAAGTGCTCTATCATGGTATCAGAAGTAACGTTGTTCGTGTCACGTGAATTTTTGACCTAGGTCAATAGTTGGGAAATCCCTCATCCACTAACAATTCTTGAGCACATTAGAGTACATCTTAAATAAACCCTGATCACCCGAATTCCCATAAAATTCATTCCATGTAATGCATATCACCTTTAGAATCCAAATTGCTATTCGACAGTTGCTCTCCTTAAATTCATTTCAAGACTAAATTCTTTATCGTCATTCACATCCGACCTTGAGTAGCAACACACAAATCTTGTCACCAGTTATACCACTTAAACCAATCGTCATAACACATTGACAACCCAAACCTGCATATTTTCTGATTCAGTAGCCTCCACTAGTTAAATTTCGGGACGAAATTCCCTTAACATGGGGAGACTGTAACATCCATGGTTTTCTAACACTATTCTAATTTAATGACACTTCTTTCGAATCCCGTACTTGTCCCACACAACGTGACACATTGATTATTATTTCAAATTCAAAATTTAAACATCACATTTGTATATAATTTCCCTATTTTATATCACATGTTGGAATAATGATATATATATATATATATAGATATCCCATACTATAGTTATAAACTCAAATTTTAAATACTCATACAATTTGTAAATTTTATAAAAAAATGATGAGAAGGTACTCTTTTATAAAATATTTATAATTAAACAAGTAATATTATAAAATGGAGTTTTCTATAGAAAATATTTAGTCTACACGTTTTATAAAAAATATTTTATAACAAACTTTCAATTTAACTATTTTGAACCCTCTAGGCAATTGAACTCTCATTTTGAACCCAAACCCCTTTTTGAAATTGAATCCTCTAATCCCCAATTTTGACCAAATCCAACCATTTGAACCAGTTTGACTTTTTAAAAGTCAAACAACCTCATATTACCTAAGATTCTATACCAAATTCGATCAAACCCGACCAACCTAGACTTGCCTTGAACTCTAGAACAGATATCTACTGTTTTCCAGCCAAAATAACTTCTAAATTCGATCCTAGTGCAACCAATTTTGAAATTCAAATCAATCCAAACGGAATTGACTTTCTAGAGTCAAACCGTGTGTAATTCAATCAATTGAGGGATTTAGACGCGTTTATCACCCGTAAATCACGCACTGATTGATCGTGAATGTATACAGCCCTAAAACCTGACCAAATTCATTTCCCAATTAATCGAATTTACGTAAAGTTCGTTCTATGCCCGTCACATTCAAACCCGATTCGAATCAAGCCTTTTTGATGAAATCAATTCAATTAATCCACCCTCACACCTTCGCTTAGACATTTACAAACTCCCAAATCCCTCACAACCTCGACATTTCACCTCTGGGTCGCTTGCAAGCACCAAGAATACCGAATCTTAAGTGTTAGCCGCTCTCCTTCGTCGCTTCATCAAAACAGGTAATTCTTGCGCCCTTGTAATCGTTTTGATCACATGTTTGAAAGCCCCATGGTCGGATCTTCGATCGATTGATCATCAATCCGATTTTCATAGCTACGGTTTCGGGATTCAAATAGGGACGAAGGGACGGGTGGCGTAAGGGTTTTCTGATTTTGGACCGGTCTTTTGTCAAAACATCTCCCTAGACGTACTGGTTAATCCACACGACTGGTCGCGGGTTCAAAGCCCATACCCGCATTGTTTTTGCTTGTGATGATACCCAAACTCGCATTCCCTTCTGTCCTTAGATTAAAACTTTTGTTGAGACGAGTTTTAACACCACTGGCCCTCGGGTCTAGTGGTAAAGCTGTTACTGTCACCCAGGATCCACCCGGGTTCGAACCGGGTGGACCTCATGTATTTTTACAGGGCCTTTTTAGCACTTCAAATAATTTATAAAAATTATTTTTATAAACCTTGCAACATGTTGAGCAGAATAAAATCAAAATTTCCAATTTCCAACATAAATTTATTTTTATTAAGAATTTTATTGTTAAAGTTATATATTAATTATTTAAAACAAAAATTTAGATTTTTAAATAATTAAAGGAAATTAATTACCAAATCAAATATTTACCTTATAAAATATCTCCCATTTTAAAAACCAAATTTATAAAGTTATAAAAATTTTAACTTTATTTAGAACAATCAAATTCTTATTTTTAAATGATAAATAGATAAATAAATTTTATTATTATAATCTACACTAAAAATTTAAATATATATTTACTATTAATCTTATACATCAACATTATTTACACATCTTTATAAATAAATAAATAAAGTAAAATTATTTATTTAATTTATATCTAATATGATTCACACACTATTTTTCTAACTAAATAAATAAATAATAATTGTTTAATTTATTTAGTTATTCAAAGTCAAACCCTAATTCAATTATTCTAAGACTATTCATTCCAATTTCTCAAACCCCCCCCCCCCCCCTTTTTCAAGTACAAACAACTAACACCTACAACTCCAACCCTTTGTACACACATCCATTTCAATCGTATACTTGGTCATAGACTATTGTACACATTATTAATCAAGAACCATATATATTACACACTAGGTTAACGTTTTGAGATTGCAAGGATCACTTTACTACTTAGTCTCTCATGCTAGCCACATCTTTGATTCAGGTGAGTATTACATAGCCCCTTTTACACTTTTACACTTTTTGGGGTGAAACATGAACTCTATACACACAATTGTTTACATTTATATAAACTACACAAACACAAATCCTCTTTACATTCATGTATGCAAAATTAGAGCTTTATGTTTGAGGGTTAGGTGTGTTAATTGTTTGTGTGCAATTTATGTGCAATCATTAACTATTCAAGCCGACGGTTAACAATGATAGATCTATTGAGTCTGACAAACCCACCCAGATTGGGGTGATTGTTACCGACAACACAATTTGCATGCTAGTTACAAAGGTTTGATTGTACTTTGGTTACACAATAGTTGCTCCCCATAAATGCCTTATTTTATCATGTTATGTAATGATTTGTTTATTCACATCTATATACTATCTATCTACAAACCTGTGTATGCTCACCAACTTTTTAGTTGACCTTATTTTATTCATGTTTCAAGTGCTAACATATGAGTTTGATCAAGACATGCTACACATAGGCTTTGGACTTAGTTAATTTTAATTCAAGAACAATTTGTATTACCTTTATGTACTTGGGAATTGGTTTATGTTTTCTTGAATTGAACAGTCTACATGTCCCGCCCCGACGTTTCCGCCGTCGGTTGGGGTGTGACATGGATGTTCTAAGTTTATTAAAGTGTGTTTGAGTCATTTTGACCCGTTTAAAGTTCCAGTTGGATGTTCTAAGTTTATTAAAGTGTGTTTGGGTTATTTTGATCCGTTTAAAGTTAAAGCTTGATATTTTAAGTCTCTTAAAGTGTGTTTAGGTCATTTTGACCCGTTTAAAGTTACAGTTGGATGTTCTAAGTCAAGTAAGTCTAACAACAAAATCATTTGACTTACATAATCTGATGATACAGTCTCGTTGGCCTAACCGGTCACTTCTTTATAATGGGTCGATCTGAACACATCAATTGGGCCGGTACCCTGTGAATAAACACAACAAAATACATACAAACATACATCTAAACCTAATTTATAGAAAAATTGCTAACCAAGTTTGCAAATAGCTTCGAATAGCTTGAAATCCACAAAAAAATGGTCAAAGCTTCAAACACCCAATAAAAATCAAAGAAATTAAGCAAAAAACCCAAAAATGTTGATTTTCTTGTCAAGATTGAAACATAGATGTTAACTAACCTCAAAACCCGAGAGATTGGTGAAGATTGCTCCACAAAACACACAAAAAACGGGAAATCCCCAAAGAGAGAAGATGAGAGAGTTTTGGGGTTTTTTGGTGAAAATGGGAAGCAGAAAGCTGTTTCCTGGTTTATTCATGCTGAGACGTATACCGACGACATGTCGTCGGTATAGGCTCGAAAGTCGGCGCAATAGGTCCCCTGTGTCACACCCCGACCGATGGCGGAATCATCGGGGCGGGACATGTAAGACTGTTCATAGCACATGGTTGACTAAATTGAAATATATTAAAGTCAAATTTGCATTACAATAAATCCAAGTACAAGATCAAATTCAAACAAGAAACATAAACAATTCATAAAATCTTGATTTATTTTGCTAAGTCCAAATCCTATGTTGAACACGTCTTGAATCAATCTCACATATTGGGGCCTGAAACATGAATAAAATAAAGTCAACTAAAAAGTTGGTGAGTATAACACAGTTGTATATAGATAGCATATAGTTGAAAACAAATCCTTTACATGACATGATAAATAAGGCGTTCATGGGGAGTAACTATTGTGTAACCAAATGTACAATCAAACCTTGTAACTAGCATGCAAAACAAAGTGTATTGTCGGTTTCAATCACCGCGTACCATGGGTGGGTTTGTCAGACTCAATAGATCCATCATTGAAAACCGTCGGCTTGTATAGTTAATGATTGCACATAAGAGCATACAAAGGTTAAACACACCTAGCACTCGGGCACAAAGCTCAAATTTTTGCACACATGTATGTAAATAGGATTTTTTTTGCACTTGTGTAGTTTGTGTAAATGTAAATGTGTAATGTGAAATGCGTATAGAGTTCATGTTCCACCCCAAAAGTGTAAAAGAGTAAAAGGGGTTGTGAATACTCACTTGGTATGGAAGTGAAGCTAACAAGGAATATAGATAGCAAAAGATCCTTGAAAAGCACACTTTAACCTAAATAGTAATATGCATTGAATCACATAGATGTATAAAGTTTAAAAATGAAAGTTGGATTTGTATATAAAACCATTGGTTTGTATTTAAAAAGGATTGAATAAAATATATAAAGTTTGAGGTAAAATATGTTTGAAACAATTTAATTAGGTTTGAATTAAATAAATAAGTGTATAACTATAGTTTATGAAATAATGTCAATATTAATTGTAATTAAGTATAAATAAATAAAACGATTTTGATTTAAAATGTAAAGTAAATAAGTCATCATTATTTATAAATTTTGTAACTTAATTATTTAAAATATCATTTAAGTGTAAGATGATAAATATAAATTTAATTTTTATAAACTTTTCAATAAATTACATTTATGCCAAGATTAAACTTTTAATCTATTTTTAAATACAGAAAACATATTTTTATAAAATCTGAAACATTTACTGATTAAAATATAAAAATTATAATTCTGTTAAAAATTCTGAGTCTAGCACGACCGTGCCTCGGAAGGGCACGATCGTGCTCAAGCCACGGGCGCGACCGCGCTAGTCGGGGCGCGACCGGGTTGATCAATCAGGAGCACAATCTAGACAAGTCATCAGGCACGACCGTGCCTTAGCCCGGCACGGTCGCGTCTATGATTTTTAGACACAACAGAGACTAGCCCAAAGGGCATGACAAGGTCTGGACGGATGACACGACCGCGCTGCTAGTCGACACGACCGCGCTAAACGAGGCACGGCCGCGCTAGATGATTAGCGCGAGCGTGTCTATTCCAAATCAGGCACGAATCGAGAGTTTCTTGTATTTTAAACACTGGAATTGTTAGGGCTTTTGATTAATAGGTTATTACGAGTCTTTTCATATAACTTAATTGTATGGAAATCGAGTTTAAGCATGGGTTCGATTAAATCATTTTTATTAAAATATGATTTCTGATTCTGATCGAATTCTATAATGGAAGCCCAAATTGGATGAGGGCTTTTGATAATGATACTGAAATGAATGAGAAGACGATTATATTTACCCTGAAACGAAACAAATTTATAGAGAACGGTTGGAAGGAAGCTCCGGCGACGACGGCTCGAGTTCCGACGATCTTTACTGCAACTCCGGTCAATCCAGACAGTCCGGAAGCTTCAGAGATGGTTTGATATCGCGATTCTGCTACAGAGTTGGGAGCATTTGGGTCGAAAAGCTTTGAGAGAGTTTCTTTCTTGAAATTTGCTTGAGAGAGTTTTCTTGCAAATGAATACTGAGGCGTTTGGGATTTGAAAAGTGGTAATACAATTGTTAAGGGGAAAAGAAACTTATAACGGTTTCGGATTCGAACGATCGAGTGATTAATCTGCATTTACGTTTTTCTGTTACGCAGGCGCGACCGTGCCTAGGCACCGGGCGCGATCGTTCCAGAGCAGGTCGCGCGACCGTGCCAAAGCACTTGGCGCGACCGTGCTATAACGAAGCACGACCGTGCTCACTAGGGTTTCTTGATGTTTTTTCAATTTTAGTCCTTGACTTTTCAGGTTTGATAAGTTTGTACCAAATAGTTTCTTGTATAGCGTTTATGTGCATATAATCGAGTAAAACTTGCGAACTTGTATAGAATCATTGCATTTTATTTACCGCGGGAAAAATATTGAGACATTGCACGAGTATAGAACTTGAAATTTCATTACATTGAATTGAAATATGAATACTAAAAATCAGAAATGTTACAGTCTCCCCATGTTGAGAGAATTTCGTCCCGAAATTTAGCTAGAGGAAACAACATTAATAGTAAAAAGATGAGGGTACTTGAGCTTCATTTGGTCTTCTCGTTCCCAAGTGAACTCAGGACCACGCTTAGATTCCCAACGAACTTTAACGATAGGAATGCGACTTCGCTTGAGTTGCTTGACTTCACGATCCATAATTTCCACCGGTTTCTCAACGAAGTGCATCTTTTCATCAATGCGAACGTCGTCAAGCGGTATATGGAGATTTTCGTCGGCGAGACACTTCTTTAGATTAGATATATGAAATGTAGGATGCACATTGCCAAGAGATGGAGGTAACTCGAGCTTGTAGGCCACTTTCCCAATCCTTTCAAGGATTTTGAACGGACCAACATAACGAGGCGATAACTTGCCTTTCTTTCCAAAACGGATCACACCCTTCCATGGAGATACCTTAAGAAGAACGAGATCACCGACTTGGAATTCCAAGGGTTTTCGACGCTTGTCGGCATAACTCTTTTGTCGACTCCTCGCTACTCGAATATTGTCACGGATTTGAATAATCTTGTCGGAAGTTTCTTGAATTAACTCGGGACCGGTGATTTGTGCTTCACCAATCTCGTTCCAACAGATCGGAGAACGACACTTGCGACCATAGAGAGCTTCGAATGGAGCCATGTTGATACTTGTGTGGTAGCTATTGTTATAAGAAAACTCAATAAGGGATAAATGTGAATCCCAATTGCCACCAAAATCGATTACACAAGCTCTAAGCATGTCTTCAAGAGTTTGGATTGTTCGCTCGGTTTGACCATCAGTTTGGGGGATGGTAAGCCGTGCTCAAATCCAAACGAGTACCAAGAGCAGATTGGAGAGATTGCCAAAATCGAGAAGTGAACCGAGCGTCTCTATCGGATATTATGTTCAAGGGAACGCTATGACGGCTCACAATATCATCAACGTAAATTCGGGCTAATTTCTCCACTTTGAAGTCTTCACGAATAGGCAAGAAATGGGCAGATTTGGTGAGTCGATCAATGATCACCCAAATACTATCATAACCACTCGAGGTGCGAGGGAGCTTGGTAATGAAATCCATAGCTAAATTCTCCCATTTCCACACGGGAATTTCTGGTTGTTCGAGTAAACCAGAAGGACGCTGATGTTCGGCTTTGACTTTGGAGCAAGTTAAGCATTTGGCAACATAAAGAGCAATCTCCTTCTTCATACCGGGCCACCAATAAAGCTGACGAAGATCTTGGTACATTTTATCCGCACCAGGATGAATAGAATAACGAGTCTTATGAGCCTCATTCATGAGAATTGTACGGAGATCATCGCGATCGGGAACCCAAATACGGTTCAAGTAATATAGTAAGCCATTGGGTTTAGATTCAAGAAGAAGTTCAACACCACACGACATTTCTTCATACATGTTACCCTCGGTAACCGAGACGTGTTGAGCTTCCAGGATACGGGTTTGAATATCGGATTGAATACGGGCGCAATGAAGCATAACATGGTCTTTTCGACTCAAAGCATCGGCTACAACATTCGCTTTGCCGGGATGGTAGCGAATCTCGCAGTCGTAGTCGTTAAGGAGTTCGACCCAACGTCGTTGCCTCATATTGAGTTCTTTTTGGTTGAAGATATGTTGAAGACTTTTGTGGTCGGTGAATACCACACATTTCGTGCCATATAGGTAGTGTCTCCAAATCTTTAACGCGAATACGACCGCACCCAACTCGAGGTCGTGCGTCGTATAATTCTTTTCATGAATTTTGAGTTGTCTTGATGCATAAGCGATCACTTTGCCTCGTTGCATGAGGACACAACCAAGACCTTGGTTAGAAGCATCACAATAGACAACTAGATCATCATTTCCATCGGGGAGAGTCAAGATGGGAGCATTGCACAACTTTTGCTTAAGAGTTTGGAAAGCTTCTTCTTGCTTCGGTCCCCATTCATAAGTTTTACCCTTATGGGTCAAGGCGGTAAGAGGGACAGCAATCTTTGAGAAGTTTGAGATGAAACGACGATAATAACCCGCAAGACCAAGGAACGAACGAACTTCGGTAGGAGACTTTGGGGCATTCCAATTCTTAACCATTTCAATCTTAGCAGGATCAACATGAATACCCTTGTCGTTGACGATGTGACCAAGAAATTGAACTTCTTTTAACCAAAATTCATATTTGGAGAACTTGGCATATAGTTGTTCTTTCTTTAAAAGGTCCAAAACCAATCTAAGGTGTTCTTCATGGTCGGCTTTAGTCTTGGAATAGATTAAGATATCGTCAATGAAAACGATCACGAATTTATCAAGGTACGGTTTGCACACACGATTCATGAGGTCCATGAAAACTGCGGGTGCATTGGTTAATCCAAAAGGCATAACCATGAACTCGTAATGACCATACCTTGTTCGGAAAGCAGTCTTAGGAATGTCATCTTCTTGAACACGGAGCTGATGATAACCAGATCGAAGATCAATCTTCGAGAAACACGTAGAACCTTGAAGTTGATCAAAGAGATCATCGATTCTAGGCAAAGGATAGCGATTCTTGATAGTAAGCTTATTGAGTTCGCGATAGTCAATACACATGCGAAATGATCCATCCTTCTTCTTTACAAATAAGACGGGTGCACCCCACGGTGAATGACTCGGGCGAATGAACCCTTTATCGGAGAGTTCTTGAAGTTGACTTGCGAGCTCTTGCATTTCGGAAGGTGCAAGACGATAAGGAGCTCTAGCAACAGGGTTAGCTCCGGGCATGAGATCAATACGGAACTCGACTTGACGAACGGGAGGAAGACCGGATAAATCTTTAGGAAACACTTCGGGAAAATCTCGAATAATGGGAATGTCTTGGATACTTTTCTCCTTGACATCCTTTTGAACAATATGAGCTAGGAAGGCGATGTACTTCTTTCGCAAGTACTTTTGAGCAGTAGTACAAGACATCAATTTAAGACCCTTGCAAGGCTTTTCACCAAAAACCCTTAGGGTTTCTCCCGAAGGTAGCGGAATTCGGATGCACTTTTCAAAGCAAATAACTTCGGCATGATGATTTGATAGCCAATCCATACCTATGATAATGTCAAAGCTTCCTAGTGGCATTGGAATAAGGTTGATTGGGAATGCATGATCATTAAGTTCTAAAGAGCAATCATAGATAATAGACTCAATTGTAAGGGAGTCACCATTTGCTATTTCAACGGTGAATGTTTTCTCTAATTGGGATCGTGTCTTTGCAAGTAAAGGCTCAAAATTAAGTGACACAAAACTTTTATCGGCACCGGTATCGAACAAAATGGAGGCATATTGACTATTAACAAGGAACGTACCATTAACCACGTCGTTGTTGGCTTGAGCTTCGTTGGCGTTAATGTTGAAAGCACGCCCACGAGCTCCACCTTGTCTAGTATTTGCGAGCCTTGGACATAGATTACGAAAATGATTCGGGTCACCACACTCATAACAAGCACGCCCATTAGCAATGGCGGGAGCACCTTGATTAGCCACTTGAGGTACGGTTTGGTTTGGAGGGTTGACTTGGCCCGTAAGGGCTTTGGTCCTACAAACATTAACCGTATGACCATATCTCCCACAATAAGTACAAAGGCGACATGGGATGTTTTGGGGATGATGATAGTTGCAGGTGGCACAAAGTGGGTAAATTCCACCATATGGCTTTTTGACTGGTGCTTGAACCATAGGTGCAGCTTGGTTCACGGGAACAGCAGGAGTAACCACAGCAAAATTTCTAACCTTCCTCTTTCTAGTGTTGCGAGAGGGCTCGGTTGTAGCTTCTTTGGTGTGGTTAGGAGGGGCTACGGTTTCAGCAACTTTCTTAGAACCCTTTTTGGTAAGAGTTCCAGCTTTAATATGATTATCGGTTAGGGTAGCAGACAGGCGGATGGCATCTTCCAAAGTAGCAGGATTTCTACCTAAGACAGTATCTTGAATTTGTCTTGGTAGCCCACCAATGTACTTTTCGATGCAACGAGATAATGGAGTGACCATGTGGGGCACAAGAAGACTCAATTCATGGAACCGAGTTGTGTAAGCCAAGTGTTCCCCACTATCTTGGGCAAGATCCCAAAATTCGGCCTCTAACTTCTTCACTTCATTGCGAGGACAGAACTCCTCGGTCATAAGCCTTTTGACCTCATCCCAAGGTAAGGCCATAGTTACATCAACACCCCTATTCCTTTTCTCCCCATTCCACCATGTAAGTGCCCGCTTTTGAAGGACACTAGTAGCATGACGAACACGGAGGTTGTCGGGACAGTCACTATTGAGAAAGGTATTCTCAATACTTTCGAACCATTGGAGGAGTCCGGTAGCTCCTTCGGTTCCATAAAACTTTAGGGGATTGCACGAATTGAAGTGCTTGAAGGTGCATTGGGATGGATTACCACCATTTCCACCATTACCACCATTATTACCACTATTGCTTCCATTGCCATTAGTGGCACCATTGGCTTGGGTGAGTTGTGTCACCAATTGAGTAAGGATAGCAGCAATGTCGGAGTTGGCGTTAGCGGCGGGAGCACGACGAGGAGGCATTCTACAGATTTGAAACATAAGACAAGGGAGATTGTAAGAACTTATGAGAATTGCTAGGATTTAATAGAATGAGATAACAAAATAAAAGATAGATAATCATAGTTTGGATTGTACTCAAAAGTGACTAAAATTCACTTGAATACTAAGGCATATTAAGGTTAATTTAAACTCATATAATTTTCAAGGAGACATGCTTTAGCCTATAGGTAAACACTCATCTCGGGAGTTCCCAGGAAAGCATACGGGTCCCTCGGTTGATTGGGATTTATGCGAAATGCTTTCCTAGACAGAAAACCCAAAATACAGGTGTCACCCTTCCAGATTGCACGTGTCCTCAAATAATTTAACAAGTTTAAAAACCTCAATGAAGAAATAAAAATTTTATTTAAAGATTTTTGCTTCAAGAATTTTCCACATGCTTAGAAAGGATAAAGATAGAAAAAGAAGATAAGAATAATAAGAGGTTTAGGCCATACGAAAGGATGTTATTTATTTAATTATTATTTAAGAATATCCTAATAAGTCATGCATTTCTAACAAAGAAGGTAGCAAATATAATAATAATTAATCATGGTAAGCATGTAGCACATAGCACAAAATCATGAAGCATAACATAAGTGGGTGTCCTAAAGTTATAGTCTAGGTCAAGATGTCTAATAACCTAAATCCCTATAACCAAGGCTCTGATACCAATCTGTCACACCCCGACCGATGGCGGAATCATCGGGGCGGGACATGTAAGACTGTTCATAGCACATGGTTGACTAAATTGAAATATATTAAAGTCAAATTTGCATTACAATAAATCCAAGTACAAGATCAAATTCAAACAAGAAACATAAACAATTCATAAAATCTTGATTTATTTTGCTAAGTCCAAATCCTATGTTGAACACGTCTTGAATCAATCTCACATATTGGGGCCTGAAATATGAATAAAATAAAGTCAACTAAAAAATTGGTGAGTATAACACAGTTGTATATAGATAGCATATAGTTGAAAACAAATCCTTTACATGACATGATAAATAAGGCGTTCATGGGGAGTAACTATTGTGTAACCAAATGTACAATCAAACCTTGTAACTAGCATGCAAAACAAAGTGTATTGTCGGTTTCAATCACCGCGTACCATGGGTGGGTTTGTCAGACTCAATAGATCCATCATTGAAAACCGTCGGCTTGTATAGTTAATGATTGCACATAAGAGCATACAAAGGTTAAACACACCTAGCACTCGGGCACAAAGCTCAAATTTTTGCACACATGTATGTAAATAGGATTTTTTTTGCACTTGTGTAGTTTGTGTAAATGTAAATGTGTAATGTGAAATGCGTATAGAGTTCATGTTCCACCCCAAAAGTGTAAAAGAGTAAAAGGGGTTGTGAATACTCACTTGGTATGGAAGTGAAGCTAACAAGGAATATAGATAGCAAAAGATCCTTGAAAAGCACACTTTAACCTAAATAGTAATATGCATTGAATCACATAGATGTATAAAGTTTAAAAATGAAAGTTGGATTTGTATATAAAACTATTGGTTTGTATTTAAAAAGGATTGAATAAAATATATAAAGTTTGAGGTAAAATATGTTTGAAACAATTTAATTAGGTTTGAATTAAATAAATAAGTGTATAACTATAATTTATGAAATAATGTCAATATTAATTGTAATTAAGTATAAATAAATAAAACGATTTTGATTTAAAATGTAAAGTAAATAAGTCATCATTATTTATAAATTTTGTAACTTAATTATTTAAAATATCATTTAAGTGTAAGATGATAAATATAAATTTAATTTTTATAAACTTTTCAATAAATTACATTTATGCCAAGATTAAACTTTTAATCTATTTTTAAATACAGAAAACATATTTTTATAAAATCTGAAACATTTACTGATTAAAATATAAAAATTATAATTCTGTTAAAAATTCTGAGTCTAGCACGACCGTGCCTCGGAAGGGCACGATCGTGCTCAAGCCACGGGCGCGACCGCGCTAGTCGGGGCGCGACCAGGTTGATCAATCAGGAGCACAATCTAGACAAGTCATCAGGCACGACCGTGCCTTAGCCCGGCACGGTCGCGTCTATGATTTTTAGACACAACAGAGACTAGCCCAAAGGGCATGACAAGGTCTGGACGGATGACACGACCGCGCTGCTAGTCGACACGACCGCGCTAAACGAGGCACGGCCGCGCTAGATGATTAGCGCGAGCGTGTCTATTCCAAATCAGGCACGAATCGAGAGTTTCTTGTATTTTAAACACTGAATTGTTAGGGCTTTTGATTAATAGGTTATTACGAGTCTTTTCATATAACTTAATTGTATGGAAATCGAGTTTAAGCATGGGTTCGATTAAATCATTTTTATTAAAATATGATTTCTGATTCTGATCGAATTCTATAATGGAAGCCCAAATTGGATGAGGGCTTTTGATAATGATACTGAAATGAATGAGAAGACGATTATATTTACCCTGAACGAAACGAATTTATAGAGAACGGTTGGAAGGAAGCTCCGGCGACGACGGCTCGAGTTCCGACGATCTTTACTGCAACTCCGGTCAATCCAGACAGTCCGGAAGCTTCAGAGATGGTTTGATATCGCGATTCTGCTACAGAGTTGGGAGCATTTGGGTCGAAAAGCTTTGAGAGAGTTTCTTTCTTGAAATTTGCTTGAGAGAGTTTTCATGCAAATGAATACTGAGGCGTTTGGGATTTGAAAAGTGGTAATACAATTGTTAAGGGGAAAAGAAACGTATAACGGTTTCGGATTCGAACGATCGGGTGATTAATCTGCATTTACGTTTTTCTGTTACGCAGGCGCGACCGTGCCAAGGAGAGGCGCGACCGTGCCTAGGCACCGGGCGCGATCGTTCCAGAGCAGGTCGCGCGACCGTGCCAAAGCACTTGGCGCGACCGTGCTATAACGAAGCACGACCGTGCTCACTAGGGTTTCTTGATGTTTTTTCAATTTTAGTCCTTGACTTTTCAGGTTTGATAAGTTTGTACCAAATAGTTTCTTGTATAGCGTTTATGTGCATATAATCGAGTAAAACTTGCGAACTTGTATAGAATCATTGCATTTTATTTACCGCGGGAAAAATATTGAGACATTGCACGAGTATAGAACTTGAAATTTCATTACATTGAATTGAAATATGAATACTAAAAATCAGAAATGTTACACCCTGTCCCGACGACAAGTCGTGGGTGTAGGTCTTCGTAGGGGTTTGACCGGTCAATAAAGTAAAAAACTCTATACCGACGACATGTCGTCGGTATAGAGTTTTCCCATAATTGTTTTTAATTAAAAAAAATCACCGACGAAAATTTATTAAATAAAAGAAAATCCAAATTAACCTATACCGACGACATGTCGTCGGTATAGGTTTTTCCCAATTTTTCATTGGGCGCCATGTTTTCCTCCATCTGGCTCAACCCTGTGCCGACGACATGTCGTCGGTATAAGGTCGCCCTTCTCAAATTTCCAAATTAGCCTATCCCGACGACATGTCGTCGGTATAGGCACCGTCGACACAGGGTCATTTCTTGTAGTGGTATATCGTTCTCGATCTATCATAGGTCTTTTTTCACGCATCTCTCACAACTGTTTTGAACTATCTCTCACAAATCAAAAGTATTCGTCACTTCGCTTGAACCGTTCACATGTTCTTATACTCCTTCAGCGGTCCACACGGGTCCGTTCCTTCTTGATCAATCTCTCACAGTTCGACCAATTGTTTGGTGGTTTTGTTCTTCCCCTGTATGAACTCTGTCAAGCTCCGATACCAATTGTTGGAAATCAGGACCCTTTATGAACACTCCAAAAACACGATCGTTTGAATAAAACACATTCGACTCTTTTATTATGATAACCAATAGAAAACCCACACCTTACAATGACATACCCCTAAACCCTATATTTATACTAAAAACTAAATTAATTCTAACCCAACTCGATAGCTATTAAATAATCAAATAAATAAATAAACTCACTCCTAGTCTAATATGAATTCAACCAAATAATTAATAAACTAATACAAATAATTATTTTTTAATGAAGATTAAACCTTCAATTTCAACACTTAAATGAAATGTCAACTAATGTATTTTAAAGTATAATTTGTCAATTTTTTTCATTAAGGAAGATCTTTTAGATGTTTGATAATACTCACGTTTACACGTATAAATGAACCGTATGTTTGGTAAAACGTTTGTGAACCGGTCGATGAAAAGTCCATTCACGTTCGTTTATTTAATAAACAAACAAAAATAACAAAAAGTTTTGTTGCTTTATTTAAACTAATGAACATGAATACGTGTTCCGTTTATTTATTTGCGTTCGTGAACATGAATACATGTTCCGTTCATTTATTTGCATTCGTGAACGTTCGTTTGTTTAAATTCCTTCATTAACTATGGATAATTCAAAACTTAAGTCAAATACCAACTTAAAACCACCATCTTCAAATCATCATCATTAATCCATGATATTGATAAAAAAAATTAAAAACTACGGACCATATTTAATCATGTAATGATAAGCTCGAAAGAGGTACATCTTAAATAAAAATCTTTTTGATTTTGACCGATAAAACAAACATTTCCGCAGTAACAATAAAAATCAGAAACATACGTTTGTGTCTGTGTTTTATTTTGACTTGGTAAACACGGAAAAAGCCAACTTGTCAAACAAACAGTTTTGATATTTGATGTTAACAAAACGAACGAAACTAGAAAGATAAATTATAAACTCAGTATACACGTACATATAAGTTAATGATGGTGTCTATAGTGAACGAAATCAAACATTCAAACCTAACACGTAACTTTGTGTGTTGCGGCTACTAACTTTTGTGATGTGACTTGCGGCTATCATAAGCTTACAAATGCAATGTTACATGATATTTAGGTGTAAAAAATTACATTTTAAAAAAAATGTAGTGTATGAAAAACTAACCCTATATTTCTAACTAGGGGTGAGCAAAACTTAACCGATAATCGAACCGTCACGTACTGAACCAAATTAACCGATAACCGAGATTAACCAATGGTTATAGTTAAGGTTTTTTATTAACCGATAAATCGGTTATGGTTAAAGGTGTTATAACCGAACGTTAACTAAACCGAACCGATACATTTGTAGCTTGTGTCTTTCATCCAAGCAACCATATATACATGTGTTTGTGGAAGACTTTTGCCTGATGGTTTGTTCGTGTCATGTGCTCTAAGAGCATGTGGTATACCCAAGTGAGTGAGGCTCAAGTGAGGGAAAAAGTGGTTGTCACGTGGCGCCACGTCATCTCTGTCAAGTCTCACACCAAGCTCACTTGACAAAAAATACCCAAGTGAGTGAGAGTGGTGTGAGCATTAAATACATTTTCAATAAAAAAAAGTCTTGGTGTGCCCTCTCCTTCTCATTTCCTTCCCGTGAAGAACTTCACGGGTCTCTCACGGGACCATACCACATGATCTAACACCATTTCAGAATTCTCAAATAACAAAGCATATTGTTATTTATATCATTTAAGATTTCTAGTTTTACTTAACCATTAAGAGCCTATATTTTCTCAGAACTTTGCTTGAATTGACTGTGTTTTCAGAAGTACCGAATTTGCTTTGTTTGAACTTTGGAAGTCGATATGGCACACATCAATGTGTTTGTTTAATTAAATAAAAAAAATATATGTTTATATTTGTTCGTTTATAAATAAACAAACTTCAACTTCATGTCGAATGGTTTACAAACATTTGGTTTGTTTACTTCCCTTTGGAAAAGTTGTTAAAAAGTTATTTCTGCTTCTGCTTTCCCAGCACCCTATTCTGTATATAGTCATAATCATGAAAGGAAAAAATATATTAATTAAGCTTTATTAAAACTAAACATATATTTTTTTCTTTAAAAATTACATGAATTTAAAACATATAAATGGTTTGAACTAGTTAAGATTTAAAGGTGATTTACCATCAATTAAATATGAGTAGATGAAGTTGTGATTTCCCATAATTTTATAAACAAAAACACTGGTTGCAATAAAATGGCATTTTAAAATAAAAAATCCTCGTTGAAAAATTGTAACATATTATATTATTGTCCTCATCGTTATTATTTAATAGGAAAGACATCATAGAATAGTAACCATGTTTCAAAACTATTCTAATTAAGTCACTCATCATAGTATACCCGATGGTGTATACCATGTAAAATGCGTAGTAAGTGACCTAATTAGAACACTTTTGAAACTTGATTACTATTTTACAAAATTACCCCTTTTTAATATTATAAAGTATGAGCAATTACCTCTCTAAAATATATATAACTTTTGTTATTCATTTCTTATTCTCCTCTCCTTAGGGTTCACAATTTTTTATACGGACCTGTTAACACGACACGTAATTAAAATGTCCCGTGTTTGACCTTAACAGGTTTCGTGTCTTAAACAGGTCGACACGTTAGGAACATGTTAAATTCGTGCCTTAACAGGTTAAAAACATGTTAACCTGTTAATAGCCGTTAGGGACATGTTAACACTTAACATACTATTTGCATCTAGATTCTATGCCGATTCCATTAATTAATTTCGGTTTTATGGGTCTTTGTTTTAAAAAGGTTTTGGATTTAGTAGGTTAATGGATGTTATGATTGAACTTTTTAAAATTTTATTAAGTTTTGGCATTTTTTTCTTTTATTACATATGTTATATTTAAACAGGTTTGTAAACAGGTCCCTTAACATGTGACATGTTTCTAAACAGGTCGTGTTCGTGTTTGGAAAAAATGACACAATTAGTTATCGTGTCGTGTTCGTGTTGAGCACAACAGGTCATTGTGTTTTATCATGTTGTGTCTTATCGTGTCGTGTCTGATATGTTGTGCCAGCCCTACCTCTCCTCTCCTCTTTGCTATAATAAAACGTACGACCCGATCCTTGAATTCAAAATACCATGCTTGAAAGTTGTAACATAACATTAGAGGTATCTTCAATTTCTTGCCTTGAAAGCAACATATGAGGCTCCATCGGAATATGATTCCATGGAATCCCAAATGTCATTGGCAACATGTGATGAACAACTCTTCCTTTCCTTTTGAAATTCTTTATTAAATTCCCCTTAAAGAATTGGCATTCTCTTCTTTCTTTTGGTTGAAGTCAACCATTTTAATTAGAGAATTTTAACTATCTAATTTCAACAAGGAGGGTTAACAGTAATAAAAGAAAACATGTGATGAATCAACTTCAACAACAAGTTCAGGATCAACAACAACGCGAAGCCCAACGAGATGAAGAACGTTGTGTGCATAATCAACAAATGCTTGAAATGCAACGACAAATGGATGAAATGCGTCGAATGTGGGAACGCCGAACTAGCAGCGACGATAATTAGCTTGAAGTTGCTGCGCCTTTGCCTTGGTTGTCGGTGTTATTTGTTGAATGTTTGAACAATTTTTATGTTTGTGTGTCGGACAACTTTATGTTTGAATATTTGATTTGTGTGTCGAACAAGTTTTTGTATCGAACAATATGTTTCGGATTTCAATTTTTGAATGGTTTGAATTATTTGATTTGCAGGTTTTGGTAATTATAAATTAAATATTTCTGGAAATTTTTGAAAATTTAATAAAAAATAAAAAATACAGAAAAACCTATGCCGACGACATGTCGTCGGTATAGGTTATTTTCAAAATTTTTAATTAAAATTGAAAATAGCTGATATTTCCAAATTTAATTAAAAAATTAGAAATAGTCTATACCGACGACATGTCGTCGGCATAGGTTGGTTCTTTCCCAACGACTTGTCGTCCAGAAGCTATACAGACGACATGTCGTCGGTATAGAATTTCTTTTTGAATTATTTAATTAAACCCTATGCCGACGACATCTTTGACCTATTGGGACGAGGCAATACCGACGACAAGTCGTCGCTATAGGGTCAAAAAAATCGTCGGAATAGGGTGATATTGTTGTAGTGGAAGGGGAGATAATAACTCGTACAGGAATGCCCTTCTCAGGAACCAGAATAGGCATGTGGCGGCACCGGAGTGGGAAGTTACGGTCCCTGAGAATGCCGACTCGGGGGCTGCTCAGTGGTATGAGCTTTCGGTGGTGGGAAAAACCATTGATTTTAATCATTTGTGTAATTTGCAACAATTTTTCAACACCGACGGGCAGGAAAACACTGTCTTTAGGTACCTGGGGGGTTTAAAGGTACTCCTCACTTTCAAAGAAGAATATGAAGTTCAGGATTTCACTGAGGATAAGGAGAACTGGTCTAAATGGTTCTCGGAGGTAGTAGTTTGGTTGGGCCAGGCAATAGAGTACGAAAGAATTGTATGGCTTCGAGTCTTTGGGGTTCCGGCCCACCTTTGGAACTCCCCGGTTTTTTATTCTATCGCAGCCAAGCTAGGTAGGATAATGGCTCCTTCTCAGGCGTCGTTCTCCGACGGAGCAATGATTTTCGACAATATCGGCATCTCTGTGGGTGCGGGTTGGAAATTGCCTGAGGAATTAATGCTCATTTGGAGAAACAAAAGGTTCACTTGCTGGTTTGAAGTGGAAGATGAGGACTGGTCCCCTGGGTGGATTGGTAAACCGGAAAAAAAAATCAAACTTTGCCTCCGACAGGGAAGGACAGAAGTCGTCGGAAAAGTCAATAGACGATCGGTCGGGCATGCATGGGGAAGAGGGTACGCCGTGCATGGGAAAGGGAAAGGTACAAAATGATGTCACTGGACCCAATGGCATTAACTCTATTCTTTTTTTAATCGGCTGAGAAGTTGGACCCCGCCTAAGCCCAGAAAAAAAGCCCAAGCCCAAACATTAATGAAGTGGCCCATCGGATTAATGTTAAATATAGGCAGGTCTCAAAAAAAGGCCCAGATCCGAATCCATGGGGGAGACCCTTTTGACTTAGACAGATTTATTCTTAGACCTAATTCTTCCTCTGGCGTCCTCCCCCAACCTCAGTCGCAGGTCAATCTTTCACCCCGGATCCCGGACCTGAACTCAATTATGGGGGGTTCATCCTCGGCTGCAACTGATGACATATCCAGTGATTCACATGTCTCAGATACTCCTGGTACAACGACTGGGCGATTGATTGGCTCCGAAGAGGCGGCTCTTAACAAGGAAGTGGAGGCAACAATTGGTATGGGGAAATAATTGGGGGTTAAGTTGGACAACTTTGAGGATCTCGTGAGAATGGAGATTAAGGGTGAGATGGTGCCATATGTTGATCAATGAATTGCCTTTCTATAAACTGTAGGGGGATTGGCGGATCCGAAAAAATATATTGGATTCGAGGTATAAAGAAAAAGTTTGGCTCGCAATTCATTAGTATTCAGGAGACTCAATTCGAAAACATTGACAAGATTCCATTCAAAAAGATATAGGGGGATAGTGAATTTAGTGCTTTTGGTGTAAAATCAGAGGGCAGATCAGGGGGCCTATGTTGTTGTTGGAACAAAGAATTATTTAAGGTAAGCAGATCTAAATCCTCTCCTAATTTCATTTTGCTTACTGGGGTGTGGTAAGGGATAGATAAAGAAATAAATATGGTAAACGTGTACGGGCCGCATGATCGTTTCCGTAAATGTGAGCTTTGGGATGAATTACTTAATTTGAAAGCAGCTTCATCTGGCATATGGATCATAATGGGGGACTTCAATGCTATCCAGGGAACTTGGGAGAGATCCTCACTACCTCAATTGGACCCAAGCATGTCAGATTTTAATGATTTCATTGATAAAGCTAATTTGGTGGAATATAAAATGGGAGGGGCAAAGTATACATGGAGGAGAAACGATGGGTCGGTGGCAAGCAAATTGGAGTGTGTGATTCCTTCCAAGGCCTATGACCGTTAGCCTCGGTTACGGCCCTTGATGGCATTTGGTCGGACCACAGGCCAATCATCTTAACTTGCCAATGCTTGGACTGTGGACCTTGTCCTTTTAGATTATACAACTCTTGGCTTGGACACGGGGAACTTCCAATGTTGGTGTATAACTCGTGGACTTCGAAAGTGGTCAGGGGAAGGCTGGATTTTGTACTTGCAAAAAAGGTATCCATCCTCAAGAACGACCTTAAGTTTTGGTGTAACCGGAAAAAACAGGAAAATGATAGGGGGGTTATAGAAATGGAAAAACAAATTGGGGTCCTTGAAAAGAAAGCTGATGTGGCCGGGTTATCAGATTCAGAGCGAGAACAAAGAATGGGGATGAAGAAAAAGCTATCCGAATTGGTGGGCCAAAAGAAAGCGGACTTAAGGCAAAAGGCTAGGCTTAAATGGATGGTTGAGAGGGATGAAAATACCGCATTTTTTCATGGGGTTATTAACAGGAAGAAGCGTTGCAATAGGCTTAACGACCTCAATATTAACGGCTCATGGGTGTTGGAACCGGGCCTGGTAAAACAGGAAGTGTACTCCCATTTTAAAGACAAATTCATGGAGGTCTTGACAGTTCGGCCAACATTCCGTAATTCAAACCTAAGGTGCATTTCTCTCTCAGATGGCTCCCTATTAGACGCAGAATATACAGAGGTGGAAATCAAGCAGACAATTTGGAAATGTGCGGGTGGGAAGGCCCCTGGTCCTGACGGGTTCACCTTTGATTTCATTAGGAAGTTCTGGTCTAATTTGAAAGATTAATTTTTGGGGTTTTTTAAACACTTTGAGGTAAAGGGCTCCATTGCTAAGGGATGTAATTCATCCTTCATTACCTTGGCCCCTAAAGGCAGTGACCCGGAGTCCCTCAACGAATTTAGACCTATTTCCCTTATTGGAGTTATGCCTAAATCCCTGGGTAAACTGCTGGCATCTAGGATTCAGCGGGTCATTTCCTCGATGGTAGGTCCAGAACAAACTGTTTTTCTTAAAGGCAGAAATATCTTAGATGGTCATATCATGGTCAACATCATTCAAGATTGGTCCAAAAGGTCATCTAGTAAACTGCTGTTATTCAAAGTGGATTTTGCAAAAGCTTTTGATTCGGTGAACTGGAACTTCTTAGACTCGGTAATGGAGTAAATGAAATTTAGCCAAAAATGGAGGTCGTGGATCCAGGGTTACCTTAAATCGGGTAGGGCTTCTGTTTTAGTAAAAAAAAAATTGAACGGCAACACCTAGATATTCTAGGATAATTGGGTTTCCCCGGTGCAACACCTAGAACATCCAGGGCAGCCCACCACAGGAGGAACCCCCCAAATGGGTAAACCCCCTGACCTGGCCACGGACCCCTTTTTTGCTGTTGCCAGGATTCGAACCTAAGACCTCCACTATGGGAAGTCTTGGGGCTACTGTAATCCCCAAGAAATTCCGACATCTATATTATCCGGCAATTGTAATCCTTTTATCAATAAAATTTTCCTATTCATCCATTACATCACATGAGTGCCCATACATACATTTAGTACAATTAATTCAAATTTATTAATAACAAATAACTAATTTGGGTTATATGTTTTAATGCATAGGAATATGTTAAGCTATTACTAAACCTATATAAATAAATATATATCTATATATATACTTACACAATTATTTGCCCATCTTTATTTCATTTAATTAAGGAATTTAGATTCATAATGATGCACATAATATGGTTAGATATAAATGCATGACAAAGTACATTTTAAAAAAAAAGAACTATTCATTTAAAGTTCAACTCTTTTATATCAGTATATAAATATGTGAGATATTTATTCAAATACATACATATTTTACATTTCCTATATATACGTACGTATCACATGAATAATTAGTTAGTCAAAAAATGTGTTTAACAAAGTTATATAAGATATCTCGAACTTGTGGTTATATAAAACCTTTCAAACTTGTAGTTTAATTTCATAAATTTTATAAAATAAACACAAAGGATTTAAAACAAATGAACTTGGGTAGAACCCCCCTTTGATCACAATGAGCCTCCTTGAATACATTGAACCCTCAATTTTAACCCTTTTCTTTTTTTAACAAAATAACGCAGGTTTGACTTTTGAAAGTCAAACCAAACTCAAACCTCTCAAATTCGTGCAAGATTAATCAAATTCGTGAGTTTTAACTTCGTGTAAACGTGTATAATCGATCATACGACCGTTCTAATCACCTATAACGGATCAATTACAACAGAAATCAATGAAAGTGAGTCCAAACGACTCGTAACCGTCCTTAACAAATCGCGACTTCAATTCGGACATTAAACGTGGAATTAACCTATAAAAATGAACCCACATCTCCACTACAGATGCCACAAACCTTCTACACCTTTGTATTCGTTGCATTGCTCCTCTAGAACTCCGACGAGCTCAAGGAAATCCGAAGTCGGCCTCGGTCCCGTTCCCCCTCCATAGCTAACCATTCGAGGTAAAATTAGAGTCCTTAGTTTCGGTTTTATGTAAAGATTGAAAGCCCCATGTTTTCGGGTTCGATCGGATACGAATCGGGAGGGATTGAAACTAGGGTTCGAATGGGGATGTTTGGGGAAGAAGATGAACCAGGCGTGGGGGATAAAAGCAATTCGAGTCTGAAAGTAACTAAAACTCGACCCCAGGTCCACTGGTTACAGCGTGTGTCCCATAGGGATGAGGTCGCGGGTTCGATCCCAGTCCCACACCTCATTTTTCTCCTTTTGCGCGCATGGAACCCGACCCCCTTCTGGTCATCTGTTAAAACCGTTTAAACCCACCTCTAAACCACTACCAGGCGACTGGTCTAGTGGTTTACGTGTCTGGTTGCTTCCCAAAAGACCAAGGTTCGAGTCCTGTGGTCTGCAATGTTTTTTTTTAGTGATTTTAAACCGAATTTCAACTTCATTTTTCTTACAAAAATTGTTTTATAAAACTCCCGAGACTCGGAATATTTTTATGAACCAAATTATTAATCCTAAATAATTATTTAATAGTTTTAGAGAATTAATTAAGAAACTATATAATCGTTTTAATTAAAAACAATTATTAACTACTTTTAATACACAATTATTTAGTATAATCTATGTTCTTTTATTGTCCATTTAACTAATTAATTAATTTAAAACGTATAAACTATTAATCTAAATACGTATATATTCAAGTAAATATTATTTAAATACTTATTCATTATTTTGTAAACAAAATAATTATTCGTGTATATATATATATATATAAACTCGTATTCAACCCTTTATTAACGATCATATTATTTTCGTTATTAAATAAACATATTAGTTTCTTATTAAACAAATACATTATTCACAACAAATAGATACGTTCAACCTAGCTCAACCCTTACTACTTAAATATTTTGAGCATATCATTGATACATATATAAATGCAAACATAGGATAATCTTGTGGTTAGCTAAACAACTTGTGGAACTACCCGTACTTGTGATTTCAAGCTACCAATCCCATGTGAGTTTACATAGCCCCTTTTTACTGTTTTTACTTTTGGGGTGGAACATGTCGTCAACTTTATCTATTTAACCAAATTCAATATCTATGTTCTTGTGCTTGATCTTTATGCTTTATATTTGAACTACTTGGTGACCATTGCATGTGTTTCATGCCAGTACATTCATTAACTTGCAGCCCAAGCCTAAGGTAGTACCTAACATGATCATTGATATGGGAAACTGAACCTATAACTTACCACAGGACCTTGGCGGGTTTTGTTGGGTATCAACTATAACTTGGAGTATCCGCTTGCTCCCTTTTTTTAAAATGGCAATCAGTGGGATTGCGTATCTAGTTTTCTATTATCAGGCTTGAATTGTACGCTTGGAACCTTGTGTGCTTTCACATATATGCTTTAGACATGCTTTGAACATATTGAATTGCAATCTATACTAACTCTTTTGGTGTCAAAACCTATGTATCTCACCAACTACTTGTAGTTGACAGTTACTTACATGTTTCAGGTGCACCTGTTTGAGGACTACTTGCTCACCTAGGACTTGGACCTAGTTTAATTTAATTTATGTTTTGAACGTTTCATTTTCCTATGTAAAGGATGCTTTTAATTTGAATAATAAATATTATCATATTTAATAGATGATCATGTGCTTATGAACAACCGCGTCAGCCCCGGCGTTTAATCCGTCGCCGGCCGGGGTGTGACAGATTGGTATCAGAGCCATGGTTATAGGGAATTAGGTTATTAGACACATGACCTAGACTATAACCTAGGAGTCCCAAACTTGAGTTTAACTCGTGTCTCTTGTTAGGAACTCCACTCTATCTTTACTATGCATGCTTACCTACACCTATCTATTTTTGATTATCTGATATAACTACATGAACTACAATATCCAAGGGTCTACATGAAACTATTTGGAACTACTTGAACTACATGAAACTTACACTTAGACTTAATAGTCTTATCTGAATGAAACTCTCGTCAAAGGTATGTAAGTTCGAACTAATGAATGAGAACTTGTGCAATCTGGAAGGGTGGATGCCTGTATTCTGGGAGTTCTGTCTAGGAAAGCGTTTCGTATAAATCCAAATCAACCGATGGACCAGTTATGCTTTCCTGAGAATTCTTGGGATGAGTGTCCACTTATAGGCTAAAGCATGACTTCTCAAACATTAGAAAGACTTAAAGTACCTTGATAAATCTATGTACTCATTAGAGTACCATCTATGTTTCACCTAACATCTCATGATTAAATTGCAAACACTTATACATGATTCACATCTTATGAACTTTCTATTCACCCGTTTGTAGAATGCCTCCCCGTCACGAGCATAGGAACAACCTCACCGATAGGATCATCCAACAAATGGCTACGATCCTACCAACTATGGTCAACCAACTGAACCAGAATGCTGCACCAAGGAATCTCGCGTGCACATTCAAACACTTCAACTCCTGCAACCCCACCAAGTTCTACGGGAACGAAGGAGCCACTGGACTCCTCCAATGGTTTGAAAGCATTGAGGGAACTTTCATCAATGCTGACTGTCCTGAGAACCTGAAGGTTCGTTATGCTACTAGTGTCTTCCAGAAGAGGGCACTAACATGGTGGAATGGAGAAAAGCGTAACCGTGGGATAGAGGTTGCACTAGCCTTACCTTGGGCCGATGTGAAAGCACTCATGACCGATGAGTTTTGCCCCCGTAATGAGGTCAAGAAATTAGAAGCTGAGTTCTGGGATCTCAAACAAGACAGTGGTGAAAGCCTTGCCTACACCACTCGCTTTCATGAGCTTAGCCTACTAGTGCCCCATATGGTCACTCCTCTCTCACGAGCCATTGAGAAGTACATCAATGGTCTGCCCATGCAGATTCAGGACACTGTTTTGGGTAGTAACCCAGCCACTCTCGAGGAAGCCATCCGTCTTGCAGCAACCCTGTCAGACAATCATGTTAAGGCATGTACTCTATCTAAAAAGGGTGCCAAGAAGACCTTTGAGAAAGCCACCACTGAACCCCTCAAGGAGACTAAGTCTGAGTCTTCCTTCAATAACAGGAAAAGGAAGGGCAAAAATTTTGCCATTATCACACCCGCTACTCCTTTAGCCCAAGTAGCCCCTACTGCCTTCAACCCCACCAAGAAACAATATGCGGGAACCTCGCCACTTTGTAATACCTGCAAACTCCACCACCCTGCTCATGCACAATGTCGTCTGTGCACTACTTGTGGACGTTATGGACATTGGGCTAACACCTGTCGTGTTCCGCCAACTAATCAAGTCTACCAACATGCTGCCCCTGTTCCTGTTCCTGCTGCTATCGCCCAGGGTCGCGCTTGTTACGAGTGTGGTGACCCTAATCACTTCAGGAACCGTTGCCCTAGGCTAGTCATTGTGAACCAAGCAAATCTAAACCAGGGCAACATGGTTCAGGGAAACATAAACCAAGGGAATATGAACCGAGGGAATGTAAATCAGGGGAATGCAAACCCGATAGCTCGTGGACGTGCCTTTAACATCAATGCCAACGAGGCTCAAGCCAACAACGATGTGGTGAACGGTACGTTTCCAATTAATCAGCAATATGCTCCTATCCTGTTCGATACTGGTTCCGATAAGAGTTTCGTGTCCTTTGAATTTGAACCACAACTTGCTATGAGTCGAGCTAAGCTAGACAAACCCTTTGATATTTTAGTAGCGGATGGTTATTCTGTTTCATGTGACACCATTATTAGAGATTGTACTTTAACCTTGAGCGATCATGACTTTTCAATCAATCTTATTCCTATGGCTCTCGGAGGTTTCAACATCATAGTAGGCATGGACTGGCTGACCAAACACCATGCTGAAGTTGTTTGTTTTGACAAGTATATCCGTATCCCTCTTGACTCGGGTGAAATTTTGAACATCTATGGTGAGAAACCGTCAAAGGGACTCAAGCTTATGTCTTGCACTACTGCACAGAAGTACCTACGGAAGAAATGTGTGGCATTCTTGGCCCATATTGTGGAACGAAAAGGAAAAGATAAGAGTCTCCAAGACATTCCTGTAATCAAAGACTTTCCTGAAGTTTTTCCCGATGATTTACCCGGTCTTCCTCCTATACGCCAAGTCGAATTCCGTATTGACTTAGTGCCAGGAGCAAACCCCGTGGCCAAGTCACCTTATCGTCTTGCACCATCAGAGATGCAGGAACTTTCAAGCCAACTCCGAGAACTTTCTGACAAAGGATTTATTCTTCCTAGCGTTTCCCCTTGGGGAGCACCTGTTCTATTCGTCAAGAAGAAGGTTGGTTCTTTCAGAATGTGTATCGACTATCGGGAACTTAACAAGCTTACCGTGAAGAACCGTTATCCACTTTCGAGGATTGACGATTTATTTGATCAACTTCAAGGCTCGACTTATTTCTCTAAGATCGATCTTCGTTCTGGTTATCACCAGTTACGAGTCCTCGAATCCGATACCCCCAAAACAGCCTTTCGTACTAGGTATGGTCATTACGAGTTCATGGTTATGCCCTTCGGACTAACCAATGCACCAGCGGTGTTCATGGATCTTATGAATCGCGTGTGTAAGCCGTACTTGGACAAGTTTGTGATCGTCTTCATTGACGATATCCTCATATATTCAAAATCCAAAGCGGTACACGAAGAACACTTGCGTCTGGTTTTGGATCTCTTGAAGAAGGAGCAATTATACGCTAAGTTCTCCAAATGTGAATTTTGGCTAAAGGAAGTCCAATTCTTAGGACACATAGTCAACGAAAAGGGTATTCACGTAGATCCCGCTAAGATAGAGGCGGTAAAGAACTGGCACGCTCCAAAGACCCCTACCGAAGTCCGCTCGTTTCTTGGTTTAGCGGGCTATTACCGTCATTTCATATCAAATTTTTCAAAGATCGCGGTACCACTCACAGCCTTAACTCACAAAGGCAAACCCTACGAGTGGGGACCAAAACAAGAGGAAGCCTTTCAAACCCTAAAACAGAAATTGTGTGAGGCTCCTATCCTGACTCTTCCCGATGGAACCGAAGACTTTGTCATTTACTGTGATGCTTCCCACTTAGGTCTTGGTTGTGTACTAATGCAGCGAGGCAAAGTGATTGCTTATGCGTCTCGACAACTCAAAATCCATGAGAAGAATTATACGACGCACGATCTTGAGTTGGGTGCGGTCGTATTTGCTCTTAAAATTTGGAGACATTACCTATATGGTACCAAATGTGAGATTTACACCGATCATAAGAGTCTCCAGCACATTTTCAATCAAAAGGAACTCAACATGAGGCAAAGGCTTTGGGTTGAACTCCTAAACGACTACGACTGCAATATTCGTTATCATCCTGGCAAGGCGAATGTCGTGGCTGATGCTCTTAGCCGTAAAGAACCTATCAAAATCCACAGCATTCGAATCCAAAATGATATTCAAACTCGTATCCTTGAAGCACAACATCTTTCCGTCACTGAAGGAAACATGTACAACGAAATGTCATGTGGTGCTGAACTCCAACTTGAAACCAAACCCAATGGAATACTTTACTTTCTAAATCGTATCTGGATTCCGGACCGTAACAACCTTCGTACAGTTGTCATGAACGAGGCTCACAAGACTCGCTATTCTGTGCATCCTGGTGCAGACAAAATGTACATGGATCTCCGTACCCAATACTGGTGGCCCGGTATGAAAAAGGACATTGCTCTATATGTGTCCAAATGCCTTACATGTTTAAAAGTTAAAGCCGAGCACCAGCGTCCATCTGGTTTACTTGAACAACCCGAGATTCCAGTATGGAAATGGGAGTGTATTGCCATGGATTTTATAACCAAACTCCCACACACATCTCGTGGTCATGATAGCATTTGGGTGATCATCGACCGTTTAACGAAATCTGCTCATTTCATACCCATACGCGAGGACTATCGAGTTGAGAAACTAGCTCGAATCTATATTGACGAGATCGTTAGTCGTCACGGCGTACCTCTCAACATTATTTCTGATCGTGATGGACGATTCACCTCTCGTTTCTGGCAATCCCTGCAATCAGCTCTAGGTACTCAACTAAATCTTAGTACTGCTTATCACCCGCAAACTGATGGTCAATCTGAACGAACGATCCAAACTCTCGAAGATATGCTTAGAGCCTGTGTCATTGACTTCAAGGGAAATTGGGATTTACATCTACCCTTAGTCGAGTTCTCGTACAACAATAGTTATCATACGAGCATTAACATGGCTCCTTTTGAAGCACTTTATGGTCGGAAGTGCCGCTCTCCTATCTGTTGGACTGAAATTGGTGAATCACAAATCACTGGTCCTGAACTAATTCAAGAGACTTCTGACAAGATAATGTTAATCCGTGACAACCTTCTGGTAGCAAGGAGTCGGCAAAAGAGCTATGCCGACAAACGTCGAAAACCCTTAGAGTTTCAAGTTGGCGATCTGGTTCTTCTCAAGGTATCCCCTTGGAAAGGCGTAGTTCGTTTTGGAAAGAAAGGGAAACTTGCTCCAAGATTCGTAGGTCCTTTTAAAATCCTTGAGCGGATTGGGAAGGTAGCCTACAAGTTGGAACTACCTGAAGGACTCAGCAACGTTCATCCAACATTTCATGTATCGAACCTAAAGAAATGCTTAGCTGACGAGAACCTCCACATACCACTTGACGAAGTCCACATTGACGACACAATGCACTTCGTGGAGAAACCCGTGGAGATCATGGACCGAGAAGTTAAGCAACTCAAGCGAAGCCGAATTCCAATCGTTAAAGTTCGGTGGGAATCCAAACGTGGCCCAGATTTCACTTGGGAACGTGAGGATCAAATGAAAGCCAAATACCCACATCTATTTCCAGGATCTTCTTCCTAATCAATTTCGGGACGAAATTTCCTAAAGTATGGGAGACTGTAATCCCCAAGAAATTCCGACATCTATATTATCCGGCAATTGTAATCCTTTTATCAATAAAATTTTCCTATTCATCCATTACATCACATGAGTGCCCATACATACATTTAGTACAATTAATTCAAATTTATTAATAACAAATAACTAATTTGGGTTATATGTTTTAATGCATAGGAATATGTTAAGCTATTACTAAACCTATATAAATAAATATATATCTATATATATACTTACACAATTATTTGCCCATCTTTATTTCATTTAATTAAGGAATTTAGATTCATAATGATGCACATAATATGGTTAGATATAAATGCATGACAAAGTACATTTTAAAAAAAAGAACTATTCATTTAAAGTTCAACTCTTTTATATCAGTATATAAATATGTGAGATATTTATTCAAATACATACATATTTTACATTTCCTATATATACGTACGTATCACATGAATAATTAGTTAGTCAAAAAATGTGTTTAACAAAGTTATATAAGATATCTCGAACTTGTGGTTATATAAAACCTTTCAAACTTGTAGTTTAATTTCATAAATTTTATAAAATAAACACAAAGAATTTAAAACAAATGAACTTGGGTAGAACCCCCCTTTGATCACAATGAGCCTCCTTGAATACATTGAACCCTCAATTTTAACCCTTTTCTTTTTTTAACAAAATAACGCAGGTTTGACTTTTGAAAGTCAAACCAAACTCAAACCTCTCAAATTCGTGCAAGATTAATCAAATTCGTGAGTTTTAACTTCGTGTAAACGTGTATAATCGATCATACGACCGTTCTAATCACCTATAACGGATCAATTACAACAGAAATCAATGAAAGTGAGTCCAAACGACTCGTAACCGTCCTTAACAAATCGCGACTTCAATTCGGACATTAAACGTGGAATTGGCCTATAAAAATGAACCCACACCTCCACTACAGATGCCACAAACCTTCTACACCTTTGTATTCGTTGCATTGCTCCTCTAGAACTCCGACGAGCTCAAGGAAATCCGAAGTCGGCCTCGGTCCCGTTCCCCCTCCATAGCTAACCATTCGAGGTAAAATTAGAGTCCTTAGTTTCGATTTTATGTAAAGATTGAAAGCCCCATGTTTTCGGGTTCGATAGGATACGAATCGGGAGGGATTGGAACTAGGGTTCGAATGGAGATGTTTGGGGAAGAAGATGAACCAGGCGTGGGGAATAAAAGCAATTCGAGTCTGAAAGTAACTAAAACTCGACCCCAGGTCCACTGGTTACAGCGTGTGTCCCATAGGGATGAGGTCGCGGGTTCGATCCCAGTCCCACACCTCATTTTTCTCCTTTTGCGCGCATGGAACCCGACCCCCTTCTGGTCATCTGTTAAAACCGTTTAAACCCACCTCTAAACCACTACCAGGCGACTGGTCTAGTGGTTTACGTGTCTGGTTGCTTCCCAAAAGACCAAGGTTCGAGTCCTGTGGTCTGCAATGTTTTTTTTTAGTGATTTTAAACCGAATTTCAACTTCATTTTTCTTACAAAAATTGTTTTATAAAACTCCCGAGACTCGGAATATTTTTATGAACCAAATTATTAATCCTAAATAATTATTTAATAGTTTAGAGAATTAATTAAGAAACTATATAATCGTTTTAATTAAAAACAATTATTAACTACTTTTAATACACAATTATTTAGTATAATCTATGTTCTTTTATTGTCCATTTAACTAATTAATTAATTTAAAACGTATAAACTACTAATCTAAATACGTATATATTCAAGTAAATATTATTTAAATACTTATTCATTATTTTGTAAATAAAATAATTATTCGTATATATATATATATATATATATATATATATAAACTCGTATTCAACCCTTTATTAACGATCATATTATTTTCGTTATTAAATAAACATATTAGTTTCTTATTAAACAAATACATTATTCACAACAAATAGATACGTTCAACCTAGCTCAACCCTTACTACTTAAATATTTTGAGCATATCATTGATACATATATAAATGCAAACATAGGATAATCTTGTGGTTAGCTAAACAACTTGTGGAACTACCCGTACTTGTGATTTCAAGCTACCAATCCCATATGAGTTTACATAGCCCCTTTTTACTGTTTTTACTTTTGGGGTGGAACATGTCGTCAACTTTATCTATTTAACCAAATTCAATATCTATGTTCTTGTGCTTGATCTTTATGCTTTATATTTGAACTATTTGGTGACCATTGCATGTGTTTCATGCCAGTACATTCATTAACTTGCAGCCCAAGCCTAAGGTAGTACCTAACATGATCATTGATATGGGAAACTGAACCTATAACTTACCACAGGACCTTGGCGGGTTTTGTTGGGTATCAACTATAACTCGGAGTATCCGCTTGCTCCCTTTTTTTAAAATGGTAATCAGTGGGATTGCGTATCTAGTTTTCTATTATCAGGCTTGAATTGTACGCTTGGAACCTTGTGTGCTTTCACATATATGCTTTAGACATGCTTTGAACATATTGAATTGCAATCTATACTAACTCTTTTGGTGTCAAAACCTATGTATCTCACCAACTACTTGTAGTTGACAGTTACTTACATGTTTCAGGTGCACATGTTTGAGGACTACTTGCTCACCTAGGACTTGGACCTAGTTTAATTTAATTTATGTTTTGAACGTTTCATTTTCTTATGTAAAGGATGATTTTAATTTGAATAATAAATATTATCATATTTAATAGATGATCATGTGCCTATGAACAACCGAGTCAGCCCCGGCGTTTAATCCGTCGCCGGCCGGGGTGTGACAGCTACCATTGCACCAAATGGCCAACAGTCTGTTTTAGTAAATGGTTCCCCCAATATGGAAGTCTCGATGGAGAGGGGAATGAGACAAGGTGTCACACCCCGACCGATGGCGGAATCATCGGGGCGGGACATGTAGACTGTTCATAAGCACAAGGTTGACTAAATTGAAATATATTAAACTTCAAATTCCATTACAATCATTCAAACAAAACCAAATCCAAGGCAGAAAAATAATTGCAGTACATAAACATAATTGCAGTACATAAACTTCTTTATTTAAATTAGCTAAGTCCAAAGCCTATGTGTAGCACATCTTGATCAAACTCACACATTAGTACCTGAAACATGAATAAAATAAGGTCAACTAAAAAGTTGGTGAGCATACACAGGTTTGTATATAGATAGCATATAGTTTGTAAATAAACAAATCCTTACATAACATGATAAATAAGGCATTTATGGGGAGCAGCTATTGTGTAACCAAGTATAATCAAACCTTTGTAACTAGTATGCAAAAATTGTGTTGTCGGTAACAATCACCCTACCTGGGTGGGTTTGTCAGACTCAATAAATCTATCATTGTTTACCGTCGGCTTGAATAGTTAATGATTGCACATAATCGCATACAAAAGTTAGCACAACTAGCACTCGGGCATAAAGCTCAAATTGCACACATGAATGTAAAGCGGATTTGTACTTGTGTTGTTTGTGTAAGTGTAAGCAATAGTGTTGTATATTGTTCATGTTCCACCCCAAAAGTGTAAAAGAGTAAAAGGGGCTATGTAATACTCACTTGGTTTGAAGGCGTAACTAACAAAAGGCACTAGATAGTAATAAGGATCCTTGAAAAGCACAAGTTAACCTAAAGTGTAATGTATATTGTATCAATAGCGTGCACAAAGTTTGAGTCAAATGTTGAACTTGGATTTGTGTATAAAGCCATTGATTTGTATTTGAAAGTATTGAATACGATATAAAGTTTTGAAATAAATATTTTTGGAACATTTTGATTAAGGTTTGAAATTGAATAGCTAAATAAGTAGGTTAAATAATTTTTGTTTATGAAAATAGTGTAAGTATTTGATGTAAATAAGTATAAATAAATAATTGTTTTTGTTTAAATATAAATTAAATAAATAGTCATTTCCTTATTTATTTATAAAATATGTAACTTAACCATTAAGATACTTTTTAAATGAAAGGTTTAACAATAATTGTAGATTTAAGTTTTATAAACTTTAAATAAATAATTTTCTATTTATTCCAAGATTAACTATTTGGTCTTTCTAAATAGAATTAATGCATTTTCATAAAAATCAACTATTTTTATTTTGAAATTTAATCAGAAATATTTATTGTTATAAAAATTATAATTCTGTCAAAAATTTAACTCACACACGACCGTGCCTGGGAAGGGCACGATCGTGCCCGAACCACGGGCGCGACCGCGCTAGTCAGGACGCGACCAGGTTGATCAAACCGAGACATAACTAGATAAATCACTAGGCACGACCGTGCCTTGGCTCGGCACGATCGTGTCTATGATTCTGAGATACGACTGAGATTAGCCAAAGGGCATGACTGGGTCTAAACAGGAGGACACGACCGCGCTGGTAACCAGCACGACCGCGTCTCATGAGGCACGACCGCGCTAGATGATTAGCGCGACCGTGTCTCTTCCAAATCAGACACGAATTGACTGATTCTTATATTGTTAGTGATGTAAATCATAGGGCTTTTATTTATAGTATTATTACGAGTATGATGTGATGTTTTAATTGTATTAACAACATGTTCAGGGTCGAAATCGAATAAACCATTTTGAATAAATTATAGATTCTGATTCGGGATGATTTCGATAATGGAAGCCCAAATTGATAAGGGGCTTTTGATATAGCGACTAAAAAGATTGAGGACAAGATTTCAATTACCCGAAACAATAGCGAATTGATAGAGAATGGGTAGAATGAGTTCCGGCGTCGGCGAGCTTGGTTTCCGGCGTATTCTGCTGCGATTCTGGTTGCTTCAAATGGTTCAGCGGCTTCTGGGAGAATCGATGGAGCGTTTGGTTGGGGGAATTTCACTCCAGGAAAGAAAATCGATGTTCAAGGAAGAGGATTTTCAAATGAGGAGTTTTGCTTTTCTTGAATCGGTTTTCTGATGTTAATTGTTACGATTGATAATATTATTGTCTTTGATAACGAAAGTGAAACGTATAACGGTTACGACAATCAACGATCTCGCGTTTAAAACTGATTTTACGTTTCAACTGGTACTAGGCGCGACCGTTCCCAAACGAGGCGCGACTGTGCCAAGGCACCGGGCGCGATCGTTCCAAAGCAAGTCGTGCGACCGTGCCAAAATGAGGCGCGGCCGTGCCTATTAGGGTTTCTTGCTATTTTTCAACATCAGACCTTGTAACTTTAGTCTTTGGCGTATTTGTATAAATAGATACTTATGTAGTGTTTTAATAGAATATAACCGAGTAAAATTTATGGATTTGCATTGAAGTATAGTATTTAATTGATGGTACGAATAGAACAAAACAGTGCACTAGAATTGAGTTTGAAATGCATTACATTGAATTGAAATACGGATACTAAAAATCAGAAATGTTACACAAGGTGATCCTATTTCTCCTTTCCTCTTCATTATTGCTATGGAAGGTTTGTCTGCAATGATGCGATCTGCCTCTCAGAAAGGGTTGTTTAGAGGTGTACTCCTCCCGAACAACGGCTCTTCTATTACCCACTCTATGTACGCAGATGATGTTTTCTTCATTGGGGAATGGGATAAAGAAAACGTCTCCATCTTGAAACGTATCCTAAGGTGCTTCTACTTGGTGTTGAGTCTGAAGATAAATTTTCATAAAAGCAAACTTATGGGTGTTGGGGTATCAAGCCAAGAAGGGTCGGAGTTTGCTTCTATTATGGGTTGTGCGGTTGACTCTCTTCCTCTTACTCACGTCGGAAAGACTATTGGAGCTAATATGCGGCTTACAAAAAATTGGGTTGCGGTGGTCTCAAAATTCAAGGAAAGGCTAAACTCTTAGAAGGCTAAAACCTTATCTTTTGCTGGTAGGCTCACTCTTGTTAAGTCGGTTTTGGGTAGTCTTCCCCTTTACCTCCTTTCAAGGTTCAAGGCCCCTGTAAAGATTATAAATGAATTGGAAGCTATTCGGAGAAGATTTCTTTGGGGTGGAAGCGCCCAAAAGAGGAAAATCCACTGGGTGGCCTGGGATAATATAATCAAACCGAGGCGGCTGGGGGGGCTTGGGGTTGGCGGGATAAAGAATATGAATCAAGCCCTTCTAGCTAAATGGAAATGGAAAGTTGTAAGTGACCCAAACAGCCTCTAGGCGGCATGCATCAGGGTTGTCCTTAACTCATCCTTCGATTCCATAGCGGGTCTTAACCGTAATTATAGGACGGACAACTGGTCAGCCATCGTGTCGGCCAGTAAGGATCTGGGTAGGGTGGGTGATTCGCTAAACAATCTCTTTAGAAAACGCATTGGAGTCGGCTCAACTTCCTCGTTTTGGAAGTTTGTATGGTTCGACTGCACGCCCTTCAATAGGTTATTCCCTGCCCTGTTTGCTCTTGACAAGAAGAAAAACTGTTGTATAAGGGACCGGATCAGGTTATCTAGTAATGGTACCATGGAGTTCGCTTGGGACTGGAGTAACAGGTCGGAAGTGTCACACCCCTACCGATGGCGGAATCATCGAGGCGGACAATGTGATGATTGTTCAAAAGCTCATGATAACTAAAGGTTGCATATTTCATTAATTTAATTTAAAGACAACAAGTTCCAAATACAATACATTTCAAATAACCTAGTCTAGTCCAAAACATTAATTTATTTAACTAGGTCCATAGTTCCTAAGTGGAGAGATCCTCGGCAAGCAGTCACATATCCAAACCTGAAACATTATTTAAATCAAGTGTCAACTAAAAAGTTGGTGAGTACATAGGTTTAGTAAAATCCAGTAAATAGTAGTGTAAATCGTTTTGCAACTCATTGTTTATATTGTTAAACATAGTATATGATGTAACATTTATTTAATCACAATTCAAACCGAGTTTGACGCGCTTGAACAGAGCACAACAGCTAAGTCCGGTATGCTTGAATATAGTTACCCACTATATCCGGTATGATTGAATATAACACGCGGTTATATCCGAGTATGCAGTAATAAACACCCTAACCGGGTGGGCTGGTCAGGCACAATAGATCTATCAATATTACAGTTGGTTGTCTTGTGTTTAAATGTATGTACATCCAAAGAATAAGCATATAGTCTCATGTATAACACGTATAAACAATGTGAGTAGCATGTATAATGTTTCACCCCAAAATGTATGAAAATGTAAAATAGGGGCTATGTAACTCACCTTGCAAGCGGGTATTTTTCCACGCGTGTAGGTGATAAGTATGTTGAAGTCTAAGCACGATGAAACCCTATGTAGATAGATGGGTATTATTGTATGTCCATATGCATTCGTATTTAAATGAGTATAAGTTCTATAATAATAGCCTTAATATTTATTTGTATTTAATGTGGTAAAATAATAATGGTTTTGTAAAGACTTTAACTTATATGATCATATAATATATATATATATATATTTTTGTTAAAGTATTACATTTTTAAATAATTAATCATTATGTTGGACAAATTTATTAAGAACATCACAAGGTTTATTATTTTATAAAAATAGGACATTTTATATATAAATTTTGTTTTTGACAAGTTTATAAAAAAAGTTGCAAGAGTTATAACAATGGGACTTTTTTTTTTATATTGAAATTTTATTTTAATAAGTTTATAAAAATATTACAAAGTTTATAAAAAAATGGGATGGTATATATATATACATATATATATATATATAAAAGTTGTTTTAATCGATTTCAAAATAAACGAACGATCAAACCGACTCGTAATAGTCTTTAGTGTATAAAAATAATATTTAATTAAGTTAAAATAATTATATAAAATAAATAAAGTGAAAACAGAAGTAAAAATTTGGGCCGAAGGCCAACCGGTTTCGAACCCACGACCTGCGCCTTAAACACACACACGCATAACCAGCCGGGCCACTGCCCATCGCTGGTTATGTGTGTGTTGATTAATTGATATACACGACTTAGAAGTTGGTCGCTGGTCCTCGGCAATCCGGCAATCGCGTCCGAGGACTCGGGTTTGCTCGGCAATCCTCGTGCGAATGCCGTGATTTTGTTTGGAATAGATTACCTGATGATAACAGAAGCTAATGGAATCGATTCGAGGCTCGAACCGAGTTGTAACGGGTCTGGTCGGCAGGCCTTTTTGTCGAAAATACCAAGATCGTGATTTCAGGCTTCGGGATGGAGTCAGGCCTTGATATCCTGGTCACAGCTTCGTCTGAGGATGGCGAAGGTGATGGCAGTCTCAATTTGGAGTGAGAGTGGGTGGAAGGGGGTGGCCGAGCTCGAACAGGTCTGGTAAGGGCCATTTATAGCCGAGCCCAATCCTTATAATGAAACATGTAATTGAGTGTGTCTGGACATTCGTCTGGACGAGACGAAGCTAACGAGATCACTTGCAGGCGTGGAGGTTGACTGTCGGGGCCGTATTAGAGGTGTGAACTTTCGGCTATGAACACAATCAGACGATTGGGATGATGGGGAGACAAATTGGTCGAGGGGTATTGATCGCGTGGGGGAGACGAAGTCGGGGATGCTTTTGTCGGGTGTTGAGGTGCAGGGAAACATCCTTGTCGCGGGGGTCGCCGGAGAAAAGCTCGGACCGCCGGACAATGGGGGAAGGGGGCGACCGGGAATACGAATTGGGTATTGGCAAAACTGGTCCCTGAAGTTTGATCTTGTTTTAATTTAGTCCTTGAATTAATTACGGATGAGTCCCTGAGGTTTGGTTTGTCCAGAAACAGTCCCTCAAACGATTTTAGTTTTAAAACCTTCTAGTTTGGTTAATCACAAAACGAACCCTAAACTTTTTATTAAATAAATTAATTTAATCTTTTTTAAATCAAATAAAAACAAAAATATTTTTATAAACTTATTTTATTATTATTTAAATAATAATTTTTAATAAAAGTTATTAATCTTATTAAAATATGTTATTTTATTAAATATGCAACTTTTTAAATGTAGATTTTTATATAAAATTTTATATAAATTTAAAACTTATAAAATTTTAATTATTTTAAATTCATAAAATAAAAAATATATATATATATATTTTGTACAAAATTAAATAGAAACATTTGCATTTCATTAAATAGAACAACGATTACATATTATGTATTACAAAAGCGTAATTTAAAAATCCGGAATGTCACAGGAAGTAAGTAAAAGAATGGACGAAATCAGAGATTTGGAGGCAATGATCAAGGAATATAGGTTCAAAGATGGTTCGGATAATTGGGTTTGGGAAGGGCACTCGTTCGACACTTTCACGGCTGAGTCATGTAGAAAGTGGATTGAGGAGAAAACTATGCACGGGTCAAAGATGGAGGTCTTATGGTTAAAATGGGTTCCATTATCAGTTAGGACGTTCATTTGGAGGCTAGTTCAATATAGATTGCCGATGGCTATGGCGCTCAGGGCCCGTAACGTCCCCATCCCCTCTAGCCGTTGTTCACTATGTCTCTTGGAGGCGGAGGACGAGGACCACACTTTCATTCGATGCTAAGTGGCGAAAGCTACTTGGTGTAGGATATCTTCTTGGATGAATTTTGATACATCCAACCACTTAACCGTCTCTGACTTGGTAAAACATTTCAAGGACTCCAATGGGTCGGAAAGATCTAAAAAGATTCGGGTTATCATTGGCTATGGCACATGTTGGGTATTGTGGACCTCAAGGAACCGGTGGATCTTCTCCAACACTAGAAAATCAGTGGAAGATATTAAAATTACGACGTTTAAATGGTTAAAGGCAAGAGCGTCCAAGTCTCGTTGTAATTGGGAAGAGTGGGCTGTTGACCCTTTGGCAGGTATAGGTTAACTGACATGTATGATTTGGGGGTATGGGTGATTATTTTGATTGTTTTCCTTTTTTGCTGGTTTGGTGCCTTTTGGGCGGGTTTGTATCTAGGGTTTTGCTAGTGCCCCGCTAGCTTTTTTATGAGTATTCTCATTGTCGCTGTTCAAAAAAAAATCTAATTCACATCAATAAATTACAGAATGGTAAAAAGTTACTTTGGTTAAACGTATTGTCAATTATCATTTACATACAACGGAAGCACAAATAAATAAAAAATCTCTTTAAAGAAAAAATGATAAAATTACGAAGGTTAAAACAATTAATAAAGTTAAAATGAACTTCTAATTTTAACCCGTACTACCAAATATTGGGAACTAAAATTAACAAAATTATATATTTGACAGGTACAACTAAATCTTGTGAATTCAAAAATGAAAACCAGACTTGAAACTAAATGACTAACTAAACGCGTGAATAAATATTTTTACAATTGATGCATTTTTATAATCAAAACATAATAAAAAATAATAGCTAAATTGGGGAATACCTGTCAAAGTTAAAGTTTGGGAAGCGGGTCAAAAGATCTCTATGAGATTTTTACTATCAATCAGTATTTGTAACAACCACTAGCTTAGTATAGTGACAAAGGTGTATACCAAGACTTCTCTAAAATGGAGAGGTCTTGGGTTCAAGTCCTACTTGTGACAAAAAAAAAGAGAAGGTCCAGGTTGGGCCAAGGGGTTTTCTCACATGTGATGGGTTTCCTCCTGAGGGTGGTGGATATGATCGGGTGGGCCAGTGACCTGTCAGTGATCCAAATTGCTGTTAAAAAAAAATTAGTATTTGTATTAGCCGAACACCAGCTAAAGGAATCCAATGACCGTCACAATAGTATTAGAAAAATCCAAGGGGTTTAAGCCCCCAAAACTTAGACCCAATTTTTCACGACTTATTCAATTTGATGTGTTTTATTTGTTACTAATTTGGTGGCAGTTTCAATTCTTGGCTAGTGGAGCCTGCTTCCAACGAGGGGTTTGAAAGAGACTTTCGATTTTGATCTAGTTGTTTCATGTGTTGTTCTCTGTTAGTGTATTTGTTCTGTTTTTTCTTCAACACAACTTTCAATATTAAAATCGCCTTGAATACCACATATCTGTAAAGTTTTATTGTAAACCCGAATCCAAAAGTCATGAATTAACTTGGACATAATTCTATACCACTTGGTTTTGGTTTGGGTTTTTATATAGTTGGTTTAAGTATGTCAATTTTTAATATCGGTATCAAACCATATTATCTTTTAATGATCAACACACATCAGTATCTCTTAAATACTTAAAAAGCTTGAGTGCTTCTATATGTTGAGTAATATATTCGTTGGTAACGATTAAATGATTAAAGCTTACTTAACTAATCTAAAAAAATCAAGTTTAAATTACCACAAAATTAAGAATACAATACAATGAGTGCATAGATACTATAAAAGTTTCATCTCCTTGTCTATTATGTGGCAGCAGAAATAGAGAAAACTTGCTCAATATTTTATAATATATAAAAGACATACACTTGAAATTTACAAGTAAACTACTTTTATAATAAAAACATTTTAAAACGTTAATTAATTATTGAACAACAAGTCGAGGTGAGATGTGACAGCTATTCCACATGGGCTTTGATCAATTCTTGATATTTAAAAAGATATATATATATAATATAATGTAACTCTCGTTATTTATATTTATAATAATAATAAAGCTTAATAATAGTTTGATCGGATAAATATTGTTTTGGGTAAAATACTTATTATAAAATACTCAAAAGAAGTCATATACCAGATTAAACTAGTAACTTGTACAACCTCAAATGTCCATACTAGTTTGTCACCCAAATAAACATGACATTATTCTTTGTGAAATCTATATATTATTACTAGGTTAGAATCTCGTGTATTACACGGTATGAATAAATGTAATGTTATATACGTAGTAATAAAAAAATTTATGTTTTAAAAAATCCGTGTATTACACGAGTTTAATAAAATTTCACGTGACAGTTATAAATTATATTAATTTAATTTTCAAAACATTTTTTTAGCTGAGTATTAACTTTTTTTTCTGTAACTGATAAATGTTAATTCATATTAAACTTTAGAAACCCGGTGTATTACACGTGTTAAATAAATGCAATGTTATATATACTTAGTAATAAAGATTTACGTATTACATATTAATGAAAAACGTTTTATAAAAAAAGTTATAGATCTCATTATTATTTAATAGGATAGAGAAAAAATAATTAAATAGATTTATATAATTAATACGAGAGAGAGGCGGAAAAAAAAACTTGAGAATGAATGAGAGTGACATATGACACCCTAAAACATTTATTTATTAGTATGTATAGATTTGTAAAAGATTAATGGCTGGAGTCAGTTGCTTGAAGCTTAAGACTCAAAAGTCAAACTTCCATGGCCACAAGGTAAGTTTTTGTGATTATTGTTTGTATCCGGTTAATCTAGAAGGATATATATATATATATATGTAAAACCTTAATTATGGGTAGACGAAATTCTTATATGGAAACAAACAGTAATAAAAATGTGAGAAACCAATAAAAAAGACAGTATGGACATGTTTGCTTATTTAGAAACAACTCTAGGCCCAACAGTCCTAGGAATATGGCAAGGTAAAAAAGCCCACAGCGCAAACCAAATAAACAGATTAAAAGCCATAGGAGATAATCCTTACAATTTCACCTCCCAAATAAGAGTTCTTATTTTAGGAGTTGATCCAGCAAAAAACAACAGTTTATTACAAGATACAGCTATTAGAAACTTAGAACAACTAAGCATAGCAGACATGAAATATATAAACGAATTCACACTAGATTTTACAAGATTATTAGCACAAACAGGACAAGCTACGGAAGATAGCTTATGTGATAAATACTTTACAAAACTACCAGGAGATTTAGGAAAAAATATACACGAAGCTTGGAAGCCCGAAGCTAAGGACGTTCCATTCATATAACCCTTCAAAGCATGTGAAGGCTGTCCATTTTTTAAAATCTTCTTCTAAATGAAGTTGATTAAAACCTGATTTTAAATCAAATTTAGAAAAGATTTTGTTATTTTGTATAAGCTGGATTAAGCTGTCTTTATTAGGTATATTGTACCCATCATCTTCTGTATTATCATTTAATCTTTTGTAATTATAAACAATTCTAGTTTTCCCTCTTTTTATTTCACTATGGTTTTTTACTATGAAAATTGTTGATCTGTGGGGACTTTCAGATTTTCTGATTAACCCTTGTTTAGTTATTTCTAGTATTTGTTTTCTAAACTCTTCTTTGTCTAGGGGACTGTAATCTATATTTATGTTTCTTATAGTAATGTCTGGATTTTTTATTTTAAATTTGCAGACATATTTAACCTTGGAATTTGTAATATCTTCTTCTATGAGTCCTAGTCGTTCTAGGTATAAAATCACATGATGATTTATACTTTTTGTTATATCTTGTCCTTTTTCAAGTTCGTGATTTATAAAGTTTGTAAGGAGTTGCAGAGATTTGTTTTCTGTAACATTTTCTCTTATTTTTATTTAGAAATTCTAAATTTTCTTTTTCTCCTTTTTTGCGAGCAATTTCATTCATACTTTTGTATCTAAAAGTTGGGAAACTGTAAATTTGTTTACTGATTGTTATGAAGTTTCTTGTTATAGTAATTGCGCCATTTAATCCTAGTATGAAATTTAATCCTAGGACGAAATCTCTAGATTTAATGTGTTGTGGATTTATGTTTATTTGTGGAATATCATACTTAGTACTGTAATTTCCTGCAAAGTCTAGGAATTGTATTCCTACCGATTCTAGGTAGTGTGTTATGTCTATTAATCTATTTTCTACAGTTCTTGTTTTTAACTTATATGTAAGTGGTTTATGAAACTTTTCATGGGTTAAACTATGTGATATTACACTTTTAGTTGCTCCTGTGTCTACTTAGGCTGTTAGATCTATATGTGTATTGGTGTCAAGCCATAGCCTACATTGTATATTTATCATGTTTATTGACCCACTGGTTTGTATGAGGGTTTGTTCATCAGTTTGGTTTGGTTTTGTGGCCATGTTATTTATTTCTGGAAATTCTAATGCTTGTTTTTTCTTTTCTATGAAATTTTCAAGTCTGGTGATTTTGTTATTCATAATCTCTATTTTTAATTTGTTTACTTCTATAGCCAATTCTAATTTTTTGAACTTTTCATCGTATTTGTTTGTATTTTTATTTGTGTTTTGGCTAGTGCTAGGTGGTTCTATGTTATGAATATCTTTTATGCAGATATGACAGATTTCTTTAAAGCATATATTACATTAAGATCTTTTGTCTATGCTTGGGTAGTATTCACAGATGTAACATTTGATGTAATTGTTACATTTTCTGTGTTTCCAGTCATGCTTACATTCTTCTGGATTTGTGTATGTATAAGAGATCTTTGTTACTGGTTCATTTTCTTCACTATATATACTGTATATTGACTCATTATCAGTGTGGTCTGTATCTAATGCCTCTATTTCGTAGTCTATGATTTGTTCGACTAAATTGCTTCTTTCTATATTTTTATTTCTATTTAGACATTTGTTAGCTAAATGTTCTGTATCTCCGCATATAAAACACTTGCATGTTCTGGTATGAGGTTTCTTAACGTATTTATTTTGATATTTTTTGTATGGTTTGTATTCTTTGTTGTATGTAGTACTTTTTCTAATTTTCTTTTTTCTGTCATAATATCCATAGGCTTGTGGAGTGTAAATTGCTGTTTTGCAAAATGCGAATGCATTTCTTTTTAGTTGTTCTTATAGAGCAACTTCTTTGCATTTTTCTTCTAGAATTCCGAATGTAAAGGTTATTCTAGGTCCTATTCCTTTATTTTCTATATTTTCATATTGTAACTTCTAAGATTCGTGTATATTTTTTCCTAAATCTCCTGGTAGTTTTATAAAGTATTTATCACATAAGCTATCTTCCATAGCTTGTCCTGTTTGTGCTAATAATCTTGTAAAATCTAGTGTGAATTCGTTTATATATTTCATGTCTGCTATGCTTAGTTGTTCTAAGTTTCTTATAGCTGTATCTTGTAATAAACTGTTGTTTTTTGCTGGATCAACTCCTAGAATAAGAACTCTTATTTGGGAGGTGAAATTGTAAGGATTATCTCCTATGGCTTTTAATAATGTATGAAGAACTTGGAGATATATATATATATATATATATATGTATATATATATATACGGTTAGGTTATAGTAAAAAGGGTTTTAAAAATAAGAAGGGTAAGAAAGATTCTGGGCTTGTCATGTGTACTTTTATTGTTTTTAAAGGGGAGGGCATAATGGTCATTGTGTATTACACAATGAAATTGTATTACACAATGAAGTTGTAGTACACAATGAACTTGTATTACACAATGACCTGACTAATTACACAATGAACTTGTATTACACAATAACCCGACTAATTACACAATGACCTGACTAATTACAAAATGACCAAATATTACACAATGACCAGACGTGGTATTACACAATGAACTTGTATTACACAATGAAGTTGTATTACACAATGAAGTTGTATTACACAATGACCTAACTAATTACACAATGAACTTGTATTACACAATGACCTGACTAATTACACAATAAACTTGTATTACACAATGACCAGATATTACACAATGACCAGACGTGGTATTAAACAACTTGTGTTACACAATAACTTGTACTAGACAATGACCTGACTAATTACACAGTGAACTTGTATTACACAATGACCTGACTAATTACACAATGACCAGATATTACACAATGACCAGACGTGGTATTAAACAATGAACTTGTGTTACATAATAACTTGTATTAGACAATGACCTGATTAATTACACAATAAACTTGTATTACACAATGACCTGACTAATTACACAATGAACTTGTATTACACAATGAAGTTGTATTAAACAATGAACTCGTATTACACAATGACCTGACTAATTACACAATGACGAGATATTACACAATGAACAGGCGTGGTATTATACAATAAAATTGTATTACACATTGACCTGACTAATTACACAATGAACTGGAAATCGTAAAACACAATGATAAATACATATAACATAATGAAGTTGTATTACACAATGAACTTGTATTACATAATGAAATTGTATTACACAATAAAATTGTATTATACATTGACCTGACTAATTACACAATGAGCTGGAAAACGTAAAATACAATGATAAATACATATAACACAATGAACTTGTATTACACAATGAACTTGTATTACACAATGAAATTGTATTACACATTGAAATTGTATTACACAATAAAATTGTATTACATATTGACCTGACTAATTACACAATGAGCTGGAAAACGTAAAAAAAATATCGTTTTTGTTTATAATGACACTATACTTGTTTTAAAGATAAAAAACGCTCGCTTTTATGGTGTAATTTTTTTAAAAAAACAATGTCGTATGTAAAAGTTATGAACGTTTTAAAATGAGAGAGGAACTTGATAAAAAAGTTAACAAAAGTAGCTAAAACTAAATTACCCTTACAATAACTTTTTCTCCTACAATTTAATCTCAACCATTAAATCTTTTACTACAATTTTATCTAAGGGACCTAAATCCTTCTCACCATTCTTAGAATTAGAATCCTTTTTATATGAACATAATCATATATATATATATATATATATATATATATATATGTGTGTGTGTGTGTGTGTGTACATTAATCATTAACTAATATGGTTTTTGAGAAAGAATAAAAATAAAAAATTCTTTGGTTATATCACAAACAAACCCCCCCAATTTCTTAATAGATAAACTTTTTTTTTTATTTGTACAAGTCCCTAATATGTACACAAGAATCTCCACCAAAAATAAAAGGGAATTAATTACAACAAGTTGATGTTGATGTTGACGATGAAGATCGTACTACGGTTGCCATAGATAATCCAACGGACAAGCTCTCCCTTCATCAAGTCTCACCCATGGTTTCCCTTTACCGCTCCAATGCAACAAGCTCACCGCCCCGGAATGTAACGGCCGGCAGCTTCCTTTGACGTGTTGATTCCAGCGGTGGTCAATGGGCTCAATGTTACCGGCGAACACCAGTAGAAACGGCGGCAACGAACCCAACTCGTAAATCCTTTTTTTCCTCTGCAGCTCCATCCACTTATTGACCTATTTGTACAAGCCTTGTGTTGGCGGGTAAAAAAGTAGCACGCGCTGGTGTCGTTAAGCTGTTAACGTTAGTATGAGTAATGAATGACAAAGGTGTTAGTTTATGAATGCTAGTAAAACTGATTAAACTTAATGTCATATTTATTTATTGTACTCCTTTAAGAAGACTAATTTGCATTCTAATCCTTACACATTTTTACAAATCAAACCCAAAATTTCAATTCCCTAATTTAGTTTTTAATTCTTTAACATGCATCAACTATTTTTTAAATATTCTCCAATCCAACTGAGTTTTATGTGTATTCATGTAACCACTGCATAAAAGGAACAAGTGCGAGAGAGATTGAAAAACAAAGGCCTAAGTTGCACTTCGTCTATAGAACTCTCGCACATCTCTTCAACATACAGAGCTCTTATTCATCTGTTCACACCTCTCTTCTTCTAGTTTGTTTGTTTTTCGGATGCTTCATTTTCTTCCTCGTCTCTGATCGTTTCTAGGGTTTCGGTTTCGTTCTTGAAGTTGTGTCTTAGGGTTTCAACAAATAGATGAACCATGTTAGTTTGAGGGTTGTTAGTTCTTGTATTACAGATCTTATTGTTTAAAGATCTTGTTAGTTTCAGAGTTTAGCTTTCCGTAGATTTTATGTTCTTGTGTTTAAGAGATCTTGTATTCATGTTATTTGGAGTAATATAAGTTTAGATTTATGTTTTCTGACAGCTACTGTCATTTACCACCATTCACCACTAACCATAACCTAAACAAACAATTAATCACAAGCACAAAGACATAATGTGCTCAACAACCTAAAACACACAAACATACATATATAACACCCACAATCTTCTTCTACTTGAATTTATTTAAAATGGTGAAATGGAACTCTATGTTAAATAAGATATCATATTAAACTTTATTTTAAGTTGTTTTTATAGCATTAATATCACAAAAAAAACTAATATACTTTTATGTTTTTCAAAGAAAAATCTTTTAATATAATTTTGGTATACTAAGGTCTCTCGACTCGTAGACAAAGAATACATGGAAAATTCATTAAACTACTTTTTATATATTAAAGACCCTAAAGTTGTGTAAAATGCACTTCTTTATCGAAACTGTGTGAAGATCACATCTTAGTCATTGTGTGAAAATGCAAATTTTATCCTTGATGATTCTTCTTATCTGTATCTATATCTATATTATATTATAATACACAACACAAGGACATCTTAAATTTTAAGTGATACAACTATAATGGCTCAAGATACAACACTTGATACATGTGTTAACTACTTTATAAGAGTAAATCTGTCTTTTTAAACAATACTTACATATTTACCTCCTCAACTTTACTTAACTTTTACTTATTTAAACAATAATCACACTTTTCAACTAACTACCCTCTATTATTTTTTAATGGTCATAACTTTTTCATACCTTAATATTTTTTATAAAATTTTACACCATAAAAACGAGCATTTTTTCTCTTTAATTTGAGTATGGTATTGCTATAGTTTTTTTTAATAAAAAATTTAACATGTTACGTGATTACGACAATCCCGACAGTATCTTCGCGACAATCCCAAAAAATTATAAAATTCATCAAACGCCCCTAAAATAAAAATCTTCAATCCAGTGATATAAGGGAGGTGGAGTGGTACCCTCCCAACCAAACTACACTCTCAAAATAAACCAATAAAAAGATGTCATCTCATTTAGCCAAAGTAGCTTTCTAAAGTACCCTATATGATGGGAGTGTTACCCTCCAACCCATCTAATTTTTCATATATACACACACACAGACTTCTTTCATCCGGTATATATACATGTTAAACCTTCACTCCACTACCCTTTGAGTGGTACCCGTTTTAGTGGCAGTGGTACCCGCCGTTACCCGCATGATACTCCCTATGCACTCACAGTGGCCTAAAATCCGACCACTTTTACCGTTTTTCAAATACATGCGTAGCAAAGCAACCGTACTCTCAGTTTTAAAGTGTCCGTGTAATCAGCACCAACCCACTAACAATTTTTTTTTGTAAAACTCCGTACAAAAATTTATATTTATTTAATAAACAAGCCATCTCATAAATTCAATAAAATAATGATGGATTAAAATTTTAAAACAGCTCCATTAATATCACATATTTAAATACTTTGAAAAATAGACTGGTCAACTTGTCAAATTTTAAAAACCCACCATTAACCCATAATGTAGTTAGGTTAATGGATGAGTGGAGCTATAGAGGATGTTTAAGAGTGTGGTGGGAAAGTGATTATTGACTTATTATTTTTTCAAAATATCAATAAGTCATTATTAAAAGCCAAGAAATCATGGCTTTTTGAATGACTTATTGGCTTTTTAAAAAGCTAATAATTCAATAAATATTTTTTCACCACACTCCCAAACACCCTCTTAATATTGACCCCTTTAAATGTAAAAAAATAAAAAAAAAATAGGTTCTTGCTGATATCCACCACACTCCCAAACACCCTCTTAATATTCTGACCCAGGTCAGTCTAACCATATGTTGAGATCAATTTGGACCGTTGGATCTTGGTGATATCCGTAATTAGTAGCAAGTTCCGATTTCCATGGACAGTTACCCACTGTTGTTGAAGCCTCTCTCCAGGATTAAACACGTCTCCCCACCTTCCCCACGTCTCGCTAACCGCTGCCACCAAAAGTTGTGCCAATCCGATGAGGTAAAACATGTAAAATGGTTAAACATGTAAAAATTGGTCTGAATAAAATGGGCCTAAAAGTTGTGGGTCAACCTGACCTAATGGACATCTCTAAAAATTGTATGATTTTTATTTCGTGTAATTCTACTTTGGCATAATGTACGAGTTCGTTTTGCCACATTTTAGTTAATATATCAATTCAATTCCCATTTCTATTTATAAAAATGTGAAAGTTATAAAATTTAAATGTTTAAATTGAATTTAATTGATTAATTATCAAAAAAAGAATTGTAATAAAAAGGCTTTGAACCCTTATTTTGTGTTGAACCCTCTTTTTATATTTGAACCCCTCCCTTTTCATTCTTGGACCCTGGAAATACTCAAGAACGATTTTGACTTTTCAAAAGTCAAAATCACATCAAATTCAATCAAAATTCATAAAATTCGGGATGTTAAATCCTTTCTAACTCGTTTCTAAGCGTTATCAACCGAGAGGAACAAGGAATTCGCGGAATCTGTTGTTAAATCCGAACCTTGAGAACAAATTTGAAAACCCGTAACTAGGATAACTCAAGTTTCAAAAATCCCCGATCTTCGTTCTAAATCCAACTGTTAACGCGTGATTGAGGGAGCTAAACACCCTATATATACCACATCAATCCCCAGTCGAGTTTTACCACAAAAATTCGTCCCCTTTTTCCTCCCTGTTTTCCCGATCGGCGCTAGGTGCTTCCGGCCGTTAAACTCAACAGCGATTCGGAGCCTTTCTGTGAGGATATCGATTTCAGGTATCATCCTCTAATTTGTTCTTGGTGTAACAAGAAAATCGATTTAAGGTTGGGATACCTGGGTTACGATCTGCATATATGCAAGGAAGAAGATGGGTTTTGGAAATGAAGTTGAATGTTTTTGTTTTCAAAAATTTAATCATATGAAGCCTTAGCCTAGTGGTTAAAGTTCTTTTTGTAATATCACAAATGTCATGGGTTCGAGACCCATGGACCATTTTTCTATTTTTTAATGTTGTTTTTGTTACACACACACATATATATATATATATATATATATATATATATATATATATATATAAATACATACATTAGTATGTTTTTAAACAAATAATATTATTAAACCAAAATTCTTTTTTTTAGAATTTCCAATTAACTAAGATGTTACTTGTAATATTTTATTTTAGTAAAAATAAATAAAAGGTATTCCTTTCCTTTAAATGGCATAAATAATCTATGTATTTTCTTTTAAATAGCATAAAGAGATTTTGTATACTTTTTATTTTTAAAAAAGATTTTGCGAGAAACTATTTAAAGTTATGTTGTTATTTGAAACTAATAGCGTTATTTAAACTCGTGAACTATTTATATATTATTAAACATTATTTAAAGAGTTCGTTTTTTTTAAAACATAAGAATTATAAAATATATTTTATGAATCCTTAAAACTTGATCAAACGCTTTAATTAAAAACTTGATTTTCTTAATTCATTTTTACGTCTAGAATTATATTTTCACTATAACACTTGATTCCTATTTAAAACCTTCTAGTATTTAGCATATCTATTTCAATCCTTATGAAATACACAGTTGCACTTTAGTCCTTATCTTTTCCCAAACTTACCGGACACATTCTAAACTCGGTTAAAGTGTACAAATAGAGTAAACTTCAAACTGGTATGTAGCTATCTGACAAATAGTAAGGTTCTGGCTAGGAAAGACGGGGTTCTGATCCGGCCAACTCTTTCCTGGGAACTTTGCTGTTGGAGGTACTACTCTAGTATGATAACCACTCTAGTATACGATGACTACTTTCCTCTAATTACAAAACAACCCCTCATCTTTCCACGATTCTGTAAACTAACTCAAACTCGAACTTATTTAGGCATCTTCTAAACCAAGTTACTTCAGCAATCAAGATCAATCCCACCTGCTGCAAGGTGAGTTCATAGCCCCTTTTTGCTTTCTATTTTGGGGTGGAAAACATGCTCTTATATCAAAACTGAAACCAAGTCTTGAGTCAAAACTATACTTTGCATTCAATAACAAACTTCTAATTCTAGTAACATTAAACTGATTTATACATGTTGCAAATGTCATTTTTACTACAAAGTCTCTCTTATTTCTAAAACTACACAACCATTAACTTCGGGGAAGCCACGGGAGTACGTAAATAGATCTATTGGCCTGACTAGCCCATTCAGTTCTCGGGTTGATGCATGCCAATCAATTCCGAGCGTCCTTCAAGTTGTGGATTCTAATCAACTTGGAAGGAGCTGGGTGTTCAGAAACTGCATTCTTGACACTTATACTATAGTCTAACACCCTGACAAGGTGTTGGGCGGGAGAGCTATCGATCACTAGGGTTGGTTGTGAACTCATGTATGATAGTTTAAGTTACTTGGAATTTGAAACTTGTTTTTGATTTGCTTCTGGTTATCTATTGTATTATATCTATCAAATCCTATGTTCTCACCAACTTTTTAGTTGACCTATTTTAGCATGTTTTTCAGGTAATGGAAACTAGTTTGCTGTCGTGCTCACGCTAGGATTCAAGGATAAGGCTTAGTGGACCTAGCTTAGATTTAAATTGAAAATGAAACTATTTGGTTATTTGCTTTATTTGAATTAAACTTGATGTAATGACTATCGGTTTTTAAATAAATTCCTTAGTACTTTCTTTATTCCATGTGTAATGATTCAATTTCGTCGCCCCTCGTGTTTCCGCCTTGACGGGGGTGTGATAGATTGGTATCAGAGCCTTGGTTATAGAGAATTAGGCCACATAGCATAAGACCTAGACTATAACCCTAGGAATCCCCCACATTAGAAATTTCATGCACACATGTACTAACGCGCTAACTTTTCTCTTCTAGACATGTCGTCCTATTCTGCTGACGTTTCCGGCAATACACGCGATAGTTCAGAACTACCCTCTTTTGGAAAATTAGTTAGCTCAATCAATTGGAGCCAACTAGCCCGAGACATGGAAGACCATGAGCTGCGATCCGATGCAACGAGCCCCTATCGCCCAGAGATTGTCCTTATTACCCGAATGATCAATCCTATACTTCCCGAGATCAGCTTCAAGAAAAGAAGAATTGGAGCTACCCGCTCTTCTGCTAGCCGACCCCCGAAGATACGACAAGTAGAAGACGGTGCTGAGACGATTCCTTAATTACTCTCATCAAAACTAAGTGCCCTAATGGTGGATGATAGGAACATGTGTAATCTGGAAGAGTAGGTACCTGTATATTAAAGATTCTGTCTAGGAAATATGTGGTGTATAAATCCCTCCTGGACCCGTCATATCTTCCTGGGAATCTTTGATGTGAGTATCGCTTATAGGCTAAAACACATCTTTCTAGCATCTATCATATGGACCTGGGGTTTGATTAGTCATTTTATTTTCCAATTTAAGTTCAAGTTCTAGACATTATGTATCTATCTTTCCTCGTTTGTAATTTGGAACTATTTAATTATGAATGAAATTCTATCTTTAGTTGCTTTATAATTCTATCTATCATTTGTCAACTTATCTTGTCATATCTAACATTGCCATTCATTTTGATCTTCGCTAGAATGCCTCCTCGACGCGACACCACCCAAGTTAATGAAATTGCTACCATCATCACCAACCAACTTGCTAATGTCTTACCCGGTATGGTCACTCAAGTGAGTGAAGCACTCCGCAATGCTGGGACTACAGGTGGCAACATCAACAATGCCTCCTACAAGACTTTTCTAGCCTGCAAGCCTGTTGAGTTCTTCGGCAGTGAAGGTGCCACTGGTCTGCTTCAGTGGTTTGAAAAGATGGAGTCCACCCTTAACATGTGTGATTGCCCCAAAAATCTGAAAGTCAAATATGCTTCCAGTGCCTTCCAGAAAAGAGCCCTTACTTGGTGGAACGCCCAGGTGAGAACTAGAGGAAGGGAGCCTGCTCTGGCTATGCCTTGGAACGACTTTAAGGAGTTAATGATCTCTAAGTTCTGCCCGAAGAATGAACTCCAAAAGATTGAAGTTGAATTCTGGAACCATGTTATGGATGGAGGTGAACACATGGAATACACTACTCGGTTCCATGAGTTATGCACTCTCGTGCCACACATGGTAACTCCCCTGAGTTGCATGATAGACCGTTATATTGGAGGATTGGTCCCTCAAGTTAGAGGCCACACTATGTCAGCTTCTCCTGCTACTCTCGAGGCTGCAATTCTTCTGTCTGCCTCTTTAACTGATGATCTGGTCAAGTCTGGGGTGCTATCAAGAAAAGGATCAAAGAAAGCTAAGGAGGACTATAGTAAAAGACCAGCTAAGAAGCAAAAGACAGCTAAGAACTTTGCTATGGCAACTCCTGCTATACCAGTGAATGCAGTTGCTCCAACCCCTCAGTCCACTGCCCGGAAGCCCTACACCGGTAACCTACCCAAGTGCCCCCGATGCCCATTTCACCACCATGGTGAGTGTCGCAAATGCAACAAATGCGGCAAACTTGGCCACACGAACCGTTTCTGCAAAGAGTCTCCTGCCGCAGCTAATGCCAACAATGTGGTTGTGGCAACCGTTGCCCCTGGGAACAACACTGCCAGGGCTTGTTACGAGTGTGGTGGTCTGGATCACTTTAGAGACCGTTGTCCTAGGTTGAACCGAGGCAATAACAACAACACTCCAGCGGCAAATGGTCGAGCTTTCGTTATTGGAGCACCTGAAGCTCGTCAAGATCCAGCCGTTGTCACGGGTACATTTCTCTTAGACAATCATTTTGCTTCTATTTTGTTCGATACCGGTGCGGACAAAAGTTTTGTCTCCACTGATTTCGAGCCCATGCTTAATTTGAGACCTACTAAGCTAGATTCTGCTTATACTATTGAGTTAGCTAACGGTAAACTGATTCGTGCTCATACTGTTGTCCGAGGTTGTTCACTAACACTCGAAGATCACTCCTTCCCTATTGATCTTATCCCCATGGAACTCGGCAGCTTCGACGTAGTTGTTGGAATGGACTGGCTATCCAACAATCATGCTGAAATCATTTGTGCCGACAAAGTGGTTTGTATCCCTCTAGCATCTGGTGATACTCTAAACATTCATGGAGAGAAACCCGGTAAAAACCTGAAGATTGTTTCATGTATGAAGGCTCGTAGCTATCTTAAAAAGCATGATACTGTGGCTTTCTTAGCTCATATAGTCGAGAAGAAATCTGAGGGAAAGAAGATACAAGATGTTCCCATTATCAAAGACTACCCAGAGGTGTTCCCTGATGATTTGCCCGGATTACCTCCGATCCGACAAGTTGAGTTCCGGATTGACCTTGTACCCGGAGCAACCCCTATTGCCAAATCACCCTACCGTTTAGCCCCATCTGAGATGAAGGAACTATCCAGCCAGCTACAAGAACTTCTCGACAAAGGATTTATTCGACCAAGCTTCTCACCCTGGGGAGCTCCAATCCTATTTTTCAAGAAGAAAGATGGTTCGTTTCGCATGTGTATCGACTATAGAGAGTTGAACAAACTGACCGTCAAGAATCGGTATCCACTTCCGAGAATTGATGATCTGTTTGACCAACTACAAGGAGCCACTTGCTTTTCAAAGATTGATCTCCGATCTGGATATCACCAACTCAGAGTTCTAGAAGAAGACATCCCTAAAACCGCTTTCCGAACCCGCTATGGACACTACGAGTTCGTGGTCATGCCCTTTGGGTTAACAAACGCACCCGCAGTATTCATGGACCTCATGAATCGTGTCTGTAGGCCTTACCTAGACCAATTTGTCATTGTCTTCATTGATGACATCTTGATCTATTCACGAACCAAAGCAGATCACGAGAAACACCTAAAACTTATCCTAGAACTTCTAAAAAAGGAACAACTCTATGCTAAATTCTCTAAATGTGAATTCTGGCTAAGAGAAGTTCAATTCCTGGGTCATGTTATCAACGACAAGGGTATACATGTCGACCCATCCAAGATTGAAGCAGTCAAGAACTGGAATGCACCTAAAACCCCTTCAGAGATCCGTTCTTTTCTGGGTTTAGCAGGGTACTATCGAAGGTTCATCTCGAATTTCTCGAGAATTGCTCTGCCACTCACTTCCTTGACTCAGAAAAACAAACCTTTCATTTGGGAACAGAAACAAGAAGACGCGTTCCAGTTGCTCAAAGAGAAGTTATGCAATGCACCTATCCTAACCCTTCCCGTGGCAACGACGACTTTGTCGTATATTGCGACGCTTCCAACCAAGGTCTCGGTTGCGTACTCATGCAACGAGATAAAGTCATTGCCTATGCGTCTAAACAGCTCAAGGTGCATGAAAAGAACTACACCACTCATGATCTTGAGTTAGGTGCTGTGGTATTTGCTCTAAAAATTTGGAGACACTACTTGTACGGTACCAAGTGTGTTATTTATACAGATCACAAGAGCCTACAGCATATCTTTGACCAGAAGGAACTCAACATGAGACAAAGACGTTGGGTTGAACTACTGAGTGACTATGATTGCGAGATCCGTTACCACCCTGGTAAAGCAAATGTAGTAGCAGACGCACTCAGCCGGAAGGAAAGAATCAAACCCTCACGCATTCGTGCATTGGGAATGATTGTTCAAACTAGCCTTCAAGCCCAAATCCTTCAAGCCCAAAGACAAGCTCTTGTCAGGACTGATTTGAAGACTGAACTCGCAAGCATATCTGAAAATCAATTAGAGCCCAAGTCCGATGAAGTTCTCTACTTTATGGACCGAATATGGATTCCCAGTTTTAATAACCTTAGAGAACTCATTTTGGATGAAGCCCACAAGTCCCACTACTCAGTTCATCCTGGTTCCGATAAAATGTACCAAGACCTTCGAGATTTTTATTGGTGGCCCGGAATGAAGAAAGACATAGCTCTGTACGTTGGGAAGTGTCTTACTTGTCTGAAAGTCAAAGCTGAGCACCAGAAACCCTCAGGATTACTCCAGCAACCTGAAATCCCTCAATGGAAATGGGAGCAAATTTCCATGGATTTCATCACCAAACTCCCTAGAACCTCTAGCGGACACGACTCAATCTAGGTCATAGTCGATCGTTTGACTAAGTCTGCTCATTTCCTCCCTATCCGTGAGGACTACAAAATGGAAAAACTAGACAAGCTCTACATGAACGAAGTTGTTACTCGTCATGGCGTACCCGTATCCATCATTTCTGACCGTGATAGTCGCTTCACATCCAGATTCTGGAAATCCCTACAGAAATCCTTAGGGACGCGTGTGGATCTTAGCACGGCTTATCACCCTCAAACTGATGGCCAAAGCGAAAGGACCATACAAACCCTAGAGGACATGCTAAGAGCTTGTGTAATCGACTTTGGTGGAAACTGGGATACACACTTACCTCTCATTGAGTTCTCGTACAATAATAGTTATCACACCAGCATCAAGTGTGCACCTTTCGAAGCCTTGTACGGAAGGAAATGTCGATCACCTGTGTGTTGGACTGAAATTGGTGATAATCAGATAACTGGTCCCGAGCTCATTCAAGAAACCTCAGACAAAGTGTTCAAGATTCAAGAGAGACTCAAGGCCGCCCGAGATCGTCAGAAAAGTTACGCTGATAATCGAAGAAAGCCCCTCGAGTTTCAAATCGGTGACAGAGTCTTACTTAAAGTTTCCCCCTGGAAAGGAGTTGTCCGTTTCGGGAAGAAGGGTAAACTTGCACCTAGGTATGTCGGGCCATTCGAGATCCTGGAAAGGATTGGTCCAGTTGCCTACAAACTTCGACTACCTCAAGGACTCAGCGGTATCCATGACACTTTCCATGTGTCTAATCTTAAGAAGTGTTTAGCCGATGACCCTTTACATATCCCCTTGGATGAGATTCAGATTGACGACAAGTTACGCTTTGTTGAAAAACCAGTTGAGATCATGGATCGTGATATCAAAAGGCTAAGGCAAAGTCGCATTCCGATAGTTAAAGTCAGATGGAACTCTAAGCGAGGTCATGAGTTCACCTGGGAACGTGAAGACCAGATGAAGCTCAAGTACCCTCACCTTTTTCATGCAAGCACAGACTCTACTAGTGGAATTTCGGGACGAAATTCTTCTAACTAGGGGAGACTGAGACATCTCTAAAAATTGTATGATTTTTATTTCGTGTAATTCTACTTCGGCATAATGTACGAGTTCGTTTTGCCACATTTTAGTTAATATATCAATTCAATTCCCATTTCTATTTATAAAAATGTGAAAGTTATAAAATTTAAATGTTTAAATTGAATTTAATTGATTAATTATCAAAAAAAGAATTGTAATAAAAAGGCTTTGAACCCTTATTTTGTGTTGAACCCTCTTTTTATATTTGAACCCCTCCCTTTTCATTCTTGGACCCTGGAAATACTCAAGAACGATTTTGACTTTTCAAAAGTCAAAATCACATCAAATTCAATCAAAATTCATAAAATTCGGGATGTTAAATCCTTTCTAACTCGTTTCTAAGCGTTATCAACCGAGAGGAACAAGGAATTCGCGGAATCTGTTGTTAAATCCGAACCTTGAGAACAAATTTGAAAACCCGTAACTAGGATAACTCAAGTTTCAAAAATCCCCGATCTTCGTTTTAAATCCAACTGTTAACGCGTGATTGAGGGAGCTAAACACCCTATATATACCACATCAATCCCCAGTCGAGTTTTACCACAAAAATTCGTCCCCTTTTTCCTCCCTGTTTTCCCGATCGGCGCTAGGTGCTTCCGGCCGTTAAACTCAACAGCGATTCGGAGCCTTTCTGTGAGGATATCGATTTCAGGTATCATCCTCTAATTTGTTCTTGGTGTAACAAGAAAATCGATTTAAGGTTGGGATACCTGGGTTACAATCTGCATATATGCAAGGAAGAAGATGGGTTTTGGAAATGAAGTTGAATGTTTTTGTTTTCAAAAATTTAATCATATGAAGCCTTAGCCTAGTGGTTAAAGCTCTTTTGTAATACCACAAATGTCATGGGTTTGAGACCCATGGACCATTTTTCTATTTTTTAATGTTGTTTTTGTTACACACACACATATATATATATATATAAATAGATACATTAGTATGTTTTTAAACAAATAATATTATTAAACCAAAATTCTTTTTTTTAGAATTTCCAATTAACTAAGATGTTACTTGTAATATTTTATTTTAGTAAAAATAAATAAAAGGTATTCCTTTCCTTTAAATGGCATAAATAATCTATGTATTTTCTTTTAAATAGCATAAAGAGATTTTGTATACTTTTTATTTTTAAAAAAGATTTTGCGAGAAACTATTTAAAGTTATGTTGTTATTTGAAACTAATAGCGTTATTTAAACTCGTGAACTATTTATATATTATTAAACATTATTTAAAGAGTTCGTTTTTTTTAAAACATAAGAATTATAAAATATATTTTATGAATCCTTAAAACTTGATCAAACGCTTTAATTAAAAACTTGATTTTCTTAATTCATTTTTACGTCTAGAATTATATTTTCACTATAACACTTGATTCCTATTTAAAACCTTCTAGTATTTAGCATATCTATTTCAATCCTTATGAAATACACAGTTGCACTTTAGTCCTTATCTTTTCCCAAACTTACCGGACACATTCTAAACTCGGTTAAAGTGTACAAATAGAGTAAACTTCAAACTGGTATGTAGCTATCTGACAAATAGTAAGGTTCTGGCTAGGAAAGACGGGGTTCTGATCCGGCCAACTCTTTCCTGGGAACTTTGCTGTTGGAGGTACTACTCTAGTATGATAACCACTCTAGTATACGATGACTACTTTCCTCTAATTACAAAACAACCCCTCATCTTTCCACGATTCTGTAAACTAACTCAAACTCGAACTTATTTAGGCATCTTCTAAACCAAGTTACTTCAGCAATCAAGATCAATCCCACCTGCTGCAAGGTGAGTTCATAGCCCCTTTTTGCTTTCTATTTTGGGGTGGAAAACATGCTCTTATATCAAAACTGAAACCAAGTCTTGAGTCAAAACTATACTTTGCATTCAATAACAAACTTCTAATTCTAGTAACATTAAACTGATTTATACATGTTGCAAATGTCATTTTTACTACAAAGTCTCTCTTATTTCTAAAACTACACAACCATTAACTTCGGGGAAGCCACGGGAGTACGTAAATAGATCTATTGGCCTGACTAGCCCATTCAGTTCTCGGGTTGATGCATGCCAATCAATTCCGAGCGTCCTTCAAGTTGTGGATTCTAATCAACTTGGAAGGAGCTGGGTGTTCAGAAACTGCATTCTTGACACTTATACTATAGTCTAACACCCTGACAAGGTGTTGGGCGGGAGAGCTATCGATCACTAGGGTTGGTTGTGAACTCATGTATGATAGTTTAAGTTACTTGGAATTTGAAACTTGTTTTTGATTTGCTTCTGGTTATCTATTGTATTATATCTATCAAATCCTATGTTCTCACCAACTTTTTAGTTGACCTATTTTAGCATGTTTTTCAGGTAATGGAAACTAGTTTGCTGTAGTGCTCACGCTAGGATTCAAGGATAAGGCTTAGTGGACCTAGCTTAGATTTAAATTGAAAATGAAACTATTTGGTTATTTGCTTTATTTGAATTAAACTTGATGTAATGACTATCGGTTTTTAAATAAATTCCTTAGTACTTTCTTTATTCCATGTGTAATGATTCAATTTCGTCGCCCCTCGTGTTTCCGCCTTGGCGGGGGTGTGATACCTAACCTAACCTAACCTAACCTAACCTAACCTAACCTGTACTGAAATACAACCTTACCCATCATCTAACCCGCCCATCCTACTACCTTTACTTATATGTTTTTTGAATTTTGACTACATATGCGTACAGGATGGTCAGGTCAGTGCTCTCTTTTCAACGCCGTCTATATACACTGCTGCTAAATATGCAGAGACTTACTCATGGCCTCTCAAAGAAGGTTTAGATGTTTGTTTAGTTCTTGCAATGACACATCTTTAGTCATTAAAATTTGTTAGATTTTGAATGTTTAGTTTGATTATTGTTGAATTAATCTGGGTAATTGAGATCTTTTATATTTTTACTAACAACTGGGTTTGATTTTGTTTCTAAATAAGAAGGAATATTGATGCAGAAATTGCCAACAAGAAACAGTGTTTTCCTGAGGTACCATTAATTTTAGTCTTCTAACGACTTTGACTTTTGTTTAATTTGCTAAAGATTTTGACTTTTGATTTAATCAATTGACTAGGATATTAAAAAGAGGGAGATTAAGTAGATGATCGAATCAAACGGGGTTCATGTATGCATCTGTCAACGTGTTTGACTAAATATTTTTTTTAAGCTCATTAGTTTGATTTGGGCAAGGCCACTTATGCTGAGTTAGTAATATGCGCCATCTGTCCCAATATATGTGTCTACAAGAAGAAAAAAGCTTAGTTTGTAGGAATGTGTAGTTAATATATTATATAACAGTTATGTGTCAGATTTACCCTTTCTAATTACATGCAGCTTTAGGAATAATACATTTACTGCATCTCTGTTATAGGGTAGTTAATTGTAGAATGGAGGAATCTAGATAAATATTCTTGAAAGTGAACATTCTTTATGGGACAAACTAAAATAGAAAGATGGATGCTTATTTTAGGACAGAGGGAGTAGTTAGTTTGTGCAGACAAATATTGATAGTCTTTTCAATGAAGTAATGGGAGATAAGAGAACTGCAACGTAATTCAGATCCCCTTGAACCTAAGAGCATGCTGAAAATTGACAAAGCGATTGACGGATAAATTGGTCTGAGGCAAAAGAAGGCACGGGTCAGGATGGGTTCTGCCTTGGATTTCACATGCTAGATCGTAGCACAATCATCCGACCGATTACGTACCCGGGAAGAACTGGAGCAACTCTGATTACAACTAAACCCAACTATAGTGACGGTGGACAACATTCTACCGATTATGTCAACCAAGTTCTTAATTTTCACACAATAATTCCAACTCATTATCACTTTAATCCCTATATAAACCCCCTTGATATTAAACAAATCCCTGTCTCCCAAATTTTCTTCTATAGCCTACCTTAATTTGTTTTTGATCTGGATTTGAGAAAATCAGACCCGCTTATTTAATTGTTTGTAATCGTATTTAACGGTTTCAGGTACGGTTTCAGGTATGATTTTGACTTTTTTTTGTTATGATCTTGAATTGGGGTTGCTGTCGTTCACTCAATTATGTTTTTGTTGGATATAACTTTCGAGTTTTTGAAGCAATTTAGTTTCTATTTTATTTCACAAAAGCAAGGATTTAATCACAGAGATTTTTATTATGCTGTTACAGTCATTTGATACTTTTCCAGTTTTTCTAAGTTGACCCATTTCAACCAGTACCATATTTTGTCAAAACCATTCTGACCCGGAAAAAAATGACCTTTTTTCTAAAGCGACCTGTCCTGACCTGAACCTATCCCGACCCGGACCTATCTTGACCCGCCCATCTTGCCAGGTGTAGATAAATTATACTCGCGTTCGAAGATTTTAGCATTTGGAGGAAGAAAAGGGCAAAGCCCTTAGAGCCTAAGAGCATGCAGGAAATTGATGAGGAATACGGTTAGTTTCAACAGACCAGTACGAGAAACTATACTGGAGTTAAAAAGATTTATTCAAGAATATGGTTTATCTGCATAAAGCAGCCTTTTTGGTGTTGCGCTAGAATAATAATGGCTATTATATGTTTTCAGTTCTGAGTTTGTCATAAGACCATATTGTATGTTGTGGTGTATGCTTCTCGAGGAGTAAATATGTTTATTTGTTCTGATGACTTTTTAATTATGAGTTATAGGATTTTTAGGTTTATTTGTTTGTTTTTCCTTTCTTTGCATTCCCTAAGCCTCCATTAGAGTGATATGTATAAGCTAAATTCGATTTCCTTGATCTTTGGAAATCAAATATGCTCTTAAAAAATAAAATAAATTGGATGTTTTTTAGCCGAGGGTCTTTATGGGAGCAACCTCTTTATTCCATTAGATATAAGATAAAGGTAAGGTTTGCCCTCATCACCCTCCCCAGACCCTACCGTTGAAGTGCAATTTTTGCTGGGTATATTTGTTTGTTTAGTTTGACTTTTTATAAAATTTGATAACAGGAGGTTAAGATGGAGGATGTTCTTGCAGAATCTAAAGTCAATATAGACATCTATGATGAGAGAGATCAACTCGCAGTGGTCGATTATGTTTGAAGATATTTATGCTAATTATAAAAAGATGGAGGTATATGATTCCTTTGACTTTAAAAGTCAAAACTTACTAATTACTTGACTTTAGTGATGCTCAAAATTAGATGTTTTAATTTCTTTAAAACGATTGTGTAATAAGCCAATTTATGTAATGAGCCAATTTAAGGATGTGTTTTAACAAAGAGTCATGTAAAAAGAATGCTAAATTGATCAAAAGTTTTATTATTGCTTCATGATGGACTACCGTTTCCTAAATAAATATAATCCAAATAAATTCTAAAAATGGTAAATTTATTCAAATTTCAGGTGTTTGCCAATAGATGCTCCTGAATTAACCGAGGTGTCCCGGTTTGTTACTTTACAGTTAAAATGAGTCCATTTGCCAAGCGAGAAGTCCTAACTATGGAGGATTTGTATAATTGGAGATAGATGCCGCATAGTCACATTAATCACAAATCCAATGAATTAACTTTAGAGTATGTTTTGAAGTAAACTGTTGTGAAACGTTTGTTAATTTCCAGTCAGTTAGTAAGTTTCTTTAGATGAACATTTTGGTTATATTTTAATTTTACAAGTTTTGAAAACCCGGACCGGGACGAGTATAAAAATAGTTATGTATGTTCTAACACACAGAAATGTAATTTCATATAATAATGTTTTTAAGAAAGAAATTTACTTCATTTTTTCTAAACAATTTGTATATAAATATTATTTATAAAGGTAACCTTTACAAGATCTTTGCATTTAGTCTACATTGAACCTATAGTAACATGTGTAAACTCTGAAATTTAGAATGTCAATGTTAACTTTTTTTATTTGACAGTATAAAGTTTTCAGAGAGTTAATTTGACCGTTTAGCGCGCCACAACACGTGCGGGTATAACACTAGTATATATAAATATTATACGGACAATTTGTGTAATTTAATAAGGAAGGTCAGGTATTGTATTTGTTATAAACTAAAGAGTTGATTTAACGTGAAGTTTTGATACAAGTAGTACAAGTATGAGAAATTAATATTTATTTCAGAAAGAGATGAAAATCTGAGGTGGACGTACAGATTTTTTTTTTTAACGGCGAACATTGAATATTGTGACGTCGCACCCCCATCATATGGGAGAGCCTCGTTCAACTCCGACCAATATGTTATCTGAACCGGGCCCACTTGACGTCAGAGTTGGAGAGCATCCAAGGAAAAATCTCACCCAATACGGTCTCTTTCGGGCTTGATGGACGTACAATTAAGGAAGGAAATTGAACACCCCAACCCCAGCCCCAGCTGTTGCACTGCACGGGGTAAAGTTAAAGTGTTAATTTGCAGGTCAGGTGGGTGGGCTCTTCAATTAAATCTAAGCACCGACTATTGATTCCTAACGAATCCATAGATTCTTCTACAATTCGACCAGATCTTCTAGATTGTATTCTCATTTTTCGGCCTCGAGCAACTTTACTAATAAGGGAAAATCCCTTAACTTAATTTAATTCATATTAGATTAGTATAATATAAAGCGCTAGCGCCCAACCGGCTTTCCGCCTCCATTTGGTTGTGCTGCTATGATGTAACGTGCAGTCGTCCCGAGGCATTTTAGGGCCTCCTCTTTTATCTCCCTTAAAGTCCTTTATGGATTTCAAGTCGGGAATAGAGCTGTGACTTATTCGACGCTATATCACAATTCATTCATTCTCGGGCATAGTTGTTCACGAAACGTGGCATGGGACATCTGTAGGCGGCGGGTTAATTCCGAGCAACTCAGTCCGGCCAAGTGTCCACTCCACTCTTTTTTCGTTTCTTTTCATTTTCATTTTTAAGGACAATTCAACCCATCACGACACACATATTCTCATCCCACACATACACTATGTATCAGGGGCGGATCTATAGGTACCCCTCAACTTTCGACGCGTAGTGGGAATTTTCGACGCGCAGCGGGAATTTTTTTTTTTACCGTTTTATGTATCCAGATACCCCTGAACAAAATTTTAGATACCCCTGAATTTTTTTCCTAGATCCGCCATTGCTATGTATATATACAAAAGAAGACTTTGGAAAATATAAATAGCACCAGTTTATAAAACACCTCCAATTAATGATTTTCTATGATGAAAACATTAGGGTAAAGGGGGCACCAGCGGGTAAGGGTATCCGGTAGGGGAACCCGCGTGGGTACACCGCCGCCGACCTCTTACCCGAGTGAGGATCTTGTGTTTTGCGGATATAACTACCCGAATGGAAAAGGTGGAAAAAAACGGCTATAATGCCATTGGGCATTTAATATAAAAAAAACTTTTTTTTACCATTATAAATACCATACAACTAAACAATATTTTTTATACCAAAAAATTTTATTTCATCTCCTTTTCTACTCAATATACACTATAATGGATCGCGAATTGTTGATTCCTCCTTAATCATCCGGTGACTACGAGTTGCTATTTCCTCACGATAGCGGGTCTAGTCTCCATTTTTTGACGAATATTGTCGCCCAAGCCGAAGAAGACACGGCAACCTCTAAAAAAATATATGTGCCACGTGATTGTGAACAAGCACTTGAAACTCTAATGAACGATTATTTCGTCAACGAAAATGCAAAATTTGATGAAGGTACGTTTCGTGATAGATTTCGGATGTCAAAACGTTTATTTTTAAAAATTGTTGCGGATATAGAATCAAAATTTGAATGGTTCCAATAGGGCTTAGACGGGAGGATGAAAAAGAGTTTCGTGGCGTTTCAAAAATACACATATGCGATCAAACAACTCGCAACCGGTAATCCTCCCGACGAATACGATGAGTATTTAAGTATGGCTTGTAGGACCTCACGTGAATGCCTAGAATATTTTTGTAATGTCATAGTTATACTATATGGTAAAGAGTTCTTACAAAAACCGACAAGCCACGACGTTGCACTTTTGTACAACGCGCATGAAGAAAAACATGGCATTCCGGGTATGCTCGGGAGCATCGATTGTACACATTTCGTTTGGAGAATGTGTCCGACAAGGCTACGTGGACAATATATGCAAGGTGATCACCAATACCCGAGGATCATGCTCGAAGCTGTGGCTTCTAATGATTTGTGGTTTTGGCATGCGTTTTGTGGTCCGCCGGGCTCAAACAACGACATCAATGTTCTACAACAATCTCCATTATTTACCGACGAGCAACTTGGAACCGCGCCTAAATGTCCATTTCATGTCAACGGACGAGAATACAAACATGGATACTATCTTACCGATGGTATATACCCTACTTGGTCTACGTTTGTGAAATCGTTCGCCTATCCAACCGATCCAAAAGAAAAGAAGTTTAAAAAGGTGCAAGAGTCGGCAAGAAAAGACGTCGAACGAGCTTTCAGTGTTTTAAAAGCTAAATGGGAGTATACTTAGGCGACCCGCTCGCTCTCGTAAGCCAGAAAATATTAGGAATGTGGTTTATGCATGCATGTTACTCCACAATATGATCATAAAAGATGAAGAAAATACAATATCATCGGTCTACATTAGGGATCCTCCGATCAATCCAGTTATAGACGATAATGTCCTTCCGGAGTTGCACGATGCGAGTACACATTTTAGGCTACGATTTGATTTTGTGAAACATGTTGATAGCACAATTCATTTGGATGACAAAGATTAGATTGACTTTATGTTATTTTATTTTTATTCTATGAAATATTTTGTATTTCTTGTTATTTTTATATTATTGAATAAATAAAATGTGTTTTAATTTAAAAAAAAGAAAAAAAAATAAAAAAATGAGGGTATTAGGGTTGTGCCCCATCAATTTTGAGTGTTAAGGTAGCATTTAGGTAAAAATGAGACGGCACACCCTCATTGAATATTTTGTTAGGGTAGTTTTTTGGACGAGTGTTGTGCCCCCTTCATCCTTAACATCCCATACACCTTCAAACAACAAGTCCGATTATTTCTATTTATATCATTTTTGTTTGAACAAGCCGGTTACCAGTGTGACTGGATTTCAAATTCTTTTTACTTTTTTTCCCTTTTAAAATCCTTATTTTCTAATTAAATTAATAATCTATTATTTATGACGTCATTTGTTTCTTAATTACTGTCCGACCAATGAACCGGTAAGGTTATGTAATCAATTTGTAAGCAAAACTAGAATTCATATACAATTATAAGGTAGAGATGAATAATCCAAAAGCCGTTGTGATTATACTTACTAATACAAGCAAACATATTAATTGTTTATGAAGGAGAAAAGAGTAATGGATAGTTTATATTATAAAAAAGAAGAGAAAAGAAAAGAGAGAGGTTGAGAAGTTGGAGAGGGCAGGTAGGTAGGTGTGAGCATAGGAATAGGATTCTTCTCCAATCCAGGCTGCACATCAAAACTATTGATGTCATAAATAAATGCACGTTAACTAATATTTTATATGCCACTGCAACATTTCAATCTTTTAAATTTAAATTTAGTTTTAAACAACATTTATATATCTCTTAAAAACTATATATATATTATCTTTAATTTTAATATAATATTGTTATATTTAAACAACACAAATTTATTTATTTTTTTCATAAAATGTTGATGTTTTACTATAAGTAACACCAAATTAAATATGTGCTTCTTTTCTTAATAAGAGAATACAAAGGCGGAGCAGAACTCAAACAAAATCCGTAAAGCTTTTGTGTGATATCAAATGGACTTTTACACAAAATAACATATTTCTAGCTATAAGAAAAATCTTAAACTGTCATCAAATAACAACCTTTTACATGTAACTATTTAATTTCAGTCATTACTTACTAGATTAAAATGTAATTTATAATACCGAAAGTTAAGTGATACAGTAGGCTTTGAAAGGATGATATTTCTCCTTATTACAATGAGCTAAAATAGGAACAAAGCATCCGCTTCCGTTGCCATTTCCATGTCGGGGACAAATACATGCTTACCTCCACAGCATTAACGGCTGCTCAGGAAGTTGTAAGGTGTCTGCTTCCAACAACTCTCCCCCAGGGTATTCGAGTCACTGTTAGCTTTCAAGACCACCGTCTTATGCTTCAATCTGTGGCTAAGATACCAAGTCCCAGACTGGAATTGAACAACACCAAGAAACACGAGCTTTGCGTCTGCACCATGTTGTGGAACCAAGCTGCTTCCATACGCGAATAACATACCACTCATGTCGAAAGATGGTTTCTTTACGATAACAACAGGTGGTAAAAAAACCTCCATCTACAGGGTTTTAATGTTACCAGACATGTTTGGCCCTGGATCAAGACTCAGGAAGCAGGCTTCTCACATTGTGCTATAAGAGCTAGAGATGAATGTAACTGGGTTTCATTCATGAGTTCTACTACTTCCCCAGAATCACCACACCTGCTTCTCTCGGAAACCTTGTTTCAAACTACACGTCATCCTCATCGATAGGAGAGTTGAGAACATCTTGCCGTAGCTTTGCACAAATCAATCATCAGGCCAGATGCAATGGATACCACCTTAATGAATGTGGTGCACCATTTCCATTTAAGGAAAGGTTTTCGATACAAAAACGTGCGTCAAACCACTGCTGTTATCAATCACTATAAGTACCAAGTTTGGGAGGCTTTTTGGGCTAAGTTTTACAGGAGGGTTGCTACTTATGTTGCTGATTGGCAAGATAACCACAACGAAGGGTCAAGAGATCGAGCACCTGGTTTGGGAACAGAAGCGATTGAACCATCTGACTGGAGTCTAAGGTTCTGTGAGGTTTGGGATAGTGGTTTAAGGGACTTTGTTTTAGGTAACTTAGCTGATACTTACACTGGGCTTTTGCCATGGGACATACCCACATAGAACAACATACATACATACATACATATTCTTTATACATACAGATGTAATATATATATATATATATATATATATATATATATATATATATATATATATATATATAATTTGTTTTTTCTTATATATTGGATCAGTAGCATCCAATAAGTTCACTTTGGATTCACTAGTAGCAAAAACACTTTGATTTTTGATATACACAATTTAAAGAATATCATGAATAACTTCTAATCCTGAGTGAGTGGAGGAGATTTCATGCAGGCTCGTCGAATGACATCCCAAGGCTTCTGAGGTGCGGTCACCCCTTGCTGTGTAGCGAAAAAAGAGTCGTACCCTGGCGACTCAAATGCAAAACCAGTGTGCTTTGACCTTTCCCTTGGGAGTAGGGCAAAGGCATACTTCCTTTCCTCTTCTGGTGTAAGCTGATTCCTAATCTCCATTAATCCTGCACCAATGGGCTCCCGCTCATGCCTGTGCATTTCCTCAACTATTTGGTAATCGTATGGGTAGAACCATCTCTGAACCCTGAAATCAAATCATTCATTTGACAAGAAATGGCGAGGGAATTTATTTGAAAGAAAAACTCATCCTTGGTACAAAAAGTCACCCACAAGTGCAACAACAGGTACAAGAATGGTTATCAGATAGAAGTAGGCAGTGCTCGTTAGTACATAGATGGTTAAGTAAGTTCCCTGAAGTAAAAACATCAGCTATTAATTTATGGAGATATTACTTGAAACAAATCCACAATTCGCTTTCCCAGCTAGAATTAGTCCTAACTTTTTGGCTCAAATAATAATATACCTCATTAAAATTGTAACTCTTGACCGTCGCATAAAGAAAATATTCGACTATTAATGAAATGTTCAAATTACTACTACTGACCCTGGCCAATATAATCAATTCTTAATAGCATGGTCGCAAAAGTCGCGAGGCGCTCCCTAGTCGGAGTCGGGAGTACTCGGCCTAGGCGGAGGGTACTCGGCCTAGGCCTAGAGTACTCGGGCCTCGGCAACCTACCTTGTAGCGATTACTCAGGGAGTACTCGGCTCGGAGACCTTGTTTTACTACCATGCTTAATAGAATTACAGCACGCAGAAAATACACTTGGGTAAAGAATACTGCGGTTAGTTAAACCAAGAAGATCCGATTGTAAATGGAGCATTCAAAAACAATCACCACAAAATCTGGATCTAAGACCACATAATCTGGAGATAAGACTGACTCTTTCAAAACCAAAGACTCAACCATAAAAACCTACAAACTCGGTCATAATGACCGTTATTTTGACTCCAACACAATTTTCATGGGGCGAATAAATCTTTACAGAGAATCTGTGTCTGATATTTCACATACATAACAATTTTGACCTTTATTACTATGTTTGACTTTCTAGAAAATAGCAGATTTTAACCACATAAGCAAGAAACAGTCAATTAGTTAAATAACGATCATTAACAAAGTCAAGAAACTTGAAAAGACACATACCTTGTTTAAAAAAACATGAGAGTATATAAAGATGAATGTGAACCATGCTAAAATGCTGCCTCCAACACCTATACTGTGCCACCATGTAACTGTGTTGCACATCATAAGAAGACGCAAATTGACAGTTATGACAAGACATGTGAAAGCAGTTGTGCTAACATCCCACAGTCCCAACATCTTTCCAGCTGAGGTTAAACCAGTTGTACTAGAGGCAACCACAAAGTTATACACAATTACCGATTGATAAACTGAAAAGCAAGCTAAAGTACCCACAACTTTCCAATTGAAAAAGGCATTTTCTATTCCCTCCTTATATAATTGTGGGTACTTCTTCGAAAGTGATGCACTCACGTCCTGCCAAAAAATTATTTGCAGCAGATCCTTTGTGGTTGCAAATATGTGCACAATTATCATACTATAGACCAAATAAGTACCTTGTCAATCAGTCCAACAATGATAACAGGCAGGGCAGTGAAAAAAACATTAAACAGAGATTGAAACCAATCATCGTAGAACCTTTGACCAGAGTAGCCAGTTTGGAAGGTGTACCAAAATTGAGTCAAAGTGAAGGTAAGATTCTTGTAAAAGAAGTATGAAACAACCTTGCATAATCTAAGATAAGACCATCTTCCATGCACAAGAAGTAGATCTGTTAGAAAACGGAACTGAGCAATAGCAAAATCACTGGCCATCACAGCCTGCATCCCTTCCAGACCACTTATTCCAACACCAACATGAGCTGCTTGAATCATCCCCACATCATTCGCACCATCACCAATGCTTAAAACTATCCTATTACCACCTTTTCTCACCAGCCTTGTAACCTGTAATCACCAGCAAAATTATTTAAATGCAATGGGATCCTTATTGCACTATGCAGAAAAGGAACAGAGCATTTGGTGTTCACTTTACATTATATTCATTTTAACAAGTCACGTACATAGTAACAAAGTTCAAAAAAATGCAATATGAATAGAATCTTTACTTTTTGGTAAAGAAAAACCTCAATGTTACCTGTGCCTTCTGTAAAGGAGAAACACGACAACAGACTACTGAACTGCAACTTAAGCTCAAACTAAGCAATGTAGACCGTAAACTTGGGTCTAAAGCATACATCAAACACTTTCCATCTATCAGAAAGGACAACTTCTGTCCCGTTGAACCATGAATGATACTTTGTGCCTCTTGGTGGCACTTGTGAAGCTCATTTTCCACTGTTTCTCTTATAAACTGAGCAATTTCCACTTGGTCACCCTGGATGAAGAGTTTAGATTAATGTTAAATCCTATGAATAAAAAACCAGTTTATAGATGACAGGTATAAAAAAAACTGCTTACTCTGCTTTCAACCTCTCTGATCACATCAGTTTCAGAACTGATAACAAACTGTTTCATGTCATTGTTAATTAACTTGCAAGCTGGGATAATTAAAAGGTTCAAGTGAGTTTATCTATTATTGGCATAACAAATAAGCATAATGATAATCATATAAAAGAAAAGAGAACCACACCGTAAGCTATATTTATTGCAGTTTCCAGTTTGTCCCCTGTAAGCATCCAAATCTTAATCCCAGCCCTAGAAAGAGTTTCTATGCAGGATGGCACCCCTTCTTGAAGCTTATCTTCTATAGCAGTGCATCCGATCAAAGTAAGATCCTTCTCTATCAGTTCCGCCACCTGTTTCAAGGTGTTTAAAGTGAAAATAGAAAATGACAACAGCAGTGTTTCATACTATATATTTGGTATTTTCCTTGATGTTTCGTAAATATGATTTATCAAAGCCGATTACCTCATCCAATTTTCTTTCACGGTCGTGTAGAGAAGATTTTGCCTGTATAAATTTATCGTTCCAACTTCCATACATTTCTGGACTTAAATCCCTGTAGGCCAAGCAAAGAGTTCTCAATCCAGCTTCTCCATATTGCTCCAACTGCTCCCTGCTAATTTTCTTTAATTCATCGTTTCCACTAGCTAATCTCTCATAAATAACAGTGTCAGCACCCTGTGAAGACAGATTCTGTATTGGAGTCGGTTTAAACTTTAAGTTCCAATAATAAAAAAAGGTTTGCTGGAGGAATCACCTTGCAGTATAACACAAGCTTTCCTTTTCCATAACGACATACAACAGACTGGCGTTTCCTTGTACTGTAAGAAGCCAAAACAATTTTGGTACAAGTATATTACGCATTAACATAAAGTGGTTTTTAGCAAAGCAATATACATGAACACACCTGTTAAACTCAAGGACATTCAAAATTTCATATGTGACATCTTGAACTTTCCCCATTTTCTCAACATGTGATTCACGAACATAAATCATAGTAGGTGTACGTCTGAAGAAATTGATGACTATACATAAATACATGGCTTAAAATAAAATATAAGTAGGTGCCTGAACAAGTATGACACATGTAAGTACCTGTAAAAAAAGAAGCCAAAGTTTTTTGCTGCAGTGACTAAAGCAGCCTCATCTGGAGATGCAGCTTGATATCTAAGTTTTTCTGGGGACTCCTCACCTTCAGGGAGTACAGTATGGCATATAGCAAGGCATCTAAAAAATTCCTAAATAGAAAAAAAACAAGAACTTTTAAAAAATGAGTAAAACATAATTACGTGAATATATACAACATATATAACATACAAGCAAAATGTGACCATGGAACAGTTATATAGGTTAATGTGTATATATGGATTTCATTTATAAACATTCACTTTAAGCACTAGCCATACAAAGAAAATGCTAGCTTTCTCACAGGTGTTGGCTTCTGTCAGTGCTGAAGCAGAGAGATAAGCTCTTCAAGATGCTCTTCAAGATAATTTGTTTAGAATAAGCATCTCATATAAAACCTAACTAAGTCGTTGAATCGTTTAAGTGACACGAGAATGAAAAAATGGGGATACATTTATTTAGGATTCGCAGCTATTCGAAGATGATAATGAAATACTTAACACCCGTAAAAGAAGTTTGCTATTCAAACCTTTGATTCCACAGAAGTGACGTATTGGGAAAAGACCATTAAGAAATCGCTGGAAAACTACATTATAGAATATGAAAATCCAAGCCCATAAATTGGCTTATATAGAACTGAAGCGGATAACTTCATTATGCATAGCCAATGTTTTTAGCAGAAAAGGATATTACGGTATGTTAGATGGAACCATATTTAAGCACATAAATCATATGCTGGCAAAAGAATCTATCACTGATGCTTATAATTAAATTAACTTCTTCGTAGAAGAGATATTTCTGGTTCTAGAAATTGCCCATACCAATATACCATGAGAAGTTAAAAAACATACAATGTGAGGGCAAATGGATCCAAGAACACCAATAACTAAACTAATGATTAGATATAAACTACATATAGAACTGCTTTAGTGTCATGCTAGAGCCTTGTTGATAATTCCAATCATATGCTGTTCCCATAGCAGAAGTCATGTAATATTCATAACATTGGGATCTCGTCATATATAATTAGTAATTCAACCTATTAAAAAGGTCGCACCAGCTTAGCATCACTGATTTTGATGCGCTAATAATTAACAATTATAGTAAGAGAAAATCCATCTTTCATTAATAACAGATAAAATAATTACCATGTTAAACTTTGCTACAAAGGTAAATTACCTTGCACATATCAGGATTAGGTTCATTCCTCCAAACACCATGCATGAGCCTGGCGTCATCAAAATTGAAACCCTTTTCACGTGCTGTATGAGATGGTTTCTGCACCTGTATAGTTTGTATAACATTAACAGAAACCTCAAAAAGTAAACGGAAAAAAATAGTCATTGAATAAGGTGACAAGAGTCCTATCTTATAGGCTAGATATCCTAAGATAGCATTATATTTGTAATATGATACCCCTAGGTTTGGTACTAATTACAATAATATATTTATATACTGTAATAAACATAACTCATATTTGGCAGATTATGATGCATCCTTCCAAGTTATGACAGAACATCATACCTCCGTAATATTTACACCACTCCTCCTTGCTGCTCCCATTTCTATTTCAGTAACACCAGTTCCATACAGCTCTCCACCAACTGAACATTTAAAAAACTCCATCAAGTTTCTTGTCAGAGTTCCAGTTTTATCAGAAAATATATATTCAACCTGTCATAAAAGAGCAGATCACTGTTTCAGTACTACAGTTCACCAGACAGAAAATACAACTAAGGAAAATACCTGTCCAAGTTCCTCGTTTAGATTTGATGTGCGTGCTAGTGGAGGGGTATTGGTCTCACTATGGTACATGCACAAGTCATTGTTTATGAACTTAGTTGACTGAATGAATTTGATCATCTGAAAAATGGAAAAGAGTAAAACTACTTAAAACAAGCCATATGAAATCACATGTATGCTGCAAAGCTAGCTTACAAAATTCATGAACCTACCTCAATAGAAACATAGAGAGAAATTGGAATAATTGGAGAATACAGAGTAATAAGGGTAAAGATGCTAAGAACAAAGACCTGTAAGCAAAATACCAAAATCAATAACTATAAAGACCGAAAGAGAAACAACAAACCACAGATACTATACCACAAATCTGTTCCTTGAATTGAACTGTTGAGAGTCCCCATTAATCCAGAGCTCCAAGTAGTGATACTTGTCATTTACGAATACAGCACTGCGAAGTTTAATAACAAGATTATTACAGTATGATGAACGCTTGCAAAAGAAACAGGAGCAATAAAACATGCTACCTAGTCACTTACCTGCCTATGGCCCCAATAAAGCACATGGAGAGAAGAACACCAAAAAGTGTGGCTATTACTTTGTCAAGTTTTATCTCTAGTGTACTCCTTTTGGAAGGAACATTCATGGCATTCATCATTACCTGTCATTTAGTAGGTATAATAAAATAAAACTGCCATATAAGTATAAATATACTTTGAAGAACATGAAGACGTTAACAAACAAGTAAAGAGAACAGAATAAAATAGCTGTGTGAGGTGCAGAAAAGATACTTGACGATTCCTACATGCTAATTATCAACAGTTCAAAGAATATTCACATAAAAACCAGAGCCATGCTGGATGATTGGATATGCAATAAGGCCACGTACAGGCTTCAGCCCCCAATACTATGATCTGAACCGTGCTATTTTTCCCAGTATACAATAATCAAAGGTATGAAAAATGGGTAATAACAGAAATTAAACCAGCAAAAAGTTCAAAAACCTTAGTCTCATGTCCAGTGAATATTACAGCCCCAACAACGTACTCTGTATTACGAAGACTGCATCCCTAAAATGCATGTAGAACAAAATCAGATTAACTAAATCAATCTTAGCATAATTACAGGCTAATCATACAAAACCTGTAGAAAAGTATACAACCAAGGAAAATGCATAAGAAAAATGTCAGCACCAAAATTGCTCGAAAAGAAATTAAGATCCTTCACTCTTGAGAGTAAACGAACAACACCACCTCACAATGTGATTCGTATAGCTTTCTAAAAGAATACTAAGACTCACACTAAACAAGGAAGCAGACAAATTCAGATTTCTTTTTCAGTTTGTATGATAACAATTATATATTTGTTCATGGATTCACAAAGCAATGGAAGTTTGTGATACTTGAGAATGAGATGGATTTTGGAAAGCAATAAGTACAAAAATCAAATGGCTTGAGGCATAAATAGGAGACATTGTTACTAGAGAAACAATGGGGGAAGGGGATGAATCCTTGAAACACTATCTTAGTGACAAGAAAGAAACTAGCACATCTTACTCGCAATAGAATTTGATTTGGACCAATGGGTAGAGTTTGCTTTTGAAGCATCAAATTTCCCGTGAAGGTATAGAGTGAATTGTTTGGTTCTTCACAATGTATTTCACCTACAACCAGTTAAAAAATCAAACATCAAATAAGAAAATGATGTTAATTACCATAATTTTGTGTGTCAAAATAAAATGAAAACTTGTCATCGGCTATTGTTATGTTAATAATAGTTCAATACTTGAGACATGTTAGGCGATGTATCCTTGAATGTTCTCTTTAATGCCTAGCTCATCATGGGAACTAATTATAAATATTTTCTTTTAAAATGAACTATCTCAAAATGTGTTCAAATAACCAACCACATGCTATAACATCTAAGCATGAAACCTCGACCTAAAGTCAATGAAATCCGTTATTATATCATTAAAAGCAAAAAATAGGAGAGACTAATTATATCAGGATACACATATTCAATGTCAAAAACACATGAACTTAAACCTTTAAATTCTGAGGCTTTCTCAGGAGCCATGAAATCCCATGTCCTCTCCAAAGCTTTTCTGATTTTAAGATTTGTTTCACCATCCAGATTTGCAGTCTGATAAATGAAGAACGTGGATATTACAATATAGTAGAAAGTAATAGAATAAGTGTGTCATATTGCAAATTTCTCTTTTTATAAAGCATGGATGCGGTTACATGATGCAAATAGAAAAGCAGAACATATATCTATACTAATAAATAAAGGATAAAGGTGGACACTTGTCACTTCCTCATGCCTCCTCACATTGATTTTCCCGTCTCTCTCTCTCTCATAATAAATGCGCATTTATCTTATTAAATAATAATGATATTATAAATATATTGTTAAAAAAGAATACTAATTAAAATAAGAATATATAATAGGAAATCAAAATATAACTAATTAAATAAAAATACTAATTTGTTATATACACACACATTTCCACTTGATATATCTCGAGACGATCATAATAGTTTGACAAGTTATGACGTATTTACAAATTTATAAGTTTTATCTTTTTTAATATACAATCTCGTGTAATACACGGGATTCTAACCTAGTATATTATATACAATGAATAAGAATAATATAAGCATATCAAAATCAAGTCAGCCATTCTGCAATAACTAGTCAAACAGGCCTGTGCAACACACACGTCTTGTTTTCCTAACAAAATAAACCCACACACCTTCTATATGCTCTACACATTTATCCCAAGTGGCCAAGTGAGACTTGAACTCACAACTACATAGTAGGGGAGCACCTAAGATACACAGGTCCCATTAGTTTGCCCTTCTTATTTAATTTAAATCTTACCTGGTCTGGTTGCATAAATTAGATATCTAGCAGTTGAATAAGAAATGGAGTAATGCCAAACTGTAATCTTAAAATATATCTAAATGTAATTTTAAAGATTCTTCACACCAATAAACTGAATTATAGTAACAGGCATTTCATGGTTGGATAAGAAATGGAGTAATGAAATATTGTATATTAAAATCTATCTAAATGTAGTTTAAAGATTCTTCACTTATATAAAACTGAATTAAAATAACAATGCTGAACATATCATTTTTAATCCATTCTTGACACCTAATCCTCATGCTTCTACCATATGAACCACTTTTTGCACATCTTATTGTACATAAACCCTAACTTTTTACTAGTTGCTCTTGTTGGATCTTTGAAAGGTCTTAACCATTAATTTTCCCTACACAACCGAGGTCACACTCTTTATCAAAGATCTAATATGAAATGACGTAAATGAAAAGATAGATGCTGCACAAAGCTAAAATCTGATAAACAGCCAATTTCATCTACTCAAGATTCAGTTCATTTGGTTACATATGCACATATGGTTTCAAACCTCCTTTGAAAATAACTCAGGCATGTTAAATATTTTAGGTACTAAACATGAAATCAATAGAGACCTCGGTATAGCAAACACCATCAGGATTTCTAGTTGCAAGGAGTAGCAAATCGGCTGGAAAGAAACCATCTTGCTTCACCTGCAGCAAGATCAACATTCAGATTTGCATCAAATTTTAAAAGCAAGTGTGAACTGAAAACTTTACCAGAGATTAAGAATAAGCATGTAGGCTAAGTTCACTACGCTTTTTTCTGCATGCGTTTCGTCTCAATAATATACGTTAGAACACAAATTCCACCGGCAAAAGTTTCTACTTACCCGTTTGTGTATATATATATATATATTCACATACCCTCAAAATGATCTTTATTAGCGTAAGGTTGGTTGGTCATCATGTGTATTCACGATGACTTCAATTTTATTCCCAAGAGGCCAAGACATGGGCAATAATTACCTAACACGCCATTGGCCTAACCATAAGCATGCACTACAAAACTATCCATGCTTTGCTCAACGAGAAGTTCTAAAAATGAAACTATATAAACATACTTAAAAGTCACATAAAGACAATTCAGCATGATTTATGGCTAAGAGAATTAAACTTATCTTTGTTTTTATATTTCGGCAATGTCATGTCTACAAAAAAACAAGACATGTAGACTAATGACTATCCAATACAGTATGAGGTTTTACACCCTTGATGTCCCTAGATTTGTTCCGAAAAAGGTGATATAATCTCTCACCCAACAGTAATATATTCTAAAGGGAAACCATAAAAAAAACCCTACATACTTTCAAATCAAATAGTGTTGAGTCCCCGTACAAATTTTTAGTTGATAATTCAGTGACTAAATCGATAAAACAAACAAGTGTCTAAGGACTAAACACTTACCTTTATATATGTTAATATATGCCTGACCAAAAGAAACAAACTACAAGATCAGAAAAAAAAAAGGTTGAGGGACTTAACCACGCTTGTTTTGAAAGTGTGTAAGGTTTTTTTTTTATAGGGTTAAACCTGAATTGGAGAAGAAGAAACTAAAAGATGGAAGGAATTGAATTCAAAATCTCTGTGTATCCATTCCATAGCTAAACACCCAAATAAATAGTAATACAAATTACATTAAGCACCCCCTACTATCCTAAATAAAACATACTTCCCCTTGACCTAATTGACTAAATAATAATAAAAGTAAATAAAAATAAAACGTAACATTTTTTTATGATAGCCCTATTCTAAAAACTAAACTTTAAGCATAATTATACAATTGAGGTGGAAAAGTTGATGTAGCCAAACTATATTAGAGTGGCTGCTACCCATAACTGTATTTAAGAAGCTAATATCACATTCCGGGCATACGTCAAAATTGGCTGGATTGAACTTTTAGCAGCTAAGGCCATGTAAATAAATAAAAAATGGAAATTAATTACATGGATGGCCCCTGTGGTTTACACGGATTTCACTTATGGCCCCTAGGAATCAGAAATTACAGGTTTGGACCAATAGTTTGCACGTTTGTAACATAAATGGCCCATGAAGTAGATGTCAGTTAAGTTTTTCAGTTAAGTGATTATAAAATGACCAAAATACCCCTTTCATTAAAAAAAATAAAAAAACAAAGATTGTAAATCATAAAACTCATCCCAAACACCCCATTTCTTTATCCCCAAACTCCCCCCTCCTCCACCACCACACTTCAATAGGAAACCACCGCCACCGCCGCCGGCGATCAAACCTCGCACCCTTCATTGACAACACCTTTAAGAATAGAGTACACATGCATTAGAAATGATTGTCAGAAGCATTTTTTTCCATCCCCATTGTCAAATCTCTCCGAAGCATCACTCCCGGGAGAGAAAAGAAAAACCCAAATCTAAGAATTGTACAAAACCATAAAAAATCACATTTGGCTTCGATTACGGGTTTGTATTCCATGAAAAAGGAGCTTTTTTGCGGATTTGTTACTTCAGATCATTACATGTGCTTCAATGCTGATGATGATAATCGCAAAATTAACTCCGGATCTGAACATTTAGCGTCGAAGCTAGGGTTCCGACGAGCGGATCTCCGTTGGTGATTTTGCAATTCTTTGTTCTAGTGCTCGTTTCAGTGGCAACTTCTTCTTCTTGTGCTAGTTTCAAGTGCTCGTTTTTTTTAGATCTAGGAGCGATGGATGACCTTTCTTCTTCTTCGCCGGCGTTGCTCCGCCAACCTTACGCATCTCTCTCTCTCTCCACCCTCTGTTTCTCTCTCTCTACACTTCTCTCTCTCTCTCTACCCCAAGTTGCCATTATACGATTTGTTATTTTCTTGTTGCATTTTTTCTGAAGTTGTACATAGGCCACCATAACAATGGCAGCTTCTGATTTGAAAAAAAAAATTCATTTCTTGTGAAGTTGTATCGAGTGGATGAAGAAAGGGGGTGGAGTGTGGTGGTGGAGGAAGGGTGAGAGTTTGGGATGAAGAAATAGGTGTTTGGGATGGGTTTTATGATTTATTTATTTTTAATGTAAGGGGTATTTTGGTCATTTTACAGTCACTTAACGGATAAACTTAACGGACATCCAACACAAGGGCCATTTATGTTACAAACGTGCAAACTAATGGTCCAAACCTGTAATTTATGATTCCTAGGGGCCAAAAGTGAAATCTGGGTAAACCACAGGGGCCATCCGTGTAATTAATTCTAAAAAAAGTAGTTCATCTAGTGTATGACCAGGTTGCATGTTTTAACTTATATTGAAACAAAATGTTAGTAGATTAATGCCTACATTTGACAAAAGATTTCTTCGAGGTTTTTAGGCCTCTATAATCAACGCTATTTACAAGAAAACAATGAACTGTAAACCTACATGAGCAATGGGAAAGATATTGCCAAAACTTTGGCCATAAGAAAACATACATTTTGAGAAAACATTTTTTCTTTAACCAAACATCAATGTTGCTGAACTAAGAACATGGTAACAGAGTAAGAACCAACTATATAAAAGAGCACTAGTTAAGACTCAGTATCCAACTATACTTAAGCATGAAGAAATGATGATGAAAATGATTCCTCAAATTCCAACTAACCAAAAAAACTCAACAAATTAACATGATCATAGAGGAAAGAAAGATTCCTGCACACTTACTCTAACAATGTCCCCAACCTGCAGCTTCTTCCAGGGAATGGATTGCCACCTTTGCTCTAGCAGCACATCCACAGAAGAGTTGTTTATCGCAATATCACTTTGAAGACGCTTCTGAGTTTTGTTGTAGGATGAAGGTGATAAAAGTTAAAATTGTAACCATACTAAAAGAAATACACACACATATGTGTGTGCATGAGCGTCAGCGCGTGTGCTAACAACATCTAGAAATATTGAGTAACAGTTCATGGATCATATATGATATAACCAACTCCTAAAACCATTGTCAATAAATCCAATTAAATATAATCAGCCTAGAACTTATTACTGCTCACCCAGTCCTCAAATGCTTCCTTGACAAGAGAGACAAAAAAATCAGAACACTATATTTATCAAAAAGAAAAATAGGTCCAGGGAATTTATAGGGAAAATTACATGTATCCCCCTATAGATTATAAATAGTTACATGTATCCCAACCAAACTTAAATTTCGAATATTCCCAATTTTAGGACCATTATACCCTTCCCCATAAAAACTTTAACAGTTACATAGATCCCTAAGACCCTAAATATCCCAATTCAAGGGTTAGGGTTTTTGGGTAGTGTCTAGGGGTAAAATAGTCATATTATGATTTCTTTTAGTGATATAGGGGTATTTAAACGAAAAAAAGGGGATATCTGTAATTTTGAAGTTTGGATGAGAATATATGTAATTATTGAAGTTTATAGACATGTAATTGTCCCAAAGTTATAAGCATGCTTAGATCATCGACATTCTGATTCATGATGAATAATCAGAGAACACATGCTATTTTAATAAGCCCTAATTAGATTAAATCATATATATAAAAAAGAAAAGTACCCCTTATGTCTAAAAATAATTTCAACAAATTTATTATATGCCTTTTGGCACATTATCTCTTTGTCCACAATGAATCATTGCAGAACATTGATAGCATTAGTTTGTCCACAGGATCCCCCTACTTAGTCGTTATTGGATGTATTTTAGATATTTGGCTAATAGTCAAAATTGAAGTAGCTTATGATCCAAACTAAACATGTATTTTAGCATTAGGTAATATTAACAAGGAGATAAATAAACATGCTTATCTTGAGGAGGGTTATTTTGAGAAACCATACCTGACAGGTGTAAATGATAAGCAAGATATCATAAGAAAGTACAGGTTAGCCACCCGCCTAAACTGTCGATTACAAACCAATGATTTGAAAGAAGTTGGTAACAGAAGTAAACAATAATTAAAGAAATAAAAAATTGTTTATGAATGAATCATAAGGTTTGAGTGAATGAAAGTTTGAAAATGAGTACCTGCTCATAGAGCCCCTTTGGTAAAAAGGAAATAACATTGTACTTGGTTGTTGATATGCCATTTCCCTGAAACATTTTATTCTAGACGGAGAACATAACTATTATCAATAAGTTCTCTACAAGAAGTAAAAAAAAAAGATTACCTACCTGGAGGTGGTTGGCTTGGCGGTCGTTGCAGAAAACGGTGCGATGAGCTGCAGGCGCCTGGGCTGGAGGCGTCGTACCAGCGCCCCTCATTACCCTAATCTTTCTTAACACATACATACACTATTATTATATTTTCTTTTCATCCCCAATCCCAATCCCAATTTCAATTCAATTCGTGGTCTTGCTTTTGGTCTTCTTGGTCAGCTGGAACTCTAAATATTAAACACCCATACAAAAACGAATTTTTAAAACAAAATATTAACTTTACATATAAACAAATAGAATTACACGGGTTTGATCTCAGTATCCTTTCATTTTATTTGTCTTTTCGCATCAATTGTTGCTCAGTTAAATACCCCCGTCATGTTTCCTCGAAGATGGTGTGGACGGTTAGAACTCCACAGATGGAGTTTGATCCCGACGAGTTGTATGGTATGTTTTTATATCCATGAAGATATATACGTTTTGCCCTAATTTTGCATTTTTTTTTGTTTTAACCTACACGTTTGTTGTTGAACACATGTATGTACTCAAACTTGTTATGCCTGAAGATTCATCATATTGGGTCATTTAGGAACTTTCATGGACAAAGATATGCATACGGTAGGGTTTCATTCATTGATCTTTGTGATATAGATGAGTTCTCTATCCCTGAAATAGACGCCATGGTGGTAACAATGAATTTGGATAAAGGCCCAAAAAAGTTGTATTGTCATTTTATAGTCTCAGGTACAGACCTAGACTTTGGTTTAGTGTCTTTAAACAGTGACATTGATGTTTTACAATTGTTAAGGTATGCAAGAGAACACAAAGTGATAAATGCTTATATTGAATATGGTGAGACCAAAGTGAAACCTTGCTTCATATTACCAATAGAAAGACTAAAAGTTGTGATTGAAGAATTGGAGGATGTTGGAAGCCACAACTTTAGGCCTAGTAGATTGCTTATAGAATTGAAAAAACCTGATAATGATGATGATGTGGTTGGTGATAAAGTAGTTGTTAATGATGAGGTTGTGGTTAGTGATAAGGAGGTGGTTAATGAGGTTGTGGTTAGTGATAAGGAAAAGGTTAATGAGGATGTGGATAATGATAAGGAAGTGGTAAATGATAGTGATGATATTGAGGATAGTGATCACATAGTTGACCATGAAAATGAAGTGGCTGAATAAGAGGTTGACATTAGGGGTTTCAAGATGATGGAGTTGAGTTTGTTGGGGGTAGTGCCCATGTGAATGAGCAAGAAACGACACATGATAATGAAACTTATGTAGATGTTTTAAGTGATGGACCACTAAACAATGGAACAGATGAATCATCCGGTGACTTTGAGTCAATAAGAAGCAACAAGCTGAGCGAGTTGAGAAAAAAAGAAGAAGCAGGAACTTGCTGGTGTAGGTTCTGTTAGTTTTTACATGGGCCAGTTGTTTGGAAGTGCAAATCAGTTTAAGGACATGGTAAAGAGACATTCTATGAGTCTAGGAGAGAATTGGCATTCTTAAAAAATGATACATGTATAGTCATGATTATATGTAGAGGGAATGTTCTTAAATATGGCTCAAATGAGGTTGATGGGCCAACTAAAAGCAGTGATTGGACAACAAAAAGCAGTGATGGGCCATCTAAAAGTAGTGTTGGGCCAAGTGAAAAGGCTCTAACAAGTGGAGTAAGTAAAAACAAAGGAATCAATGAAGACAAATGTAAAGGTCCAAGTGGTGCAACAAAGTGTCCAAGTGGTACATGTAAAGACAAACGAAAAAGAATCACATCACAAGCTGTTGACTGCCCTTGGTTGCTTTATGGCTCTTGTATAAACAAATATACAAACTAACATCCATCAAAGTTAGGTACTGTATGTGAAAATACAAATATACCCTCACGTGGATTGCACGTGAGGGTATTTAACGGAACAAACTAACATCCATCTAAGTTGGGGACTGTATGTGTAACACGCGTGCAAAGTTTGGGATTGCCTATGTAGTTTCTCAAACCTAGGAACCAAATCCAAAATATGGGTAAACCATAGGGACTATCCGTGTAATTTACTCTTATTTTTAAATAAATAAAAACAAAAAAGAATCTATACTATCTAATAAATAAATGTTTTTTATGACACGTGTCTCCTCCATATTCATTGTCGTCATCTTTTCCGCATCTCTCTCCTATTAAATACAACACTATTTTTTTAATAATAATATATTTTTAAAGAAAATACTAATTATATTAACAAAACACATTTATTTTAAATTATCCTTCATTATAATAAACTTTTAAATCTAATTATGTAACTTTTTTTTTTCCAATCAAATAGTACATGAAAGTCAAATTACATTGAATAATAACTAAAATATTTTTAAAACTCAATTATACATTAATTTTTATATATTTTGATTTTTTTATATTCTTGGCATATGTAATACTCTTTTACTTCTGTAAAATATATAGATAAAGATTTAAGAATTTTATGTATTGATATATTTTTCACCCCGTGTGTATTACATGAGTTCTATAGTATATTAACTAGTTTAGATCCCGTGTCTACACACGTGTTGAAAAATATCAATATATAAAATTTTTAAATCTTTATGTAATATATTTTTATATATTTTACATGTGTAAAAATATATTATATATACTAAGGATAGAAACAAACTCAAAATATGTAAAAATTAATATATAATTGGGTTTAAAAAATACGTTAATATTTAATGTAATTTGACTTTCATTTATTATTTGATTGAAACTGAAATAAAAGTTACATAAGTAATTTTTAAAGTTTCTTATAATAAGGGATAATTTAATATAATTGTGTTTTATTAGTATAATTAGTATTATTTTTAAGTGTATATTATTATTATAAAAGATCGATGTGCATTAAATAAGAGAGAGATGCGGGAAAAAATGTGTGAGAATCAATATAGAGGCGACACGTGACACTGGAAACCTTTATTATATAGTATAGATATGTTAGGGCTCACCATTTTTAGGGCGACAAGATTGGATGTGACTTTATTGTTGGCGAATCGGCAGTAGAGGTGCACAAATCGGGTATTCTCAAGAATCGATTCCAGTTCTTATCAGGTAGGGTCGGTGCCGGAAGAACCGGTTCTGGTTCCGGTTTTGGTTTTTTTTTGTTCACCTCTGCTCGGCAGTTCGGTTGTCTAATCCTATCTTCAAAAACAAGTGACAGCTTCAACCATTTTACTCCGCCTTATTAGCAAAGATGCGACGTGGTCCTTACGCTAAATAAGCGGTACGTTCAATTCAAGTTTTTAGATTTTTGAACGGGCCAGCCCAACTGATACACGTCGGGTCGGGTCTATGAAACAATAAAAAGTACGGAACTGGAGAGGGAATTTTGGCGGCAAAATGGAGGTGAGCAAATTCAAGCTCAAGCTCCAAACCCTAATCACGGAAGTTCGTGAACTCAGAGTAATCTCAATCCTGTCATCTTCTTGAACTGATTCATAATCATTACAACCGCCGTTTCTGATTCTTTTCAGGAAAATGAACGCGTTTCTTCCGATCAACTTCACCAACAATCGCAGGTTCATATTACTACTTGTTGAAAGGTTACATATAACTATTAGTGATTAGATTGAAATTTGTAAACCTAACTGTATTTTGAGTTTAGAAATGGAAGCAAGGTGAGGAAGAATTTTGTAGAAAGATAATGGAATTGGAAGCAGAGTTAGGTTCATCTGTTGAGCTTCGCCAACAACTTCAACGCAAGGTGTATTTGTTCTTCATTCAACATCATCATTTTCCATTTTATGCTCAAATCAAGTAAACAAAATTGCTCATCTTCATTTTGCCTGGCATCATATAAATGACTAGAAAGAAACGGACCTCACAATCTGTATGAAGCAACCAGGATTTGAATTTAGGATTTGTGGTCTGACAGGTTCAGTTCCTTGAAAATGAGAATTACGTGCTTCAAACCAAGCATACAGAACTCAAGGAAACTATAAACAGCATACTACAAGCTAAACAAGGCTTTGTCAAAGCTTACCAGGTTTGTAACTGTCACAAGTTTGATTAAATGCCTTTGTTCTCGTTTTTTTATTTCCTCCATCACCAAATGTATGATAACATGTTTTGTTAAGGATATCAATAACAAGATTAAGTGAAAATCTTATCTGCAAGTTTTGCGGTTTCTTACCCCTGAACAGAAGAGTGATTCAAAACGATAAAACACTTTTCAGGGTAAGCTAGTCTCTTGCAGTGTACAGGCTAAAAACATATTATGTTTTGGGGATTTGGAATATAAAATATGCCACTCAGTTTTAGGATGGAGGTAGCTTTACTGTGTCATGGCTTCAGAATTGTCACAACAGTTCTTAGGTTTTTTTTTTTTTTTGGAAGTTCATTGCTCATAGCATATTGTTTCAGACCACCAGCACTATATTTTATTTCCGCATTCACCATTGCGTAAGGGATGCACTGTATATATCTACTGACAATACAATTTACTCCTCAGTTTTTAATGTTCAATTCAAACTGTGTTCTTTCCATTTTTCCTGGTATATGAATAGAGCAGCTTCTGTTGATCTATGTATGCATATGGTCAGTGCAGAAAAGAGGGGGTATTCTTGTTAGAACAACATGAGACCAGAAATTCCTATTTTAAGTCAAAATATGGTTTTCTCTAGTTCAAGCTTCATCTGCTGGTACATGCAGGAATCTACTTGTGAAATGAAAAGATCCATTGAATCCAGAGATAAAAAGATTGGCATGCTTTCTGAGAAAATAAACGTGCACCTTTTATCATTGGACTCAATACGGAAGGAGGCATACTCTGTCAAGCAAGTAGTGGATAATGCACAACGTGTTGTTGATGAGAAAGAGGAAGTAGGCATGTTTTGTTTGGATTGTTTTTTTTTTCACATGCAGGATCAATTTCTTATATCAACTAATAATTTTGCATCACTGATAAAATCTCTTTTTATTCTCAGTGGCTCGTTTAAAAGTACAAATGGATAAAGTATGTGAATTTGAGAGCTTACTCATTGGTAATGCAGTTGTTTCAATTTGTTTCTTTTCATTACTACCATGTTTGCCATGCTTGTAGGTACCATATTAGATTATTATTATTATTATTATTATTATCTGCAATGTTATGTGGTCAGTGGGTTTCTAGTTGTGAAATATAAATATTTATAAACGTCAAGTCACGAGTATATTAAATTACTATACCTGGTACTCAGAGTGTTCCCATTTATTATATATTGAGGGTCTGTTTTTATTTTGTTTTGTATAGAAAAAAACAGTGACCTTGAAGCTAAACTGCAAAGTAACAAGAAGGAATTCCATAGAAAGGATAGGCTGATTGCAGAGCTCCAGGCACAGCTGGAGACGGCAAAAATAACTGATCAATGTCCATCAAAAATAGTGGAGATATCCATATCATCTTATTTGTAGATGTTTAATATTTTACAGAAGCTTGAATAATGCACTTAGCTACTAATCAGCGATGTCAATTTGCCTTAACCAGCCCTACCTTCAGGAAGCTGTACTAATGAAAGAAGGGATCATAGAGACCTTAGTATCAGAGAACAAAGTACGCACTAAAGGCTGTTTAGTCTCTGTTTCAGGCAATAGTTTCCTAAAAATTCTGTCACTTTTATTTTCTTAAAATTATCAGGCCTTGCTTTCTGAACTAGGGATGTTGGAGGTTTCTTTTAAAATCGTTCAAGACACTATGACATGTATGGATGAAGAGGTCAGAGAATTGTACCTTTTTCTTTCTGATATTTACTTGTATTTTGATGTTATTACAAAATTATGGACTCCATAGCAATCTACCACAACTTCTCGATAACAAATGATTTGTTGATGCAGGATAGAGTTGCTTACTCTTTAATCATGCTAAACCAAGAAAAAGATGCAACAGAAAAAGACAGGGAAGATGGCAGGTAGGGCTTAGGACAAAACTATTCATAAACATTAGGATAAAAACAATGATGATCTCTCATGGTACCATGAAACAAAAAAAAACCGAGTATGCGAGTAGTTAATCTTGCATAATGTGTATGGTCAGATAAAGGACAAGGCAGAGCATTATGGTTTTGTGTCATCATTTGTTACAATGACCTTTTAAAAATCCTAGAAATGGATACAGTAAGGTTTTATCTAGTAGTTGTTTTTCTCCCTCATGTTAACCTGTCATTGGAAAAAAAGCAGGATCAATCATCAGATCGAGAATAGTGAAGCAAATTCTCTTCACGGAATGACAGGCATATTTCTTTTAGTTCTTTTCATACTAAGGAAGGTGCAAAATCTGTGACTTCTATTTCTTGCTAAATGCAGATTCACCATGTAGGGAGCATGCTCATACTGTCATTCCCTTGAGGCAGAACAACAATGTCCACTCTTGTGTGTCAGAGGCAAGCTGAATAACTACATTTTCTTCTAATAACTGAAAACTATCTTATGGATCGAATATTTTTGGTACATTGGGCAGTCCACTTTTTCCCCTTCAAGTTCAATTCACTCGGAATCTCAGCCTGCAGTAAATGCTTCAAATGTGCCTGTCACTGAAGACAAGGTATGAAAACCTTGGCCTTTTCTAATCATTTATTACTTTAATATCTCTGTGAAGTTAGATTTCTTGTTGCGTAGGATAACTGCAACACTTGTATACAGCAGCTAGATTCTGAATGCTCAACTACACAGGCAGGAACATCTTGATAATGACATTTCTATAGAAGGTAACAATTTCTCTTCAAAGGCTTAGTAATGTGAATAGTATATGACAGTACCTGAAGACGTTTATTGTCTGAGCTTTGGTTGGCAATATGATAAATGCACGTTTACCTTAAAATATCCAGCTACAAGACTTGTGCATTGTATAAAGATAGTGCAAAAAGCTCTAATGATGTTGGTAGGTTATTATTTTTGTCCTAGCTAGCCCCACCTTTTTTAAGTTTGTACAAATTCATTGTCACATAATAATTCATGCAAGCTTGTCCTAATGGAAACCTGGGATAAGCCAACAATAAGAAATGATAACTTCAAGAAGCTCAAAATGACTGACCCTATAATAAAAAGAAAAAAAATATCATGAAAGCATCTATTTTTTCTGGCGTGTTATACATTTATAGTCATGTCATAAAACAATTGCACCTATAGTCATGAGATCGCAAATCTACTGTCGCATGTCCACTTTAGCTATCAATTCAGGCTACAATCACGTCGTACATGAAGCACCACCAGGATATCATCAACAAATGTACATTCACCTAACAAAATTTAATGCATTTGTGACATGGATTCACGTAGTATCTTTTAAGACATGAGGTTTAGAGATCGAGTGTCACTAATTCATATTTTAGTTATATTGAAGGTCTTTTGAATCATAACATCAACTCTTGTTTATTTATGACTGGCTCATAATATATGGGCTAACTGTTCGTGTGAGAAGTATTGTTCAATGTTCTCAACTTATTACAAGGTGAGAGCATGATTGGTCATGAAACCTAACAGAAAAGGGTGGCGTCTACATTGAGTTTAATGCTTGTATTAGGTGGTATGAATTGACCGACTCTCTTAAATGATCAGTGGCCAAACGCTCGCTTCATATCATACTTATTCACCATGGAGACATTGAGCGTTCATTATGATGTTCATTATTTTGGCGGCATTGAGCTCGCATGGCAGCTGCTCTTTTGGCTTGGGTTCCTATTCAATTTCGTTCAAATCTACTAGATCCCATCGTCTAAAAATCATGGATTAAGAAGGCTTTGTTGTGTTTTTATATAAAAGAAATGAGAGACAACGGACACATGTGGGTAATTGTCGTTACATATACAAGTTTAAGTAAAGATGTGATTTTTCTCATGTTTATGTAAAAATGAAGCATATGTTTTGACGATAATGAGGCAAATGCAAAAATAGCCGGTTAAAAAAGAAAAGAAAAGTGGTTAAGTTATTTAAATTGCTTTATTAAAAAAACTAGTGGGCTTTCCCCGGGCGATGCGACGGAAATTCCGTATAAGTTACCGAAGAAAAGTTCTCAAAAGGATATCAACACATTTTTTACATCAACTAAAAACCATAAAACAAATGGTGATAACGGTTTTGATAAGACAGATACTGGTACTGATGTTCGGTCGGTATTAGTTTGGTTCGTTACTAAAAAAAGTACATTGCAACTGTACATTTTAAGAAAATCATATTTTAAAAGTTATAGCCTAACATTAACTATAAAAAAATCACTAAAGAAATTAAAAAAAATAGAAAAATGTAATATTTTTAAGTAAATAAAAAAAAAGTGGCCAAGCATATGAACAGTAAACTTTGTGTGTTTGCAATTTGTTATTATATCAATGGAAATGGACCACTAGATATAATATTTTTCGGAGTTGTATTTTATATATCAGTTAGTGTTGGTTGGTAGCTGAATCAAATATCAATAACAAATATTTGATGTTATATATCTGTTTTACATTCAATTTACATAAATTGTAGCCAAGCTTAACCACGGGTGGGTGTAAGAAAACGTCAAAAAAGGCAGGCCCGGCCATTGTTCCTCTCAGTCACAAAAACAAAGAAAAAGAAAGAAATAAAGTTGATTTGTGTTTCCGGGTTAACTTAAGGAAACAAAAGAAGAGAATCTGATAAAGGTCCACCATTGAAAGTGTATTCAAGAAGGAAGAATCGAGTCACAGCTGTCAAAGTGAGACAGCTGAATTCTATCTTTGGAAACTGGCCAAATCCTCTTGATCAAATCACTAGATGATTTTATGCAATCAATTTAATAAATGATCATCCATAAAATTAGGGAAGAGATTTCTGCCCTTAATTTGAGTATTTGAATAGTATAAATAAGAGGCTAGTTTTTCATTATCATCATTGAGAATTATTTTGATTTCCTTGTTCTTGTAATCGGAGACTGTGGCCCGTGCCCCTCTCGAATCGGGCCACTATCCTTTGTTTCTAATAAAATCTAGCCTGTTTTCATCTTCATCAATTCTGTACTTATCATTTGGTTCCATTGCCGGGAAACGATTCGACATGGTGCAAACCCGGAGTAACCCAGGCGACAACAACAATCCACCAGATCTTGTTGCAGTCCAATTGGCTGCCATAGCCGCGCAGTTTGAATCTATGAGGGAGGATATAGCATCCCTAAAGGCAGGAGAACGATCTAGAGAAAACAAGCATGACGAAAGGGAGAGTTCTTGGAGGGGTCGACAGCCATATAAGCCCTACAACAAAATCGATTTTCCGAATTTCAAAGGAGGAGACCCTCGCGAGTGGCTGCTGAAAGCTGAAAAATATTTCAGGCATTATCAAATACCTGATGAGGAGAAGGTTGAAATAGCTTCAATGCACTTAGAAGGTGATGCCTTGGACCTTTATTCTTGGCTATCTAACGACCAAACTATCACTTTTTGGGAAGAACTGTCCCAAGCGTTTACCAAAAATTTTGGTCCGGCAGAATTCCAAAACCTGGATGAATTCCTGTGTAGCATCCGACAGATTGGTTTAGTTCAAGAATACCGACAAGAGTTCGCTAAGAGATCATCTCGGGTCTCGAATTGGCCTGATCATTGTCTCTTAGGGGTGTTCTTGAACGGTCTTAAAGATGAGTTGAAATCTGATGTACGGATCCACAAGCCACGTACGGTGTACAATGCTATGAGCCTGGCTTTGGAGTTTGAATCTAAACTCTCTTCTCACCGTCCAGGAAAAAGCACTTCGTGGACCTCAAGTTCAAAAAACCCCCAATCAGATTATAAACCAACACCCTTCACCCCGGTCCCAACATCAACCCAACCAAAAAACACCCCCTGGATCTCTGACACGAAAAAACAAAACCGGTTTTTGAAAGGAGAATGCTTTAGATGCGGTGACAAATACGGGCCAGGCCATCGATGTAAGACTGGTACCCTCAAGGTGTTAGAAGCGGAGGAGGATATGGAGGAGCCTCACGAAACAGAGCTTCCAAATTCTGAGCAGGAAGAAACAGCTGAAATCAGTCTCCAAGCTATCTAAGGGAAACCACACCCTACTACGATGATGGTCCGAGGTAAGTTGCACTCTACTGAACTTTTAATTTTAATAGATGGAGGTTCCACGCATAATTTCATTTCAGATGTCTTGGTGAGTGAACTCAAATTGGCACCCCATCCAGTGGCACCAATTGGTGTCCAAATCGGTAATGGGGATGTGATTCAATGCAACAACATTTGCAAAAATCTTCCTGTACAGGTCCATGAACTCAAAATTACTGAAGATTTCCATCCATTTTCTCTGGGTGGTGCTGACCTTGTTTTGGGTATCCAATGGTTAGCCACATTGAATATGGTTCGGGCTAATTGGAAGGAGTTTTTCATGATCTTTACAATAGATGGGAAGGAATACAAGCTACAAGGCGTCGCGTCAGGCCCCCAAAAATCATCCAGTTTTCAACACCTAGTGTCACACCCCAACCGACGGTGGAAACGTCGGGGCGGGACATGTAGACTGTTCACAAGCTCATGGTTTGCTAAAGTTGAAGTAATTAAACAATAAGTTTCATTTCATAACTCAAGTAATCATTTACATCATTTACAAGAATTTAAGAATACATGAATCTCCGTATTAAAATTTAAGACTAGGTCCTCAACCCTAAGTGATGTAACTTGAATCACAACTCAAACAACTGTACCTGAAACATGATAAAATGAGAGGGTCAACTATAAATAGTTGGTGAGCATACATAGGTTTTGACACCACAAGTAAAGTTCAAATGTTTTGTGTACAATTCATATGATGCATGGTTTATAAAGCATTTATGGAGAACCTAAGTTAAGCTAGATGCACAAATGAAACTTTGTAATTGAAGGGCATAACAACACATGTTATCCTAATGTAGGGCATAACAACACATGTTATCTTGATGTAAATGTAGGGCATAACAACACATGTTATCCTAATGTAGGGCATAACAACACATGTTATCCTAGTGTAGGGCCTAACAACACATGTTAGCCTAAAGTAATGTATTTGTGTTTGCACGTGTATATCATGTATATGTAGCCTTAACAATTAGCATTCAAGCATAAAACACAAATAAACACATATGATCATATTGTAGAATTGTACGTGTGTAATTGTAAACAGTGTTTGAATGTAATCACGTTTCACCCCAAATATGTAAATAAGAAAAAAGGGGCTATGTAAACTCACTTGTATTAGTAAGTAGTAGGTCACACGAGTAATAGGTTGCACAAGTGATTTGCTATTCACACGGTTAACCTATGATTGAATTATATGAATGAGATCAATGACATGCACGAGTAGCTAGGGCAAAACTTATAAAACAAGATGGTTGGAGTAAAAACTTGTTTGGATAATTGTGGGGACTTGTTTGTGTACAACGGGTGTTTATGTAAACATATGAAAGAATGCGTGTACATATGAGTGTAGTGGGGTTTGATTTGAATAAAAGTTCTAGAGCAAAAATGTTTAAACCAAGGTACGTACTTTTGTTTACTAATACAGATTAAACAGGTGGTTAAAGTTTTATGAAAACTAATTAGTTTTGAACAAACCATGTAATTAAATAAATAAAAATATTTTCATTCATTTAATTATTATTATTTAAAATGTTTCGTAGGAAAAATGTATACTAATCTAAATATATATTAATAAGATTTAGAAAATTAAATTATGAATATTTAACATTTTAAAACCCTAAATAGATTATTTATTTAGGAAAGAAAATATGATTTTCGTAAATTACATAGACGTTCACATAAAACGTTACAAGATATTAAGGGTTTTATAAAAATCACTTAACAATTTATAATTAAGTAGCGGTCAAATGTTTTGTTTATAAAAATAATAATTTTTGTTTAAATTAGATTTCTAAGTGATTTTTATGTTTGAAATAAGGTTTTAAAACCATTTTAATTGTAAAATAATAGTTTCTCCTTAAAATTTTGTTGATTGAAGTATTAAAACAATCCTAGATGGTCTAGGGTTTATAAATTTAATTTTTATAACTGATTTGGAGTAATAAAACGATTTTTAAAAATAATTGCGGACCACCCGGGTCGAACCCGGGTGATTTCTGTGGAAGGGTATATGCGCAATCAGCCGGACCAGGGGACTAACCCGTATACAGGGTTGGTTTGTAATTGTTTTAACTCAGTAATTGAAAGGGGCCGGATCGGGTTTTAACATATGCGCAAAAAGGCGCTGAGTATGGGTTTCGAACCCATGCCATCTGGTCCGATGGTGCAATGACTTAGCCAGCCGGACCAGATGGTTTCGCTGGTCTAAAAAGGACTCCGGACATACATATGCGATTAAGAAATCAAGAAATAAATCCCAAATCAGATTAGGGCAAAATGAACAAGAACCCTAAATACGAAATTGATTCAATACCTTCTGATAATATGAATTGGCATGGGGCTTTTTGAATGTGGCTTAATACGAATCGAATAACATAAATCTTACTTGTTTTGGTCGAGTATCGAGTGCAGACGGCTGGGATGTCAGAATCAAGGTTCTTGAGGCTTGATCGAAGTCCCGAGATGAAATGCGGGTTAAATGAGGGTTGGGAGAGTTTGTAAGAGGATGCGCGAAGGTGAGGGAATGATTCAAACAGATTAATTTCACCTAAAAAGTTTGATTCGATTCGGGTTCGTAGGGAATAGCTGTCAATCACGAATTACGCATGAATTAAACCGTAAATTGGTGAATTGAGTCGACATTAGGGTCTGGATTCATACGCAAATAGTCCGGGCGTGATTTGCGGACGTTTAAACGCGTCCAATCGTTTGATTTGAAACCAATTTGGTTTGGTTTGACTCTGAGGAGTCAACACTGCTTGAATTCGAATTAAAACGCGTATAGGGTGGAATTGAAATGCAATTTGGGTTTAGGAAGGTTGATAATTGATCTGGTATACAAGGAAAATCCCAACCCGACGGGTCTTGACCCAATTTGGCCTTGATTTGCTCGGGGAAGGGCTGTTGACTTTTCGAAGTCAACCTTTTGTCCAAGGAAGTCAAAATTTGAAATTTCTTGATGAATGGGTTCAGGTTGAGGGTTCCAAACGTCTAAAGAGGTTCAAGGTATTACCATGGGGTTCAAAACCAATTTATTTGGTTTTAAATATATATATATATATATTTATATATATATATATATATATATATATATAATTGTTATTATTTATAAAGAGATGAAATTTTATCTTAATAAAGTTTCAAATTGTGTATATGGATCATTTAATAAAATGTATGCGTATTTATATAAAATTTGGTTTTCACTCTTTATAAACTTATAAAAATTAACTATAAGTTTTATTTGTAATATATAATTATATTTGTATAAATCATTTATAAGTAAAATATTTATATATGTATGTATAGATACATCCATACAATAATTTACCAAAACAGGTGTTGTAGAAATCTATTTGCAAGCGCAAGGTTTTAATGGTTGAAATGAATATTAATTTATCTAACGATTTATATGTAAAAAAAAAAAATGCTTGAGTAAATACATGATTTAAATATAGTGTTATTATTGAAATAAATAAGGTAAAATTGAGCCGGAAAGTCTTGGATGTTACACCTAGCCATTGAACCAGACAATCTACCCTGCATACCAGCCTCATTACAGCATGTTGTTACACAATATACGACTGTTTTTGAAGAGCCTCAGGACCCACCCCAGTTAGATCACAAGACCATTCAATTCCGCTATTACCAAACTCAACACCACCTAATATCCGCCCTTACCGATACCCTCACTCCCAAAAAACTGAGATAGAAAAACAAGTAGAGCAGTTAATGGCAGACGGCTTTATCCAGCCAAGCACTAGTCCTTTTTCTAGTCCAGTCTTACTAGTAAAGAAAAAAGGACAATACGTGGCGAATGTGCATCGATTACCGGGCCCTTAACAAAATAACCATAGCCGACAAATACCCTATACCTAACATTGACGAGTTACTTGAATTATATGGGGCAAGGGTATTTTCAAAACTCGATTTACGATCAGGGTATTATCAAATCAGAGTGACAGCCCAGGATGTCTAAAAAACAGCTTTTAGGACCCATTTGGGTCATTACGAATTCAAGGTTATGCCTTTTGGCTTAACTAACGCTCCTTCTACGTTTCAGGCTGTTATGAACGATTTATTTCGTCCTTATTTACGACGTTTTATACTTGTGTTCTTTGATGACATCTTAATTTACAGCTCAAGTATGGAGCAACACCAGTCCCATCTAGAACAGACCTTAAAATTACTACAGGACAACCGATTTTTTGCCAAATTACCAAATTGCTGCTTTGGGCAAGAACGAGTTTTGTTTTTGGGTCATGTAATTAGTTCGAAAGGAGTTAGTGTGGAAGAAGAAAAGATTTCAACCAATTCGAGCACCATTTTGTTAATTCTTTACACCTACAGCTTCATTTTTATCCATGGAATTAAAGCCCTAGTTAATTGGGGCTCTTAACATCAAATCGATCGAAACCCAAATTCTAGGGTTCATACGAAACCCAATTTGGGGCTTTTGATTCTAGACTCGATCATAATCTAATTAATTCACATGGTTAGCTTCGAAATCAGTCACTCATCGAAAGCTCTATGTTTATTTTATCAATTAACATCGAATTGATCACAATCCGTAATCTAGGGTTCGTTCATACCACAATTTGTGGGTTTCGATATTAAACACTGTTTCAATCAAATTAAACCACATGGTTGGATTCGCAAACCCCCGATTATCAAAAGCCCTATGAATCTAACCATTTTTAATATCGAATTCAACAAATTTGATTCTTAGTTCTAAAACTAGGGTTTCGGTTTTGGTTCTAAAATTAAACGATTTTATGATTTAAGATTTTGCAATTAACCACCACCATCAGACTCGCATGGATTTATTCATCAAAACCCCCATATTATCCTGTGAAATCACAATCGAATTGATGGGTTGTAGCTTGGTCGATCGCGGGTGTATGTCGGGGAGGGGCACACTGGATTTCTTGATTAAAACCCATTCCAATCGGGTTTAGAATGCGATGCCCTAGCGGGTGTGATGGTTAAGGCGTTGGAATGAGAGGGAGGGGACCCGGGTTCGAGTCCCCCTCCACTTTTTTTACTTGTTTCTATTTTTAAAAGCTTTATTTAAAATCAGTTTTAATCCCCATGCCACTATATTATTAAATAATGTGTTTTGAACAGGAAAATCAACCCGCCGGCTCGGGTTTAGCCTCGTACCTTTTACTTTTAATTAAATTGTATTTAAATATATATATTATAACCGTTATCTCAATTAAAAATAATATATTATAATATCGTTCGGTTATAATATTTTGTATAACGTTTTAAAACAATAAATAGTGTAATTATTTATAATATTTTACACTCGTTGTTAGCTTCGAATAAAATATAAAAAATTATTATTTTATCGCATAATTAATTATGGTAATACTTATAAATCTAAAAATAATATATGTGTTATATTATTTTCATAGACCATTGTGTAATGACGAAATCGTTCGAATATATTTATTATATTATTTTGTTAGTCGTCGCGTAACGTATTTAACTTAATTATTATATTAAGAAACCCTTATTTCTTGACTATTAGAGCGTTCTTTAGGACGTTAAATCTTTCCGCATTGTCGTCACACTTCCTGTTACATCCCTAATTATTGTTTATAAATCTAGGGCATACGTAAGACGTGCGGTCTAACACTTGTGCACCAAATCTCATACTTGTGTAATACTACCTACTACGCAGATCATGTGAGTTTTCACGGCCCCTTTTTACGGTTTTAATCTGGGGGAGAAAACATGATTAAACTATTTTGAGATTTTGTAATTCGTATGTTATCGATGTTAAAGCTAAGCGTAACACGCTATCACAGAAAGTCCTCATCTTATATCGGACCGTTAATATGGATCTTAGCGAGGTAATATTTAGTAGTACTACTGGGTTTGACAAATCCCACCCGCGTTAGTCGCGCTAACTCGATTAGAGATCGAACGGGTGAAATGTTAGCCTACTCACACCGCCAGTGTTGATAGACCTGGCAGGAGGCAAATAAACAAACAGTCAGCTACGGTTGCGAGCGCTTGAGTTAAACATGAATGTAGGTTAGCTACCTATAGATACATACTGAATGATCATAAATCTGGTAAACTCTTATTTATATATTGAAACCTGTGAACTCACCAACCTCGTGTTGACATATTTTCTTACATGTTTTCTCAGGTCGCTAAGATAAGGCACAAGTTCACATTAGGGCATGCATGGGATTTATCTATTTTGATTGTTGCTTATTTGTGTTTGTTTGGATTATTTTGTATTGTACTTGGTTTGTTTGGACTTTTGACTTTTGGTTTGGGCGCGTGTGTTTCGCGCATTTACTTTTCTTTTCGCTTCCGCATTGAAACTCTGATAGATATAATATTTTCATTTGAGTCCCATGTAGAGTCGTTCAAAGTAACTAATGTCTGAGATCCTGGTTCGTCACTTCCCAAACGGTAAAACTCCGTTAGTTGAAATTTGGGGGTGTGACAGACTGGTATCAGAGCCATTAGTTATAGAGAACTAGGATTGCATACTAGACTATAGCCTCACACATTAGTTACATGTCATTTGGATGTTTGGCACTTATATATATTGTTATAGGAACATGTCATCAACTCCACCTCCATCATCTAAGGCACCAGGACATAAGGCACCTATCCTATCATCCTCGGAGCCCAAAAGGCGCCGGACTAGTTCCAGTGACTATTCAGTTGATCAGGGAGAAACGAGCAACGCGCAAGCAATGAATTTTGCTCGCAATTGGAACACATACCCGCAAATGATCCAAAGATGGATCGAAATGGGAAATGTCCCATCACCATACTTTGGTTCTGCTTCCTCATTATCTACCTTACCTAGCTTGCCATGCACTATGGAACAAGCTTTTGCAACCTTTGTATTTTACATGTCTAGGGAGTTGAGTATTGTGAAAGATGCTACTGATGAGATACCTGACATTCTGAAGAGAGAGTCTCAAATAGAGGAGAATAAGGTAGGGATAGAGCTTTTGACCGCTGAACTAGCAGTAACGGATCAAGTCCATAACGTCTTGGTGGATCGGGTGACACATTTGGAGACGAGGGTGGACACCTCGAACAATGATATGGAAGGAGTTCTGGAGAGAGTGGCTGCTCTGGAAGCTCAGCTACATGTAGCAAACCATACTGCTGAAGGTCTTCAAGAGAGGGTGACTCACTTGGAAGCCCAACTGCAAACAACTCTATTTCCTGAGAAGATTCCACTTTCTGACGGAGAGGAAGAGCCCTTGGAGGAGGAGCCCTTCGAGGATGAGCCCTTGGAGGAGGAGCCCCCTGAGGAGGAACTAGTAGAGATCGATGATGCACAATCATATGTTTCTTCTGATGATGAAGATGTTTGATGATCTTCCTATTCTATCTTCCCTTTTCATGCATGTTTTGCTTTTGTTATTTCTCTTTTCAAACCTAGATGGGTAAGGTTGTTCCCATTCAATAAAAGCATGAGAAGTTTAATGTTTGAGTTATTTATTTTGTAGCCTTACAATTTATTTAATTTTCAAAATATTAGATGTTGTATTTCTTTACTCGTACATAAATAATGTTTAATATGTGATATATTTCTCATTGTTTTGTATTTGTGAATGTGTAGAATCATGTCAGGGAGAGAACGTGGAGGTCGTGCTGGTGGCCGAGGTACCATTAACATGACGGCAGCGGAAATAGCGGCACTAATAAATGATAGTGTGGCGGAGGCTCTAGCAGCACAGAATGCTTCAGGTAAATGCTTTAGCTATTGACTAATGATGTCAATTCATTTCTTAAAAAGCCTGTCCTAAACTCTATAATCCCAATCCTATTTTGTTTCTGACTCCAGGCCCACAAAACCCGCAACCAGCCTGCACCTTCAAGGCATTCATGGATTGTAAGCCCCACGCCTTTAGTGGAGCTGAAGGAGCTATCAGACTACTTCGTTGGTTTGAGAAAGTAGAATCAGTGATTGCCATGTGCAACTGCCCAGTGGCTAATCAGGTCAAGTTTGTCGCTAGAACTTTGGAGGGCCCGGCTCTCACATGGTGGAACGCCCATGTCCAAATGTTGGGTCTGGCCATGGCAAATGGACTTCCGTGGGAGGAATTTAAATCGATGATGAAGGAGGAGTACTGTCCTCGCGATGAAATTCAGAAGTTAGAGGGAGAGTTCTGGAACTTAAAGATGGAGGGTTCTGAAATTGAACTCTATACCACGCGTTCACATGAACTTGCTACTATGTGCCCTCATATGGTGACCCCTGATTACAAGAGAATTGAACTATATATTGGAGGTCTAGTGCCTCAAATACAAAGCATGGTTACTTCATCCAACCCTACCACTATCCAGCAGACTATCCGCCTTTCCCATAAGTTAACCGATCAGGCGGTGACTCAAGGGACTCTACCTCCGAGAGGTTCGGTCTCTAAATCCACCGATAATCATAAACGCAAGTTTGACCACCACACCAATAACCACTCCAAATCTCACTCCAAAGTACCCAAGCCCAACCAACCCCAGTTTAACCAACCGCAGCAGCAGCGTAGGTTTGAGCATGCTAAGAACTTCAACCAGTCGACTCTTCAGGTCAAAACCAGGGTAGTTACGCGGGAAAGTCTCCTAAGTGTAACAAGTGAAACTTCCATCACTCCGGGTTTTGCAATCGTTGTCAGCGGTGTGGCAAAATAGGTCATGCTGCCAAAGATTGTAGGGGTGAATTACAAGCCAAGCAGCCTTTTCAACAGCCTGGATTTACAAAGGGTTGTTTTGAGTGTGGGAAGGACGGACATATTCGAAAGAATTGTCCTCAATTGAAGAAAGGGGGTAAAGGAAACCACAACCCTAACCAGAATAACAACAATGGGGGTAACAATGGCAATGGTGGATGAAATGGTGCGAAGGGACGAGCCTTCGTGCTAGGATCTGGAGAAGCTCGTTATGATCATAATGTGGTCACCGATAAGTTTCTCTTAAATAATTACTTTGCTTCTGTCCTTTTTGACACTGGTGCTGATAGAAGTTTTATATCTAAGAAACTTAGTGATATGATAAAAGGAACTTCAACTCTGTTAGAAGCTAAGTATATAATAGAGATAGTTGATGACCAAATAATTGAAGTAACTCACATTCTTAAGGGATGTAAGCTTGAGCTAGCTAGACATATACTTGATATCGACCTTGTGCCGGTCACACTTGGTAGTTTTGATGTAATTGTCAGCATGGATTGGTTATCTAAAAACCAAGCTGAAATTATCTGTCATGAGAAGATTGTTCGTATTCCTCTCCCGAGTGGAGAAACCCTTTCCGTTCAGGGCGAAAAAGTTGGTGCAGTCATGGGCATCATATCTTTTATGAAAGCACAGAAGTGCCTTCGAAAGGGATATACGGCTATTTTGGCTCTCGTTGCTGAGCAGTCGTCAGAAGAGAAAAAGATTGATGATATTCCCGTCGTTAGTGAATTTTTAGAAGTATTCCCCGAGGATCTGCCTGGTCTGCCACCACACCAACAGGTTGAATTCCAAATTGATCTAGCACCCGGAGCGGCACCGATTGCTCGGGCACCTTACAGACTAGCACCTAGTGAATTGCAAGAGCTATCTACTCAGTTATAGGAATTGTTAGATAAAGGTTTCATCTGACCTAGCTCATCGCCATGGGGAGCTCCAGTCCTGTTTGTCAAGAAGAAGGACGGAACTTTCCGTATGTGTATTGACTACCGTGAACTGAATAAAGTCACAATCAAGAATCGTTATCCTTTGCCTCGTATAGATGACCTTTTTGATCAACTCCAAGGATCAAGTTTCTATTCCAAGATAGATCTCAGGTCCGGTTACCATCAATTAAGAGTCCGAGATGAGGATATTTCTAAGACTGCTTTCAGGACAAGGTACAGCCACTATGAATTTATGGTCATGCCTTTCGGATTAACCAACGCACCTGCGGTATTCATGGACCTCATGAACCGTGTGTGTAAGCCTTACCTTGACCAATTCGTCATCGTTTTCATCGACGACATTCTCATTTATTCCAAGAACAAGGAGGAACATGAGGAACATCTACGTCTAATTTTGGAATTACTTAAAAGGGAGCAACTATATGCTAATTTTTCCAAGTGTGAATTTTGGATCCGGGAGGTTCAATTCTTAGGACATGTGGTTAACGAGAAAGGAATACATGTCGACCCATCAAAGATAGAATCCATCAAGAATTGGGCAACACCGATGACTCCGACTGAGGCGCGACAATTTCTGGGATTGGCTGATTATTACCGTCGATTCATTGAGGGATTTTCAAAAATTGCACAACCTCTCACTGCCTTAACTCAAAAGGGTAAAGCCTATAACTGGGGCGATAACCAAGAGTCAGCATTCCAACATCTTAAACAGAAACTTTGCAGTGCACCTATTCTAGCTCTTCCGGAAGAAACGGATGATTTTGTGGTGTATTGTGACGCGTCTATTCAGGGTCTAGGTTGTGTGTTAATGCAACGAGAAAAGGTGATCGTGTATGCTTCGCGTCAACTAAAGGTTCACGAGAAAAACTACACCACTCATGACTTAGAGTTGGGAGCTGTAGTTTTCGCACTTAAGATATGGAGACATTACTTTTACGGTATCAAATGCACCATCTACACCGATCACAAGAGTCTTCAGCACATCTTCGAGCAGAAAGAGTTGAACATGCGACAACGTCGTTGGGTCGAACTCTTAAATAATTATGACTGTGCGATCCGGTACCACCCGGGTAAAGCTAATGTTGTAGCTGATGCCCTAAGTCGAAAGGAAACGAAACCCAAACGAGTTCGAGCATTACAGCTTACTATTCATCTCGGATTACCTGACAAAATCTGTAGTGCTCAACTCGAAGCCCTGAAGGAGGAAAACCTACAGCTGGAAAGTATGCGTGGTATGGAAGCACAACTCGAGGTCAAATCTGACAGTATTCGCTACTTCGTCGAGCGAATATGGGTTCCAGTATTCGGAAACCTAAGGGAACTAGTCATGGATGAGGCTCATAAATCTCGTTACTCTATACATTCAGGTTCCGACAAGATGTATCATGACCTAAAGGTGCTATATTGGTGGCCGAAGATGAAGGCTGATATAGCCACTTATGTGAGTAAGTGTCTGACCTGCGCGAAGGTCAAAGTTGAATATCAAAAGCCATCCAGTCTTCTACAACAACCAGAAATTCCCATGTGGAAATGGGAACAAATCTCCATGGACTTTATTACAAAACTTCCACGAACTCCTACCGGATGTGATACCATTTGGGTAATTGTTGACCGTTTAACAAAGTCCGCTCACTTCTTAGCAATCAAGGAAACCGACAAAATGGATAAGCTTACTCATACTTACTTGAAAGAAATAGTCTCTCGGCACGGGGTGCTAATCTCTATCATTTCGGATCGTGATGCACGATTCACTTCTCGTTTCTGGCAGTCGTTACATAAAGCTTTAGGTACGCGTCTAGATATGAGCACAGCATACCATCCTCAAACTGATGGCTAGACAGAACGTACTATTCAAACTCTGGAGGACATGCTACGAGCTTGTGTGATTGAAAAAGGTAACACTTGGGAGTCTCACCTACCGTTGGTGGAGTTCTCCTACAACAACAGTTATCACACTAGCATCAAGGCAGCTCCATCTGAAGCACTATATGGATGGAAATGCCGTTCTCCTATTTGTTGGGCCGAGGTTAGGGATAGTCAACTTACAGGTCCTGAACTTGTATTCGAAACTTCCGAAAAGATTGTTCAAATCCGAAACCGTATGGCGGCAGCTCGTGATCGTCAAAAGAGATATGCCGACAAGCGTCGTAAACCCTTAGGGAAGGTGTCATTCGCTTCGGGAAGCGAGGTAAACTAAACCCTCGTTATGTTCGACCTTTCAAGATAGTAAAGAGAATTGGCCCAGTCGCGTATCAACTGGACCTGCCGGAAGGACTTAGTGGAGTACACGATGTCTTTCACATCTCAAATTTGAAGAAATGTTTTGCAGAAAAGTCCCTCGCGGTTCCTCTTGAGGAACTACATATTGATGAATAGTTACGTTTCATCGAAGAACCCGTGGAAATTATGGATAGGGAAGTCAAAACGTTAAAGCACAGTAAAATCCCTATTGTCAGAGTTCGTTGGAACTCGAAACGCGGACCGGAATTCACGTGGGAGTGTGAGGATCAGATGATGCGCAAATATCCTAATATGTTCAAGCACTCCGCGTCAAATTCTTAAGGTACTATTTTAATTTTCGGGACGAAAATTTTTTCAACTATGGGATGATGTGATATTTCGGGAAAATTTTTTTTATTATTTAATTTTCGGGACGAAAATTCTTTCAACTAGGGGATGATGTGACAATCCGGACTTTTCAGTTAGTTTCGTTAAGTTTTCTGTTAAAACCTAACCCAGTTAACTCAATATTAAACCCCAAGGACTGATTCTGTCACAAATCAAACTTAAAACTACAAGGAGTAGTTGTGTAAATATGCAAAATCAAATCAGTTGACTCCACAAAGTCAAAATCAGGAAGTTTTGGTTCCTGTTGACTTTTACAAGTCAAAACCGTATGCATTAGACCCAAATTCGAGCTTTGTAACGGAAATTCATGGGAATTGTAACCGAAATACACGATCTCTATCATAAACGCCCCTCATTAGAGCCTTTACACCGTCATTTATTCGAATTCAAGATCAATTATGAGGAGTGGAGTTGTAACCGTCGACCCATATCATGAATTCATCAAATTCGGCGAATGCTCATATGATTTTCACAAATCGAACTCTCACACACCTTAGTCGCATCCAGAAGAAGCAATTCCATACGTCATTTCCATCTGAGAAGTGGTCGAAGTCGACGAGGATCAATGCCGCTAGGGGTCGGAACAAGTTCTAGTCGAACTCAACCAATTAGAGCACCATTTTGGTAATTCTTTACACCTATAGCTTCGTTTTTATCCATGGAATTAAAGCCCTATGTTAATTGGGGCTCTTAACATCAAATCGATCGAAACCCAAATTATAGGGTTCATACGAAACCCAATTTGGGGCTTTTGATTCTAGACTCGATCATAATCCAATTAATTCACATGGTTAGCTTCGAAATCACTCACTCATCGAAAGACCTATGTTTATTTTATCAATTAACATCGAATTGATCACAATCCGTAATCTAGGGTTCGTTCATACCTCAATTTGGGGGTTTCGATATTAAACACTGTTTCAATCAAATTAAACCACATGGTTGGATTCGCAAACCCTCGATTATCAAAAGCCATATGAATCTAACCATTTTTGATATCGAATTCAATAGATTTGATTCTTAGTTCTAAAACTAGGGTTTCGGTTTTGGTTCTAAAATTAAACGATTTTATGATTTAAGATTTTGCAATTAACCACCACCATCAGACTCGCATGGATTTATTCATCAAAACCCCCATATCATCTTGTGAAATCACAATCGAATTGATGGGTTGTAGCTTGGATCGATCGCGGGTGTATGTGGGGGAGGGGCACACTGGATTTCTTGATTAAAACCCATTCCAATCGGGTTTAGAATGCGATGCCCTAGCGGGTGTGATGGTTAAGGCGTTGGACTGAGAGGGAGGGGACCCGGGTTCGAGTCCCCCTCCACTTTTTTTACTTGTTTCTATTTTTTAAAAGCTTTATTTAAAATCAGTTTTAATCCCCATGCTATTATATTATTAAATATTGTGTTTTGAATAGGAAATCAACCCGTCTGCTCGGGTTTAGCCTCGTACCTTGTACTTTTAATTAAATTGTATTTAAATATATATATTATAACCGTTATCTCAATTAAAAATAATATATTATAATATCGTTCGGTTATAATATTTTGTATAACGTTTTAAAACAATAAATAGTGTAATTATTTATAATATTTTACACTCGTTGTTAGCTTCGAATAAAATAATAAATTTATTATTTTATCGCATAATCAATTATGGTAATACTTATAAATCTAAAAATAATATATGTGTTATATTATTTTCATAGACCATTGTGTAATGACGAAATCGTTCGAATATATTTATTATATTATTTTGTTAGTCGTCGCGTAACGTATTTAACTTGATTATTATATTAAGAAACCCTTATTTCCGTGGACGCATTCGTCTACTCTTGACTATTTGAGCGTTCTTTAGGACGTTAAATCTTTCCGCATTGTCGTCACACTTCCCATTACATCCCTAATTGTTGTTTATAAATCTAGGGCATACGTAAGACGTGCAGTCTAACACTTGTGCACCAAATCTCATACTTGTGTAATACTACCTACTACGCAGATCAGGTGAGTTTTCACGGCCCCTTTTTATTGTTTTAATCTGGGGAGAAAACATGATTAAACTATTTTGAGATTTTGTAATTCGTATGTTATCGATGTTAAAGCTAAGCGTAACACGCTATCACAGAAAGTCCTCATCTTATATCGAACCGTTAATATGGATCTTAGCGAGGTGATATTTAGTAGTACTATTGGGTTTGACAAATCCCACCCGCGTTAGTCGCGCTAACTCGATTAGAGATCGAACGGGTGAAATGTTATCCTAATCACACCGCCAGTGTTGATAGACCTGGCAGGAGGCAAATAAACAAATAGTTAGTTTCGGTTGCGAGCGCTTGAGTTAAACATGAACATAGGTTAGCTACCTATAGATACATACTGAATGATCATAAATCTGGTAAACGCTTATTTATATATTGAAACCTGTGAACTCACCAACCTCGTGTTGACATATTTTCTTACATGTTTTCTCAGGTTGCTAAGATAAGGCACAGGTGCACATTAGGACATGCATGGGATTCATCTATTTTGATTGTTGCTTATTTGTGTTTGTTTGGATTATTTTGTATTGTACTCGGTTTGTTTGGACTTTTGGACTTTTGGTTTGGGCGCGTGTGTTTCGCGCATTTACTTTTCTTTTCGCTTCCGCATTGAAACTCTGATAGATATAATATTTTCATTTGAGTCCCATGTAGAGTCGTTCAAAGTAACTAATGTCTGAGATCCTGGTTCGTCACTTCCCAAACGGTAAAACTCCGTTAGTTGAAATTTGGGGGTGTGACACTTATAGCCCGATCGCTCACTGATTTAAATAAGAAGGACGTTTTTACATGGTCAGAGGTAGCCCTTAAAGCCTTCAATGACCTGAAACAGGAGTTGCTAACTACACCAGTTTTGAGGTTGCCAGATTTCTCTAAACCCTTTGTTGTAGAGTGTGACGCGTCATCAGACGGAGTTGGGGCAACACTCTCACAGGAGGACCACCCCGTGGCCAATTTCAGTAAGGGATTCTCCCCATCTAACTGATTTAAGTCAGCTTACGACAGGGAGCTATTGGCACTAGTCCCCGCAGTCCAAAAATGGAGCCATTACTTGCTTGGTCGGCACTTCCTCATTCGCACCGATCACTACACCCTTAAGTTCTTATTAGAACAACACATCACCACTACAGAGCAGCAAAGGCTTCTGTTAAAACTCATGCCTTATGATTTTTCAATTGTTCATAAGGCTGGGAAAGAGAACAAGGGGGCAGATGCCTTGTCTCGCCGACCCCACTCTGGAGAATTATTAACACTTATCGTCCCCTTTTGTGTTGAGGTAGCTGACATCAAAGCATGGTTGCTAACTGATTCATTTACTAGCGATCTGATCAAGAAGTTACCAAAAGATCCTTTATCCGTCCCTGATTTCTTGCTGTAAGCTTTTGTTTCATCATGGACGGATGGTGATTCTAGAGACACTCTCAAACTCAAGCTGTTACAAGAAGCGCATGACACTCCAATCGATGGTCATGGAGGTTTTTTAAAAACTTACAAACGACTCTCTTCTCGTTACTATTGGCTAAGGATGAAACAAGATGTCAGGGAGTTTGTCCAGCAATGTGTAATATGTCAGCAACAAAAGTACCAGACTTTGGCTCCCACTGGATTACTTCAACCCCTACCCATTCCCAATCAGATTTGGGAGGATGTTTCCATGGACTTCATCGCTGGTTTACCACCATCTAGTCGTTTCGATACGATTTTAGTTGTGGTGGATCGTTTAAGCAAATATGCTCATTTCATTTGCTTATCTTATCCTTACACGGCTAAAGGAGTAGCAACGGTTTTTTTGTAAGGAAATAGTCAGGTTGCATGGCTTCCCCCGTTCCATCGTTTCTAATCGAGATGTTGTCTTCCTCAACAACTTTTGGCAAGAATTGTTCCGATTAAGCCAGACAAAATTAAAGCTGAGTACGAGTTACCACCCTCAAACGGATGGCCAAACCGAAGTTCTGAATCGCTGTTTAGAAGCTTACTTACGTTGCTTTGCTTGTGAACAACCAACCAAATGGAGTGCGTACTTACCATGGGCTGAATATTCGTATAACACCGGGTACCACACGGCCACCAACACCACTCCATTCTCTGTTGTGTATGACCGGGAACCTCCCTTGCTATTCCCCTATGTCACAGGAGAAACAAAAAACGCAGAGCTGGAACAACAGTTAGTTGATCGAGATGATATGGTAAAGCTTCTTCGTCAAAACCTCTAAAAGGCCCAAGACAGAATGAGAAACCAAGCAAATAAGAAACGATGGGAACTCACGTTTCAGGTTGGTGATTATGTGTTCTTGAAGATTCAACCGTATCGCCAAAAGACTTTGGCTAAACGTCGATATGAGAAGCTGTCTCCAAGGTTTTTTTGGGCCATATCGTATTAAACGAACAGTGGGTCCAGTCGCTTATGAATTGGAATTACCACCCGAAGCTAGAATCCACCCGGTATTTCACATTTCGATGCTTAAACCTGCCCATGGTTCTTTTTCCTCGGTACCAACTACCCCATTACCCATCACCAAAGACTGGGAAATTAATTTACATCCTAACTTGGTCATCACTCATCGATGGGTCTATGAAGCTGGCCAACCCGTCCTAGAATTGTTGATTTCATGGTGTAATCGCCCTACAGAAGAATCTACGTGGAAAACCTATGATCTAGTGGCTGAGCAATTTCCTGCATTCCGCCTTGAGGACAAGACGTTTTACCGGGAGGGAAGTAATGATAAAGGTCCACCATTGAAGTGTAAATCACTGGATGACTTTATACAATCAATTTAATAAATGATCATCCAAGAAATTAGGGAGGAGATTTCTGCCCTTAATTTGAGTATTTGAATAGTATAAATAAGAGGCTAGTTTTTCATTATCATCATTGAGAATTATTTTAATTTCCTTGTTCTTGTAATCGGAGACCGTGCCCCTCTCGAATCGGGCCACTATCTTTTGTTTCTAATAAAATCTAGCCTGTTTTCATCTTCATCAATTCTGTACTTATCGGAATCCCTCCCTTTTTTTCTTTTCTTTTCTCCTTCTTTCCTTTCTTTCTATTTCTTTACAATTTGGAATGATGGATTTTAGCATTAAAATCCCTCACTTTCTCTTATCTTCCTTTCTCTGCATAAAAAAAACTCTGGAACACCAATTTTCCATACTTTCTTCCAAATCATTTCTATTCTCTCCTTAAATGAAACTCGAGAACACATATGACCAAACAACGAAGAGCACAAGTTCAATCGTCATGACATACTATAATTTATGAATTACGAATGAAAATGAATTTGTAAGTCAAACATTGCAACTTATGTTACAAAACCCACTATGCAAATTGCTTTATGTTATTTCATCCAACATTGCACAGTATGTTGTATCCAAATACAATACAAACATGTTCCAGACTCCTAAATCTATGTCTATAACGACTTGCAATGCATACCAAACATTGATCTGGATTAAACAATGAAAATGATAATGGTCACCTCAAGGAAATAAGCAATATTATATGATAAATACAAAAAAAACGCTTCATATTAACGGGGTTGATCTTCTACCTCCTATAAGATTGCTCCACAACTGTTTTCTATACTGCAATTAAAAATGATAACGCTTTTAAAAATTACAACATACCCTTATTTTGATGCTTCCTCTGGACCAGTCTCTGTGACGTTTTGCATTTCAAGCAGTTTTTGCTGCTCCTCTTCTATTACCTCTTGTGGCTCTACTTCTTTGACATTAGGCTTGGGCTTGTTGCTTGTGTACATAACCCCACCAAACATACAAATCAAAAGACCAATTGTTACGATAAATGTCGAATGTTTATCCCAAACCATCAAATTGATTACCACCTTTAACAGCTTGTTCACAATGCCAAGCACAGTGAAACTAGTAGCAGATATAGCCCTACGACAAGATAATCCAAAGAAAGAAATCGCCAGACCAAACAAGCATGATAACGCCACAGGAAAAATCACCTCAAAAGAATACCAATCTGTATACATACACTGTCTTCTATTTAACGCAACATGTTTGTTGAATTGCAGTGGGCATCCCCTTTGACCTTCAGTCTGCTCTCCTCCACATGTAAGGCTTCTGACTTTGCAATTGCCTATTCCTGAGATGTTGTGTTTTGTGATTCATACTTTCTATTGCACTTAAGTATGTCATTAATCTGAAATTACAAACCTACTTTTCTCTTCACACCAACTCAATTTCAGTTGTGAAAAACTGTAATTTGACAACATATTTCAAAACTCTTGTGCACTGACTGTCACAATTCACAATATGTAGAATTCACATTATTATGCCTGCTTATTAAACAAGTCAAAATGAAAGAAACAAACTTCTTTTTCACATCCAACCGATGCACTGCATATACATAAAAAAGCATGCCCCCTTTGATTGTACAGTTACAACATATAGCCTACTAAGACCAGTATCAAAGAGATATACAACACAAACTCCATGTGATTACCGCTCGAAGAAGGGGGAGAATTAGGATTTTGGACTTGCGTTCCGCTTTCCTTTGTGCAACTGTAATTACAACGACTTGGTTGAACTACTCTGTACACACCCGTGCTTGCCAAAATATATACATCTTTCTTGTTATCTTCTCCAAATGAGTATATGTAACCTAAAGCAGCTAAGTTTGTGTTTGGTACAGAACTGCACTCTAAAGGAGAATCATGGGCACAACCGAATGGGATTGAAGTTGAAGTAAAGTTCCCACTATTCACTGGAGTTTCAGCAGCTGCCCATAAAGCAGTGGCATACAGATCTGCATACAGGTAACTAAACATCCCTTTACAGTTAGACCCCTTGCCGACAGTCAATATCAAAAGTTTGTTTCAGATATTTCAAACAGAATCGAGCAAGTATGAATGACAAGTTGATCTTTAAGAAGCTAGTGATGGAACTAAAAAGATAGAAAAATGTTGATATTTTTACCTGCCATACATGCATGGATCAGTAGTAGAACGATAAAAGCTCCCGCCTGTTATTGCTGCAGAACCCTCCTTTTTGTTTACATCAGAGTGGTTATATCCCATTGCTGGAAAGATAAGATCAGACATATTCATATTGGCAGAGTCAACAGGAAGGTGGCCTTCATATATACTCCATCCATAGTTTCCACCCTTGGTAATAACATCAATCTCTTCATAACGATCCTGATCAATCATATCACTACACTCAAGTTTTGTACATAGCAAGGAACTTAGAATGCTTTTAAATCTGTATGAACCTCACCTGACCAACATCTGTGCAGAGGAAGTAAGAAGGCCTTTGAGAATCAAAGCTACAACGCCAAGGATTTCTGAGTCCTAGGGCCCATATCTCAGGCAACAATTCTTTATCTTCATAGTAAGGGTTGTCACGCGGGATTGAATAATTTCCCCATAGACTCAGATCATCTGGAAAAATTTGTGGATTATTATTCAAAAGGAAAATTGAAGAGAGGTTAAACCAAATACTTACTAGGTGCCGTATCGACATCCACTCTCATGATCTTTCCAAGCAAAGACTTCTTGTTTTGAGCTAAGCTGAAAGGACCATTTCTGCCACCACCATCTCCCAACATTATATACAGATACCCATCATGAGGCCCAAAAAGAATCTGACCACCATGACTGTTTGTAAACGGAAGCCCTATAGTTAATATCCTCCTCACCTCTGTAGGTTTCCCTTTTGTTGCCTGCAAACATTAACATATTAGAAATTAGTTGATGCTGTAGAACGAAAACATCCTCAAATTTTTTTTTCGGTACCTTGGCAGGCTCTGATGATGTCCCATTGACAGTGTACTCTGCCACAACATTATGATACTGGCACGGGTGATTTGCTCCTATTTTTGAAGGGTCACAACCAACATCTGAGTTACAACCACACCTCCCTGAACACGTGGTGGACGTTTCTTTGTCACAGTTGAAGGAGACAAAGAAACGTCCGTTTTGGGTGAAGTGCGGATGAAATGCTATCCCCATCAACCCAAACACGGTATCATATTTGATTTGATCTGTTAAATCTACAAAAGGGTTAGATTCATCTATTCCCAATGGTTGTCCAGAACCGTGTGTAGGAAGGGTTGCTAGCCATATTTTTCCAGGCTGGTCGGAGAAGAAGGCACGGTCTGACCCATCTGGATGAGCAGCCATATTGATATAGCCTTTATCTCCAAGCCTTTCAAGACACAAGCCGTTTGGAGGAACCGAGGTTGGTGTTGAGTTAAGCTGGATCGGTCTCCCATTGAAACACTCATTGTCTGGTCTAGCACTAAATGCAGTACAGAAGTCGCTTCTTGATTGCCACAGATCTGTGAGCTTGGATGTGGCGTTTTGTGGCAACCCACCAGCACCTTGTAATGAAGGCGCAAATGGGGAATTTGTCATCGACACGTTTTGGCATTTGTCCCATACATTTGTACAAAAACTAGTTGCAGATTGGTTTGAAATAGGAGAGTCACAAAGAAGCGGAATCTGTGTTTCAAGTTTGAATAGGGTTGCCGCGAACGGATCACATGTCTGAAAATTAATTAGTTTTTAGTCTATCGTATTAACGCTCCTATTGTAATTTGCATCATCATCATCATCATCACAAATTGATATACATGCAGGCTAATTCAAATTAAAACTTAATTTGAATTGGTTATATTTAAAATCCTCCTGGACTAGTTTAAGGACGCGGGGGTTGGATTAATATCTCTTGGCAAGGAATAATTGGTTAGCGGTGATAATATGAATGTATAAATGAAATTTGTTCATATATATGTTTTTAAATTTCATATGAGACAAATAGACATCTGCGATCTTTAATGTTGAGTGTGTATGAGGGTACTTACAGCACAAAGAATTGATTTGATAGAAGAAGCACAATCATGATCCGAGATGTTGATGGCTTCAAACTGCATCTGCAGTTGGGAGTCTTTGGTGGAGTCACAACACACCTTCCCCTTGTACGGACAAAATGTAAGAGCTTCCTTTGCAATCATAGGTGCCTCTTATCCACATATTACACACACGTCATTCATCATAAAAAAAAACTAGTGTCTGTTTATGAAAACTAAATAAAGAGAGACTCACTCAAGCTGGTGCACATGGGTAGTGTGGAAGAAGGGTGAGGGTACACAAGTAAAAGACAAAGCAAGGGAAGAAAAGCTTCCATCTTTATGACAGATAATAATAATAATATCTCCTTTCCTTGTTTGTATGTATGGGTTGTTTATCCCCAATTTTTTCAAACTCTAACACGTGAAGGTGAAGGTGGTTGTGAGCTTTAAAGACTATGTAGACAAAGAAGAAAAAACAATGAAAACTGACATTTAAATTTAATTAATGCCCCTTTCTTTTTTTTTAAACGTCCCACCTTGTACATCAGTCTACCCATATAATCCTCAAAGAATTCGAATTTACAGAGTGTGTTCCTAGTTTTTATAAAATACACTTTGCAAGGTTCGAACCTATGACCTTCAAAGAGGGAAACCCTTTAAAAAAAAACCCTAACCATCAAGGCATAACCTTGATGGCAATTAATGCCCCTTTCTAAATGAATTTCCATGTTATTCAAACGTTTCTCTCTCCATTGACAATTGATAGTTGAAAATGGCCACCCATCCAATTCCACTAATTCTAAACCAACCGCACTAACAAACTTGTCTTGGCTTTTTTAATTTTTATTAACGCTTTAATTTTATGTGGTGATTTAGGGAGTGTAAGCAAAAAGCTCACGCAGGCAATGTTGGTGGTCTCACTCGTGGTTTAGTGAGTGTGAGCCAGAGTGAGTGGATTTTTTAAAATTTAATTTCTAAACAATTGATATTAATTTTTTAAATAAAAACTTATCATCCGAAATGTTGATCTAAACACATGTCATATAACTTCTAACCTAGAAAATACATGATAATGATTTCAAGGACACTTAAAACTATCAGATGCAACAACAAGTCCAAGTAATAGACAGTTACAAACTATACATGCAAAGTCAATTGCGCCTTACAATCATCGTGTAGTCAAAGACGTTTAGGAATTCTGAAAAAGAAAAAGTGTCGATGGTTTTCAATGAAGTGAATGAATGAGTAAGAGTTTGTAACCTAAGTTTGTGTTCTCTTCCTTTTTATTTTGACTTCGCAAAACCTTAAGTTTATGTATGAAACATGACTTTCTATGAAAGGAAATCGGGTCCTTTAATGATGGAATTCAGGGGGGCTAAACCGCTGTAAGCGTTTGCCACATGATCCGGCCCTTTGAGACCTGGTTATGGACCACATAACTCCAAATGTAGCTCCCCCTGTCTTGCTGGTCCAGGTTGGAGTCCTCTAATTCTTGTCATCAATCTTAGCCTAAAATTTGGTTTGGTTTTGGTGTAGCTATTAAATGATTTTCCAAAGGATTTATTATCTTTGAAGAGGGGTCAAGTTCTATGCTTTTACATAGGTCGACCGGATCTATCTTTGCAACTCGTTCAACAGGTTGGTTTACTTTCTCTTTGCTATCTTTAATTGTGTGAAAACTTCATTTATGGTTTTCTTCTAGGTACTTTCTACAAACAATCAGGAGGATTTTGTATATGGAATGCTTGCATTTCCTCTATTAGAGCTTGGACGAATGGGAGATGCCGAGCAAGCTGCCAAAAAGGGATTTGAAATCAACAAGGCAGATCCATGGTCACAACATGCTGTGAGCTAATCTTGGCCTTAATACTTATTGTTAATATACATGTGTGGCAATTACAACCCATTTACTTAAAAATGGGATGATTTGGGTTATATTTATCTTCAACGAGTAAAATTCTACATTGTAGTAAAAGGCTTACAACACCGTTAATCACTTTATTCAGAAGAATAGATCATAGTTTTTGTAATCCCTCATACTTGTTTCACTATATTTAAAGTTCAAATAATGGGTTGAGGTTGTCGTAATTCCTACAGTAGTTTTAATCAAGTTGGAGCTTTTTTAGGTTATGTGTTCTCATATCTTTTGCAGTTGTGCCATGTTTTCCAATACGAGTGTCGTTTTAAGGAAGAAGTGGAATTTATGGAAGAATGTTCAAAATATTGGGCTCCTTTATCGTCATTCATGTAAGCATACTAAATATGCTACATATATTGTTTAGAAAGAAGGTTGTTGGACATTTGGATTCATATGAATTTATGCACAGGGTTGATTTTAATATTTTTTTATTTCCAAATGAAAACTGTCATCTTTTAATCTATAACAACTTTTTTAGACACTGTGGATGATCAAAACTGTGTTATGCTTACTTGATGTTAATGTGTAGGAACACTCACAACTGGTGGCATGTCGCTCTGTGTTACTTAGAAGGTAACGCCCCCCTTTGAAAAAGTTCGAGAAATTTATGAAAATCGTATCTGGAAAGAGTTGGATAGAAGCGCCCCGTAGAGGTTTTACCCTTTCTTGTTGCATAGGGGTCTGGTATGCCATTTCCAGTTGTAAGTTGTGCTTCGTGGATTTAGGTATACTTGAATGCAGTTGGCTTGTTATTGCGGGTTCATGTAAGAGGCGCAATCCATTTCTTTGAGGACCACTTGAAGATGTTAGCAGGTTATCTATCAGATCGAGTGAGTTAATGCTGTTTTCATCTCTATTAACCAAACAAAGTTTCGGATAATGGATAATAATTTAAACGTTGTCAGGCGGCCTTTTGGTATCTTGAGTGGCACCTTGATTTGTTGATATTATGGGCCTTAGCTTGTACTGGGAAGCCATCCGAAGCTCAGGACTTGCACAATGGCTTAAAATTGAAGTTAGAAAAATCCCTCCTGTTTTTATTCAAATTATATTTTGTCTTACTCTGAATGTTTTGTTCCACTCACACAGGGTTTCTACAATGAACCCAAAGAAGGGAAAGTTAATGCAGAAAGGACTCACGGTTTGTATTCTTAAAACCTCCCCGTGAACTTATTCTTGTAGTTCTTTTGATTTATTATTGAGGAGAAGAATGACACATGTAGTTTACATGATGAGCTGTTATTATTTGGTTTTAGCTTGCAGCAGCTGCATACGAGTATGGGCGAGGTGATTTCACTCGAGCATTAGAGTTGCTTGGTCCAGAGACTTTGATGCCGAAAGCTGTAAGGTATTAAGGAATTATAGTATAACTTAAAAGCAAGTGTCGGTGGCCTTTTCCACCGCTCAACTTTGTAAAATGTCACTTTGACCCCTTCAGGTTTTTAAAGTTTCACGTTTATCCCATTTAGTATATATATTCTGATTTTTCCTTAATAGTTTTTGTTTGTTTGTTTAATTTTTTTTCTCGACGTCCCGGTATAAATTTTGTTCCAAACGAAGTCGTATTCAAAATAGAGTATTTTTAGGTATCGTGGGTTATATCGATTGACGGTTGCGTGCTAGTACTGTGGGAAATGAGACCGACACCAACTGAAAAACATTGGTAACGTTATACAACTGTCTTTTATCTATGTTTCGATCTCCACGACCGAGTCGCTATGATTTCATACGTTATCGTTATGTATTTAACCACGTTTCTTTTTGTGCTTAGCCACCGCCTCAACCGTTTAAGGTCCGCCTCCCGCCGCGGAGCGCGGGACAATTTATTTAACCACGTTTCTTTTTTTTTTGCTTAGCCACGTTAATGTCAACGTCTCAACTGTTTAAGGTCTCGCCGCGGAGTGCCGGGCAACATTATTAGTTACTTGTTAATTACCTATGAAGTTAGATTAAAGACTCTTGAATTGTACTTTGCAGATGGTTGGGGCCTCTGGGGAACAACTTGATGTGTTTAATGAAGTTTGGTATGTTATGTTACTTAATGCAGGAGATGCTGAAAAGGGTAAGACTGGTTGTTGATGTGTGTATTATTTTTACTAAATCTACCACCACTTGTTCACTGCAGGACCTCTTGGGGAGGGGCACCAATTTAAGACTCCTTGGGACAAAGGCCCTTTGGTGTGTTTTATTAATGCTTGTTAATTATATAGAAGTTGTGATTGCGTCTGCAGCGATTGAAGTGATTGAGAAGCAGTTAAAGAAGAGAGGTGGAACCCGCTTTTTATGGCGCTTGTTGGTATAAGATACATGTTTTTTTACTAGTCAAAATCTTTTATGTAAATCATCTGTAAATAATGGTTGGTTTGTTTCAGGAGAGGGGATACTCGACGTTGGGGAAGCAAGAAGCTGAAACTATAGGTGAAAAAGCCAAGGCGTTAGAGACTGCCTACTTCTAACAAAAGACTTGGGACCTGGATGGATGTTATGTTGTGTGTACTGTATGTAATGTAATGTAATATACATACTTGTGTTAGTTATTAAATAATATACTAGTTAAAATGTTTTTTTTTTGAATATTTATCTAGAACGGTGTTGGAGCGAGTATTATCTCCTCTTCAACATGTTATAACATTTACAATTGTGTTAACAATGATTTGCAACTTGCTATGCTTGGGTTTTTGTCTGCGTCTGTTTATTTTGTCCCTGACTGACGCCTGTTTGGGAAGGGCAGATATGCATGGGTGCCCCTTTTACACTTGTTCTTTCTTTCTAATATTAACTTTCCCAGTTAGGGTTTGTAATTGCTATGTTCATGCTATGATATATTTGTTGGACCTAATATGCCCAAGACACAACGTGCAACGATGTTACCTTTGATATATGATCCCAAAAGGTCACACACTAAGCAATTAATCCAATTACGCGTTTAAACATTGTTTAAAGTGTACTACACCCGACTAATGTCAATCGTATTATTGTTTAGTAAAACAATTATATAAAATGAATCAATTCATAGTTAATATATATATTTTATGGAGTTACATAAATTATGCTATGAACATATAAATGTTTATTTATACTATGATTCATTACAAGCATTAGAAAGCATGTATGGGACATTTTTATCTTTATGATCTTTGCAATAAGATAATGTTATTTAAATGTTAATTTATAATTAATATTTATGACATGATCTTTATATATTTTATAAAGATATTGGAAATTTTATATAGCATAAAAGATGGTGAAAATCAACATTGGTTTTTCACTATTGTCCACCAAACTAACCATGGCACCACCTTTATTCTCTCATTTCAAATCGTTGCTAACACTATTGAAATGCATACACATATTTCTTGGTTGACCTTCTGATTTGGAGTTCCAAGTATACTCAAAATAAGCTTGTTGCTTTTGAGATAGAAACCCACTCACGTGGGTTTAGATAAGGTTGAAAATATTGATTTAAAGATCAAGTTTTTCACTTTGAAAAAGGAACATACAAGTAGAAAGAGTAGAGAAAACTCTCTGGAGGAAACACAGAGGAGGCCGAGAGTTTTAGTAGAAAAAAAGTGAAAACTTGGTTTTGAATGCTACTAAACACACCAGAACATCTACAAACATCTTAAACAATAAGGTGGTTTGTTTATGTTCTCAAGGTGGTTCTACATGCTTGTTTCTTGACATTTGAAGAAGGTTTTGGCTAGCACCTTTGGAGCTTGCTTGCTTGGTGTGTTCACTTTTGGAGAGGAAGCATTTGAGTCCTTGTTCATCCATTCTTGTAGCTACCACTACTCATCAAAGGTTGTTTCCTATAAACACCCTATGGTTGATTTTAACTTTCAAGTAACAACATATGGATCCTTGATGGGTTTTGTTTTCCAAAAGTTTTTAGATCTAACATGTTTAAACCGCTTCCGTTGCCAAATGTTTTTAAAAGACATGTTAAAACCCAACAATATTCCCTTTGGGTATATAGCTATGATGGTGGTGATGAGTGTTTAGTTTTTGTTTTGCATTGTAATTTTTACACGGATGGTATTTTCGTTTGCACAAATTGTAAGTATTGTCCTAAGTTTGAAAAACTACATTGATAGTCCACATGTTTGTCAAAACATAACACTGGAGTGGATGAAGTTTAAGTTTTTATGTTAAATTTTTTAAAATGATCATTAAACCCCTTATTATAATAATAAAATATAAGAAAAATTAATTAATAAATATGGAACTTGCCCATATCTTTCTTCTTTACCCAACCCTCCTCTGGCTGACACCACCCTTCGACGACCGATAGCCCCTCCACCCCTAAAATATTGTTGAACCTGAACCTATGTTGGTTCAAGTACCCCATGTAACACAAGACATCCGCAGATCATGTAGAGTTCGTCAAGAACCTGAGAGATATAGTGATTATGAGGTATATATGGTGGATCAGTTCGAACCTACCACCTACAAATCTGCTATATCAGACAAAGAATCCGATAAATGGCTTGAAGTCATGGACGCCGAGATGCAGTCCATGTATGAAAACCAAGTCTGTGATTTGGTTAATCTTCCTCCCAATGGAAAGGTCGTTGGGAGTAAGTGGATTTTCAAGAAGAAAAGGGATGGAAATGTGCATACTTTTAAGGCACAGCTAGTTGTGAAGGGATTCACTCAAACTCAGGGAATTGATTATGAGGATACCTTCTCTCCTGTAGCCATGACTAAATCTATCAGGATATTGATCGTCATTGCCGCTTATCACGACTATGAGATATGGCAAATGGATGTCAAAACAACTTTCCTAATGGACATCTAACTGAGGATGTCTATATGGTTCAGCCAGAAGGTTTTATCGATCCTAAACATCCTGATAAAGTATGCAAGCTTAAAAGATCAATTTATGGATTAAAGCAAGCATCAGGGAGCTGTAATCTTCGTTTTGATGAGAAAATCAAGGAATATGGATTTATCAAAAATGAAGATGAGCCATGTGTTTACATGAATACTAGTGGGAGCACCGTTGCATTCCTAATCTTATATGTCGATGACATATTACTCATTGGTAATCACATTCCAACTTTGAAGGACGTTAAATTATGGTTAGGAAAGTGTTTTGCAATGAAAGATTTAGGAGAAGCCGCATACATTCTGGGAATCAAGATCCATTGAGACAGATCTAAGCGGCTCATTGGCTTGAGTCAAAGTGCATACATTGATAAGGTTATCAAACGCTTCTCAATGCAAGATGCAAAGAAAGGTTTCTTACCTATGGCACATGGTACAGTTTTGATAAATCTCATTGTCCTAGTTCGGACGAGGAGATTAAAAGAATGAAAGAGATTCCATATGGTTCGGCAATTGGATCTATTATGTATGCCATGTTGTGCACTAGACCGGACGTGTCGTATGCTCTAAGCATGACAAGCCGTTACCAACAGAATCCTGGAGAAAGACATTGGATTGCTGTTAAGAACATTCTCAAGTATCTTCGGAGGACTAAAGACATGTTCTTGGTATATGGAGGTGTGGAAGAGGAACTTACTGTGAGATGCTACACGAATGCTAGCTTCCAGACTGATCGAGATGATTCTCGGTCGCAATCGGGATATGTCTTCACCCTTAATGGTGGAGCGGTTACGTGGAGAAGTTCCAAGCAAAAGGTGGTTGCACAATCGACGACTGAATATGAGTACATTGTTGCTTCGGAGGCGGCCAAGGAGGCTGCATGGATGAAGAAATTCATCTATGATCTCAAGGTGGTGCCGAGCATCGATAAACCTATTGAGATCTATTGTGACAACTCTGGTGCTATTGCGCAAGCTAAAGAACCTAGCACATCATAGAAACAAGCACATCCAGAGGACTTTCCATTATATTCGAGAAATAGTGGAACGAGGAGATGTCATCGTTAGCAAAGTACACACGGATGAAAACTTGGCGTATCCTTTCATAGTTAATATATATATTTTATGGAGTTACATAAATTATGCTATGAACATATAAATGTTTATTTATACTATGATTCATTACAAGCATTAGAAAGCATGTATGGGACATTTTTATCTTTATGATCTTTGCAATAAGATAATGTTATTTAAATGTTAATTTATAATTAATATTTATGACATGATCTTTATATATTTTATAAAGATATTGCAAATTTTATATAACATAAAAGATGGTGAAAATCAACATTGGTTTTTCACTATTGTCCACCAAACTAACCATGGCACCACCTTTATTCTCTCATTTCAAATCGTTGCCAACACTATTGAAATGCATACACATATTTCTTGGTTGACCTTCTGATTTGGAGTTCCAAGTATACTCAAAATAAGCTTGTTTCTTTTGAGATAGAAACCCACTCACGTGGGTTTAGATAAGGTTGAAAATATTGATTTAAAGATCAAGTTTTTCACTTTGAAAAAGGAACATACAAGTAGAAAGAGTAGAGAAAACTCTCTGGAGGAAACACGGAGGAGGCCGAGAGTTTTAGTAGAAAAAAAGTGAAAACTTGGTTTTGAATGCTACTAAACACACCAGAACATCTACAAACATCTTAAACAATAAGGTGGTTTGTTTATGTTCTCAAGGTGGTTCTACATACTTGTTTCTTGACATTTGAAGAAGGTTTTGGCTAGCACCTTTGGAGCTTGCTTGCTTGGTGTGTTCACTTTTGAAGAGGAAGCATTTGAGTCCTTGTTCATCCATTCTTGTAGCTACCACTACTCATCAAAGGTTGTTTCCTATAAACACCCTATGGTTGATTTTAACTTTCAAGTAACAACATATGGATCCTTGGTGGGTTTTGTTTTCCAAAAGTTTTTAGATCTAACATGTTTAAACCGCTTCCGTTGCCAAATGTTTTTAAAAGACATGTTAAAACCCAACAATATTCCCTTTGGGTATATAGCTATGATGGTGGTGACGAGTGTTTAGTTTTTGTTTTTCATTGTAATTTTTACACGGATGGTATTTTCGTTTGCACAAATTGTAAGTATTGTCCTAAGTTTGAAAAACTACATTGATAGTCCACATGTTTGTCAAAATATAACACTGGAGTGGATGAAGTTTAAGTTTTTATGTTAAATTTTTTAAAATGATCATTAAACCCCTTATTATAATAATAAAATATAAGAAAAATTAATTAATAACTATGGAACTTGCCCATATCTTTCTTCTTTACCCAACCCTCCTCTGGCTGACACCACCCTTCGACGACCGATAGCCCCTCCACCGCAACTCCGGTAAGTCTTTGTATCTCTCTACCATGGATCCATGTCCATTCGTTTGTTTGATTGTCGAATCATTATACCTCAATACGCGCACACTTTTAAAAATAAAAAATTGTTAGAAAATAAAAAAAAAGTAAAATTAAAAATAAATAAATGTCAAAAAATTTAAAATAAATAAGTGGTCAGAAATCTGGTCAAAAAATAATATATAAGTGATTGGAAAATTATTAAAAAAATTAAAATAAAAAAAAATGGTCGAAAAATTTAAAATAATAAATATATGGCCAGAAAATTGTTGGAAACTGCAAGCCTTAAATATGGTCAAAACACTGTCGAATAATATTTTTGTCGGAAACAGTTTCCAAAAATCCTTTTTTTTTTGTAGGAAATTAGTCGGGATTATTGTTTCCGACCAAAACCTTTCAGAATTCTAACTTGTACCGATTATATGGGGGAAAAAAATACTAAAACATTTTTTGAAAATTTACGGAGGCTTAGCCGTCTAATAGACGGCTATAACTGTTTATTTAGGCGGCTAAATATATTAGACGGCTAAAACTGTTTATTTAGACGGCTAAGCCTGCCACGTGTCACATGCTTATTGGCCCGTACTCTGACAAATGGAATGTTGGCACGGAAATTTTAGCCGGCTAGCTTAGCCGTCTGTCATGACCAATGTCCATGAAACAGTATGATAAATATGGATGTCCATTTTTAAGTATTTTCTTAGTCAAATGTCCATTTTCGTATTTTTCCCTTACATGGGTTAGTCTTTAGAAAGTCAATCTAAAGATGGTCAAACATATAACAATTTAATTTATGAAATGTTGTATATTTTTAAATGTTTATATTTCTAATCAAACATTATCCAACAAGTGCTTTTTGACACTGAAGTCTATTAAACATTACGAGTGATGGATTACCTTAAATTAAAAAAAAAAATCAACTAATGGCAGTTATTAGTCATAGGCTAAGTCATAACTTAAGTATTACATTTGCTCTTATCTATAAGCACCAGTTAAACTAACACATCAATCCAACATTATCAAAAAAAAATGTCCAACACTAATGTCTACATTTATCAATTTATGTTTAGGAATTGAACATGTTTATAAAAAATAGAGAGCATACCATAAATAATTTAGCTATGATTTTGTAAAGAAAGAAAAAGTTATAAATTTAATAAAACTTGATTGCTAAAACATAACTGGGCTTAGGGGGGTTTTGAAAGTTATTAATCCTACTTCAAAGGAAAAGTCTATTTAATTTAAAATTCAAATTTAATCAGTAGTATTTGAGTCATGTTAGGTAACTTTGTTTCCAAGTAAAGTAAAGTTAGGTTATAAATAGGAGAATAGTTTACTTTGTAAATTGTTTATTATTGAAGTTCAATAAAAAAACCCAGAAAAAGCCGTCGTGTAAGTCCACCACAAATCACCGTGTTTGTTTCTTGCTTTTCCCGTTATCAATTGTAATCCAACAATTTGTATCAGAGCGTAGGATTACGTTCTTGAGAAAGAAGAAGGTCGGGGTGTATAACCAACCTTAAAACCAGAGGCGAGAGTTTTGCTTTGTGAAGAAGCAAACCAACATCTGAACGAACTCATTCAAGAAGATAATCAGGGATCTAAGTAAAGAATGGTGGACGGAGATCAGAGTGGTGACCAACCGGTGGTAGTTCATCAACGGGAACCAAGTGCAACATCGTTACACTGCCCGAGACTTACCAAAACTAACTACAACACCTGGGTAGTTCTTATGGAATCGATTTTGGACGCTCAAGGTTTGTGGGAGGCCGTAGACCCGGTAACAGGAGCTGATGTAGATGAGAAGAAGAATAAGCTCGCAAGAGCTATCATCTATCAAGCTCTACCGGAGAATATCATCATGCAAGTGGCTACTAGCCGGAGAGCAAAAGACATTTGGGAAGCCTTAAGAGTGAGGTTTCTTGGAGCCGATCGTGTTCAACAGGCAAGATTACAAACCTTGAAGCGAGAACTAGAACATATGAAGATGGGAGAAAACGAGTCGGTGGAAGATTTTGCCGGCAAGCTATCGGAATTTGTAAACAAGTTCAACAGTCTAGGTGAAGCTCTTGAAGATGTCATCGTAAAGAAACTTCTTGATAGCGTACCAGAAAAGTTTATTGCCATTGTAGCCTCGATCGAACAATTCGTGGATCTACAAACCATGACGTTCGGGGAATGCATAGGCAGGTCAAAAACTTTTGAAGAAAGAATCAAGGGACGGGAAACGTTGGCTGAAAAGGAAGGAAAACTTCTGTACTCAAAGACGGAAAACCAAGGTAAAAGAAACTCAAACCTGGATCGAAGCCAACATGGTCGTGGTCGAGGTTCATATGGTTATAATCACCGAGGTCGTGGCAGGGGACGAGGTCGCGGGCTTGGGAGAGGTCGAGGTCGAGGTAACCTTGAAGGAGAAGATCGAAAATCTCAAGAAAGGAACCCGGATAAAAAGAATGTTTGGTTTTACAACTGTAATAACCATGGACACTTCGCATGGGAGTGTACGAAAGATCCGGCACCTGAAGCAAATTTAAGTCAAACAGGAGGCCAAGGCCAAAACAATACTCAAAATCCAACTCTGGTGATGGCTTTAATTGATCATCAGATCTTCTTAAATGAAGAAAAAGTGTTACCACAGGCCTACGCTAATGACTCGACCGATAAAACCGTATGGTACCTTGACAATGGAGCATCAAATCATATGACTGGGGTGGAGCCTCACTTTACCAATCTAGATAAACAAATAATCGGGCTAGTGAAGTTCGGAGATGGATCCACGGTCAAGATTGAAGGAAAGGGCTCTATAATATTCGACTGCAAAAACGGGGAGCAACGAATCATTGACGATGTGTACTACATACCAGACCTACGAAGCAACATAATCGGTATTGGTCAATTAACTGAACATGGTTGAAAGGTATGGATAGCCGAAGATAATTTGTGGTTGTACGAGGATGATGGACAATTAATGATGAAAGTTCCAAGATTTGCAAATCGTCTCTACAAAATGGGCCTAAAAATTGGGAGTCCGGTATGTCTCCTGACTTCCATAAACGATCATGCATGGCTTTGGCATGCAAGACTAGCACACTTAAACTTTAAAGCAATAAACATGATGAAATTAAGGAATATGGCACATGGTATTCCTCATATAGCAGATGGTGAAAAGGTATGCAATGCATGCATGTTAGGAAAGCACTGTCGTACACCCTTTCCAAAACAAACCAATTTTAGAGCAAGTAAACCACTTGAATTAATCCACACCGACCTATGTGGACCAATCTAACCTCCCACTCCGGCGGGAAATCGATACTTTGCACTATTTGTAGACGATCACACAAGTTATATGTGGGTGTATCTTATCAAAACAAAAGTGATGCACTAGATGTGTTCAAAAAATTCAAGGAGGAGGTAGAGTTGGAACATTCTCTAAAAATCAAAGCCCTTAGAAGTGATAGAGGGGGAGAATTTTTAAATAAGATATTCATGAATTTTTGTGATCAAACCGGCATCAAGAGAATGTTTACGGCACCATACACACCACAACAAAATGGTGTGGTCGAAAGGCGGAACCGAACAATTCTAAACGCCAAGAGAAGCATGATGAAGGCCATGAAGGTACCTCAAAATTTATGGGGAGAATGTGTAAGACACGCCGTCTACGTGTTAAATCGGGTATCTACCAAAGCTCTAAAGTGTCGAAAGCCAAACTTATCTCACCTATGAGTGTTTGGATGTCATACATATATGAAGGTTCCACAACCAGGAATGAAGAAGCTAGATGATCGGAGTGTAGAGGTGGTGTACCTTGGCACCGAACCCGGCACTAAAGCTTACAGACTCTATGACCCGGTTTAAAACCGAATATATGTTAGTCGGGATGTCAAGTGTAACGAAGGACAACCATTCGATTGGAATCAACACTCGAGAACATTAAATGTAGGAACTGGGTCAGAATGGGTAGAATTCCATATCGAAGAAAACGAGTCCACCGGAAGAACATGTGGAACAACACCATCGAGTGAAACAGACAGCCCACTGTCCAATATGAATATCCCAATTGAACAACCTCAACAAAGCCCAACAAACACACTGACCCACACGGTCGAAGAACAAATCGCACCAGTCCAAGAACAGTCAAACACAGGTGTTTCGAATGAAGCAAACCTAAGAAAATCCTCACGACAACCTGTTGCACCAAAACGATATGACGACTACGTCATGTTACAAACAGAAAAGGTCCTACTGGTGAACGACGAACCAACTAACCACTCTGAAGCAAAAGGTAACAAAAATTGGGAAGAAGCTATGCGACGAGAAATGGAATCAATTGAAGTAAACAAATCGTGGTCGCTCACTCACCTTCCAAACGGGACCAATGCAATTGGACTCAAGTGGGTGTTTAAAATAAAAAGGGATGCACATGGTGTTGTAACTAAGTACAAAGCACGGTTAGTCGCAAAAGGATACGTTCAACAACACGGGATAGATTTCGAAGAAGTATTTGCACCCATTGCTAGGTTCGAAACCATCCGGTTACTTTTAGCATTGGCAGCAAAGCGTGGATGGTATGTTCATCACTTGGATGTTAAGTCCGCGTTCCTAAATGGTGAGTTAAAGGAGGAAGTGTATGTACGACAACCGAAAGGTTTTGTTATAAGAGGAAAGGAAGATATGGTCTATCGGCTACACAAAGCCCTCTATGGGCTTAGACAAGTGCCTCGCGCATGGAACAAAAAACTCGACAAGACTCTCAAGAAAATGGGTTTCGCTCGATGTCCAAGAGAGCAAGCTGTATATAAGCGGTACTCAAATTCATCCTCAATAATAGTTGGGGTCTACGTCGACGACCTTATAATAACAGGGGCAAGTATGGAAGAAATAGAGCTGTTCATACCACAAATGAAGGCTGAGTTTGATATGAGCGATCTCGGACCTCTTTCATACTATTTAGGTGTCGAGGTAGCTCAAAACAAAGAAGGAATAACATTAAAACAAACCGGGTATGCTAAGAAGATTTTAAAGGTAGCCCGGATGGATGATTGTAACCCATCACGATATCCGATGGAACCACGGTTACAAGTCTCAAAAGATGAAGAAGGGGAACAATGAACTATTGGAGAATTACTTATTGCATGGAATTCTCAAAAACAAAAGACAGTGGCTCTTTCGTCGTGTGAATCAGAATTTATGGTAGCGGCTGCCACATCATGTCAAGCTCTATGGCTAAGAGGGTTGATTAGTGAGTTGACTGATAGTGAAGAGAAAGTGGTGACCCTACATGTTGACAGTAAATCAGCTATCGCCTTGATGAAAAATCCGGTGTTTCACGGAAGGAGTAAACACATAAATACAAGATATCATTTCATACGCGAGTGCATTGAACGAGGTGAAGTCAAGGTTGAATATGTTAAAGGGGAAGAACAAAAAGCGGATATATTTACAAAGGCTCTACCTAGAGTACAGTTCGAAGAGATGAGAAGACTACTCGGGCTAGAAGATCTTGGAAGCACGAATTAGGATTAGAGGGGAGAATGAAAGTTATTAATCCTACTTCAAAGGAAAAGTCTATTTAATTTAAAATTCAAATTTATGCAGTAGTATTTGAGTTATGTTAGATAACTTTGTTTCCAAGTAAAGTTAGGTTATAAATAGGAGAATAGTTTACTTTGTAAATTGCTTATTATTGAAGTTCAATAAAAAACCTAGAAAAAGCCATCGTGGAAGTCCACCCCAAATCACTGTATTTGTTAATCCAACAGGTTTCACATGTGGTCGCTAAATAAAAATGCATCTTATACGCTTCAAAATTCAGATATTGTCAGGATGTTTGATGGAAACTAGGTAGTAAGTTTTGTTCCCTATAATTACCAAAGGACATATGAGTATCTAGACGTGTTGCACTATCAATAACAAAGGGGTGACAAAGATGGATCACCCGGAGCAAAACCGTTTCCAATCGGTGTCAGATTAATTGGGAACATAACCCGATACCCACACAAAACAAAGAATATATAAGCTAAGTGGAAATATGAGCTAAGTGGTCAGAGGAAGAAAACACTTCTCTGTGACGAAGCTAACAGTGGTTTAGATGCAGGTAGCGGTTTAAAGATCACCTTTGTTGGACGTCCAACTTCTTTTCACCATCGCAGGCTCGCTTGGAGTTTCTTGAAGCAATAATAACATGACTAGTTAAAGTGCGTATGATTTGGTTTAAAAGATTGCCAAAATAAAAAGGTAAAAAATTTATGTACGATTTTAGAAACTCGTACTTGTATTTTTGACCCTCATATATGGATCATTTCTTCAAGCCACTACTAGAAAAAAAATAGTTTCCTAGGAACATGATATTCTGACACATTAGTTAGCGATAATACAATTTTGTCGGAAACAAACGAGAACTAGCTAGCTCTATCATGGTACGTAAGATGATTACATTTTGCGTAGTAAATTGAACTTTGGTTAACAAAAATCAAACATACTGAAATTTCTCTAGGAACATGCAGCTAGAAATGAAGTAAAATATGATTACAAAGATGGATGATCGAATATTAGAAATGAGATTTGTAGGCAAAAAGAAAGAGAAGAGAAGAGGATAGTTTGTGTCGTTAGCAGGGTCTATCCGGCCAGCACTGGAGGACACCGGCATAACGAGTGAGTAGACCGACGGCTGAACCATCTTTAGCTTGGACCATATGTCGTTTCAGTTCATGAGCAATATCTGAGTGATCACCCGATGCTACGAAGAAGGCCCCGTTAAGGAAAAGATCATTCACCGTCCTCCATCTCCAATGCTTCCACACTTTGTGACCAAAGTGATCCCGATGGGTCACCTAAATAAACACCCACGGTTAATTAATCAGTTATCCCCATAAATAATCTAAAAATAGGCATAGCTGGTGTACGTACCTCCTTTGCGTGGACGTTGTCCGGAGCCCTAAATCGGTTGCCTTGGCTGATGATGGTAGGGTTCATACTTCCCCCGATAGCATACATTTCCCATTTGTTATAGTCGTTGTTAACGACGTGGAAGAATCCCCAGCGGCACGCAGGCATCCTCTGCACCAGTCCTTTCCCAAAGCGGTTGAATGCTATGGTGACTTGCATTATCTCATCACCATGAAAACTATTGCTGGCGCCCAGCAACATAACGTCGTTGTGATGGTTGAACTTACAGTTGGAGATTGTCACGGCGGTGCTGGCCATGATGGCATCGATCAACCCATCTGTACAGTGATCCAGGGACACATGATCCACCCACACCTTGCTAGCACCAAAAATGGAGATGCCGTCCCCATCACTAACCGTTCTGAGTCCATAGTGGTCCAAGGAGTCCCTAATCATCCCTCCCTCCTTGGAGACAATGTGGTGGATCCGGATCCCATGAATGATGACGTTATGAATGAACTGTATGGTAATGCCTGCCCCATGGGCGATGTGGACACTAACCCCTCTACCATCGATGGTCTTGTCACTGTTCATAATAAGCTCTTGTTGAAGGGTGATGATCATAGACCTCTCAAAGATGATCCAAAGTGGTTTCTCTTGGATGACTCCCCAACGGAGGGTTCCTTTCTTTGGATTCAACATGTCATCGTCTGAGTCATCCGTGACCACATAGATTTCACCATCCATACCCCCCGTCGTGCGCTCTCCGAATCCACGAGCACATTCACCTAATGCTTGCCGATTTTGGGCCCAGTTCTTGTCGCATCTCCAACATCTGTCTATTGGGTTCGTAGCCATGCATCCCCCCCTGCCTTTTAGCTTCCTCCTTGTTGATGTATAGTTATTATTTGTGTCATCTAAAGACCTACACCAAAATTTCAAAACTTCAAAACTTAATTAATTAATTAAAGGGATGTTTATTATTAATAATAATAATTACTCACTCTTGGACTTGTTTGTTGAAATTAAGGATGGCCAACTCAGGGTGAGGGTTATATGCGCTCATAGCAGCCTTGGTGGCATTGTGGGCGCGTTCATCTATGAACCGGTCTGAATGTGCATTACCTGTGCTTTGTCTCATCGTCCCGCCTAACACGCTCGGGACCACGATGACAAAGGCCAATAAGGCACATGTGCTTCTTGTAATTGGAATCGGAATCATAAGGGAACCACTGGGGGAACCTAACCTAACCTAACCTAACCACAGTGATTCGCCTTCATGTCTTCAAAACAAAAATGTTTATATATAGTAACATGCGGACCGGAAATATACATCATCTCACAAATTTACACCAACAAAAATATTCTACGGTCAAACTAGTTTACTATAATTAGAAACATTCATATCATATCTTCTCTTCTTTCGATAACTTTCAATCACATATTCGTAGGACGATAAACTTTACATTCATTCCTAGTTTTAAACACCATTACATTTATTAAGAGTTAGAAAATTACTATACAAAAATGAAAAGATTAGCTTATTCAAACCATTCAAAATAAATATACATTTTACACACACATATACATCACATATATTTCATAGTCAATAGTATATTTGAGATTTATGTGCTGTATTTTTCTATGTTAAATCTGTGTGCTGTATTTTTCTGTTATGAATTTATGTGTTGAATTTGTGTGCTGTATTTTTCTGTGCTGAATCTGTGTGTTGTATTTTTCTGTGCTAAATCTGTGTGCTGTATTTTTCTATGCTAATCCCGGTGCTGTATTTTTTTGTGCTGAATATGTGTGCTGTATTTTTCTGTTATGATTTTATGTGTTGTATTTTTCTGTACTGACTTTGTGTGCTGTATTTTTTTGTGTTGAATATGTGTGTTGTATTTTTGTGTGATTAATCTGTGTGCTGTATTTTTCTATGCTATATCTATGTGCTGAATCTGTGTGCTGTATTTTTATGTTATGAATTTATGTGTTGTATTTTTCTGTGTTGAATCTATATGCTGTATTTTTACGACCTATGCAAAAATTCAATATGATTCACATATAGCCTAGAAGATAGATGGAGTGATGTGCCGTGTGCGTGAGGAATATATACTTTTTTGATAAAAAATTCACATAAATTGGATTTTTAATTTATAAAACGACTTTTAATTCAACCAAACTATACACAATAGACAAGTACACATCGTATAATATATAATAGTATCGGTAAGAAGCAAGTATCGATTCGTGGACACGAGAGCTCCTGCTACCTCACCTTTTAGATTGTTCGAATGGAAATATGAGGTGATCGGTGATTTAACTACATTAGCATGCAAATAAGTGAACTAAGCAAACAAGAAACGGAGATAATCAATCAAAGATGGTATCACTCAAATTTCAAATTCACTTGACTATATAATGACAACATACATGGAACTATGGTGAGATCTCATAAAACGTGCAAATAGATATATTAGACTCCCGTCAAGACTATATAATCCTATGATTTTTATAAAAGCTGGAACGATAAAGACACAATAAACATCAAGAGATATAATTATGCAAATGTGATAAAAACAAACTTGACTCTTGTGAAGGCTATGATAGCTAAGTGTCACGACCTGTCTAAATACAAGTCAAAAATCTCTTATTCCGAAAGGTTCCGGACACGTTTAGCAACATCTAGGGCTGCCCGGAAGTCTCCGGATCATCCCACAACTTTCTGCAGCAGCCCGACACCTTGGAGATGTCCTAGATCAGCCTTGAAGGGTCACGAAACTGTCGGAAAAGGCTGTATAATTCTGCCCAAACGGTGCAGCCCTAGAAGCACCCAAAACAGCTCTGGAACTCTCTAGAACGGCCTACACAATTCTAATTTCAAGAGTGTTGAAGCGAATGCATCTCCAACATTCCTTTACCCTTGCTATGTTGGATGGACTTGCCCTTGAACATCATTGCCTTGTCCATTACCGGTATCATTCAATCTCAAACCCTTCTTGTGAGCATCATTGTTAAACATACCCAAAATTAGGTCACTGTAAATCATGTACCAAGAATCCTGAAAATCCACCTTGGAATAACATGATATGAAATGTTTCACTTCGTCATAAGGACTTGGTGCAATCATTCCCCTTAGTTCCTTTATCATGCCCACAACAGTGCAAGCCTCTGGTTCCTTTAGGAGACTTGATTCCATAGATGCCTATTGTGTGTGTTTTTAAGTATAGAGTAAATTACTCTTTGAGTCCCCGACGTTTGATTATTTTAACTATTGGAGTCCCCACTTTTTTTTCATCGTTTTGTGGCCTGACTTTTGTTTTTTATAACCATTTGAGTCCAAATGACTAACTCTATTAGATTTTTTTAAAAAGAGTAAAATACCCCTATGTACTCAAATGGATAAAATAATTTTATTTTTTTTATAATTTAATTTTTGTTAAAATTTGGATTAATCGACTTTGCATTTTTGGTGGTGGCTCAAATTGTTAACTTCGTATGTGAGAAATTTTTTGATTGTACGCAACAACCCCAAAATTGAAGCGCTTATTAGGCCAAATCGAACACAGAAACCCTATCTTCTTCGATGATGGAGAGAGAGAAGGGTTTGTAGGTGGGAGACGACGAGGGGTGGGTGACAGATTGGGCAGCATAGCAGTGACGGTGGTGGAACAGAGAGAGGGAGGGAGGGAAGGAAGGAGAGAGAGAGGGTGGTGGTGGGGATGATGGGGGTGGTGGGAAGAAGAGAAGGGGTAGAATATATAATGTTTTTAACAATTTGAGTCCCTAAGGGTATTTTGGTCGTTTCAGGAAAAAAAAGTTAACTGTTAAATCTAACGACGTTAACCATTTGGACTCAAATGGAGTAAAAAATGAAACGTCAGGGTTAAAAGAGACGGATTTAAACATAAGAGACTCAAATAGTTAAAATGGTCAAACGTCAGGGACTTAAACATTAATTAACTCTTAAGTATATTACGCTGCGATAGATGCATTTGACTATTGTGTGTTTTTAAGTTTAAATATTTATAATTTTATAAATTTAAAACTTGATCTAATGAAACTATCTGTAATATATTATTATATAATATATATACAAAAACATTCATGTCAACATCCCCGGTCAACCATGATTACCTGTTGTGAAAAACATAAAAGTTGTTGAGCTACTGACTCAGTGCGTGAGTGCATATCACAACATACAAATATAATATCTCAAAATAGTAATGGAAATGAATCATAATAAAAATCAGATTTTGAATACAAAATTATCTCCATCGAATATCACCACCTACACCACAATATAACAAAGAAGTAATAAGACTTAGACAACAAGGGTTAGGGTTATTGATACCGAGTAACCTAAATCAAAATATCCAAAATGCACACCTACGGTGCCAAAATCATATTCATATCTCATTTCACAAATCACATATCATAAAGATACACTGGTCACGACTCCGGTGCACCCCAAAATCAGAAGGTGTGCATGGCACTACGACACTCAACCGCAAACAATCATCTCATATGAAATCAAAATCCTAGGATGCATCCATACGCAGCCCAAATAATCCAAAGGCTCCCCCACAAGCATATAATCAATCACACAACTATATCTCATATCACAAATCAGTTATCATAAAGATACACCGGTCGCGACTCTAGTGCACCCCAAAATCGAAAGGTGTGCATGGCACTACAACACTCAACAGCAAACAATCATCGCATATCAAATCAAAATCCTAGGATGCATCCATACACCGCCCAAATAATCCAAAGGCTCTCCTACAAGCATATAATCAATCACATAACAAATTGGATACGTCGTGAACTAATCACACCGTCACAGGGAGTGTCATGTCGTTGGCATGCAGTGTCGCGACGGTGATTATTAATGTTGAAAATGAGAAGGAAGAGCATTCTACCTCTGCTGCATCGACCACTAAGGGGCAGGCGAAGGCCAAGAGTAAAAGGAGGTAAGGCGCAAACAGTTTACTTGCTTGCATATTATAATTATTATTTTGACAATATTTTCAGTTTATTGGCTTCACAATATGTTCATATTAACATATCTGAAATGCCTGCTACTTTGCCAAGATTTTTCGATTTACTAGTTTGAAGGTATGTTCATATTGGCATATTGCTACTTTGACAATATTTTGGCATCATCTGTCAAAGATGATTACTTTTTGTTGCTTTATGAAAATATTGATATATGACCTTTTAACATTTTGCTCTTGTTTTTTATAAAATTTTAAAGTTTCATATTTACTTTTTAAACTTCACTACCCCCGGGACCTAAGGCTATTATGTAACACAACTGTGTCTCATGACACATAAATACAAGTCACAAATCTTGGATTCTGGAAGGTTCCAGACGCGTTTGAGGTATCTAAGGTTGCCCAGAAGTCTCCGGATCAGCCTACAAAGTCCATGGAAGCTGCTGGAAATTGTTGGAATACACTGCTAAAAACCGGACAGATTGTGCAGCCCCGGGACCTACTGGAACGACCAAGAAAGTGCTCGGAAAAGGCTCGAACAAAGCTGGGATTTTCTGGACCAAACCAACCAGTCATGATGGGATCTAGACACAAGATATTTTTCAATGGAATTCTCTAGCAAACATGACCAAAAGAACTGCCAAAGATGGTTCTATATCAACCCATAAAGATCACCCAAGGAAGACACTAGATCTAAGATATTACAACACTTGTATAGAATTATCTAGAAGGAAAGATCCAAGTATATAAATAGATGGAGTTGGTCTCATTTGGAGATCACCCCAACACACACATAAATTACACACTTGTACTTGTAATCTACTTTGAAAACTCTTGTTGTAATTCATACAAAGTTTTCTTTGTAAACAAGGCTTACACTTCCGCTATAAATGTCGCACACGAGTTAAAACATCACCAAGGTACCAAGTTGGTACTGAAAGACGTAGGCTAATCCGGAGAATTCCGGGCAACCTTAGATGTAGGTTGATCCGGAGAATTTAGGTTGGTCGTGACACTTGACTTTATTTCCTTTTTCACAATCAAAGATACTCTATATGTCATGAGACCTAGTGGTCTTACAATATCTACTTTGAAAACTCTTGTTGTAATTCATACAAAGTTTTCTTTGTAAACAAGGCTTACACTTCCGCTATAAATGTCGCACACGAGTTAGAACATCACCAAGGTACCAAGTTGGTCCTGAAAGATGTAGGCTAATCCGGAGAATTCCGGCCAGCCTTAGATGTAGGTTGATCCGGAGAATTTAAGCTGGTCGTGACACTTGACTTTATTTCCTTTTTCACAATCAAAGATACTCTATATGACATGAGACCTAGTGGTGTTACAAAATAGCCACTAAACAAATGAAGTAAAAAAAAGTAAATATGAAACTTCTATAAAAAACAAGAGTAAAATGGCATATATCAATATATTCTTAAAACAACAAAAGTAACCATATTTGGCAGATGATGCCAAAATATTGTCAAGTAGCTGACATTTCGGATATGCCAATATGAACATACTGTCAAGCCAATAAAATCTAGTCAAAGTAGCAGACATTTCATATATGCCAATATAAACATACTGTGAAGCCAATAGAATGAAAATATTGTCAAAAGTAGTAATGATAAAATGGAAGCAAGTAAACTGTTTACGATTTACCTCTTGCCTTGGATTTCGCTTTCCCCTTAGAGGTCAATGCAGTAGAGGTAGAAGGCTCTTCCTTCTCATTATCAACAATCATGCCAACTTTGCCGTTGGAATTCAGCAACATGAATCGCCCCAAGTAGGAGTAAACTGATTATTTCTCAATAAACACATGTCTTGTAGTAGTAAATTTGACACATACTGCTTGCCCACCCTTCAAAACGTTTGGGATTTTCACCAGACTTTTTTCATTTCGGTTTTCAACGCAATGCAATATTTTAGATACTTTTAACTCCAACATCCGCGATTAGGGATATAAACAAAGACACATCCCACCTGTGTTATATCAATGTTCATTCCCACTCACCTTGGTTGCTGTAAACTCAACCATTTGTCCAAGCATCACCGCCGACACATCTTTTTCCTCAAATAGTATATTTTTAACCTTCCCGAGCAAGGCAGCAGTAGGGCAGAACATTACCTTTGCATCGCGTTCTAGTGTACCTGAGTGCACACGACCCTTAAAACACCATTGTGCCTGAGATTGAAACTCGCACGGTTTTTCAAATGCCTAACTTATAGGCAACCAAAGCGGTTGAGATAAACATGAAAGAGTGTAGAAACTAGCGATCGCTTCAACAAGAGTAAAACCCACGTTCCAAGGCATTTCAGAAGGCTTTTTCACAATATTTTCCAACTTTAAATCAGACAAAAGGACAAAGTATATCATATTATAATCCTACATACTTACCGTTGCTAACAAATTTCCCGAGTGGCGTCAAGCCATGATGAGATTTTTATTTGTAAAACTCTCGTATTCTTCATTCTCCAACTTCCTATTAGACGGTTTTACAAATAAAAATCTCATCATGGCTTGACATCGGTCGGGAAATTTGTTAGCAACGGTAAAAGATGTAGGCTCGGTTATGGGAATGGGGTGACTGATGTGTGACACGACGAAGTATTATAAGATGATATACTTTGTCCCCTTTTCTGATTTAAAGATGGAAAATATTGTGGAAAAGCCTTCCGAAATGCCTTGGAACATGGGGTTTACTCTTGTTGAAGCGATCAATAGTTTCTACACTCTTTCATGTTCATCTCAACCGTTCTGGTTGCCGATATGTGAGGCATTTGAAAAACCATGCGAGTTTTAGTCTCAGGCACATTGGTGTTTTAAGGGTCGTGTGTACTCAAGTACACTAGAACGCGATGCAAAGGTAATGTTCTGCCCTACTGCTGCCTTGATCGGGAAGGTTAAAAATATACGATATGAGGAAAAAGACGTGTCGATGGTGATGCTTGGACAGCTGGTTGAGTTTACGACAGCCGAAGGTGAGTGGGAGTGAACAGGATATAACACCAGGGTTTGTAGTTTGTCCAAAAGGTAATCCGATCAAACAATTCTTGGTTTGCACGGTTATGCTATCGGTGCTTAGTGAAACCGATTTCAAGGGTGGGATGTGTCTTAGGTTTATCTCCGTAATCGCGGATGTTGGAGCTAAAGTTTCTGAAATACTACATCGGGTTGATAACCAAAATGGAAAAAGTCTAGAGAAAAATTCAAAAGTTTTGAAGGGTGTGCAAGCAACTCGTGTCAAAATTACTGCAGCAAAACATGTGTATTTAGAAAGAATTGTATTACTCCTACTTGGGGCGATTCATGGTGCTGAATTCCAATGACAGTTGTGGCTGTTGGCATGATTGTTGATGTTGACAAATAGAAGGAAGAGCCTTCTACCTCTAGTGCATCGGCCTCTAAGGGGAAGGCAAAATCCAAGGCAAAGGGCAAGAGTAAAAGGAGGTAAAGCGTAAATGTCTGCTACTTGTTTGCATATTATCATTACTACTTTGACAATATTTTCATTCTATTAGCTTCACAACATTTCATATTGGCATGTCTGAAATGCTTGCTACTTGAACTAGATTTTTCAGTTTATTGGTTTGACAATGTTTATATTGGCATATCTAAAATGTCTGCTACTTTGACAATAATTTGGCAACAACTGCCAAAGATGATTACTTTTGTTATTACCCAATATTTGTATCACTTAATATTTGAGGTATTAAAGTGTAATTATGTATCTTATATATACACCATGTAATCATTATTATTCAATACAATAATACAATACTGATTACCAAGTTTATCATAGTATCAGAGCCTACCCCTAATTCTCTAGCAGCTGCCTCAAGCTCTGCAGCCCCTTCCTTTTTTCAGATCAAGGCAACAACCTTCTCTTTTCTGATTGCGACAACTAGGCAGCAATTTACTTTTTTTCCGATCAAAACAACAAGGCAACAACCTTTTTCTTTTTCTGATCGCAACAACAAGGCAACAACCCGGTTTTCTTATCTTTTTTTAATAATAGCTCCTCATACTTCCTCGAGGGAATACACTCTTCATTCTCAGTTTTTGAGGATTGCAATGAGAGGTGATGAGTATGCTTCTGCTTACCCAACCCGGGCTCAGGAATACTCCATGGACTTGCTAACATAGGAGAACCGGTAAAAGAAAAAGATCTTGTTATGTTGGTGTTCTCTGGTCTACGGGAAGAATACAACAGCCTGAAGTCTACTATCCTTGCTCGACAATTCCCAACAACTTTTGTCGAACTTCATGGTCTCTTGTCTGATCATAACTACATGATCAAAAAGCCCTCCACAGAAGTCACCCCAACACATGCATACACGGCTGTTACTACCAACCGTGTTGTACAAGGTCAGTCTCTGTCTCAATCAGATGCTCTTTAAGCTATTCAACAACTTGCTACTCAACTTGGTTTACAACTTCAACCGATTAGTTCACAACCAACACAAGCCTACTACACAAACCGGTCTGGAAATAATCATACTTGTGGCTCAAACTTTCGGTCAGGAAGTACCCGTGGATGAGGGAACTACAACAACCGCAATCAAGGAGGAGGTAATCGTAAATCAGAATACTGTTTTTGGTTCACGCAACAGGTGCGGTATTGGTCATGATCCCTCTCAATGTCCCAATCGTGATCCTAATACATTGAGGATGAGACCATAACCATCCGCCAACTTTACTGATTACCGCTTACAAGCATAAACCTCTTGGCTTCCGGACACCGGAGCTAATCAATATGTTGCTCCTGATCTCTATAGCAAATGTAGAGAAGTAATTTACTTCTTCGACAGCAGATTTTGAACATAAAGATTGGGTGATTGGGGGAAGTAATAGGGCAGGGTCGTGTGCACACGGGACGCGGTGGGAATGAAGGAGCCCTAGCCTATGTACAACCGATCATTCCGCTGGCATCTCGCATTCACAACCCCGTTTGACTGCCGCTCGGGGATGTAGTTGTAGATACGTTAGTCTTAGTGGGTCGTTGAATCCACTTGTTATCTCCTTCTACGACCTGTTGTTGTCGTCGCCATATTCCATGTCACTTAGTCATCTCTGCCTCGCTGCGGGTCAGCACCTCCGAAAGAAACAGAGGACTTCATTCAGTGACCTCGCGATCACCCTCTGAACGATCAGAATAAGGGAGAAGTTGATCGTTAAAATGATAATTGATACAACATAAGTACAAGCTATCAATTCTTTTTCTAGATTGGAATCATTAAAAGAGGTCTATGGGATCATATGGGTGCTTATCCCTATTTTTACTCCTGTATTAGGAATTACAATAGGTGTACTAGTAATTGTTTGGTTAGAAATAGAAATATCTACGGGTATACAATAACGTATTGGTCCTGAATACACAGGACCTTTGGGAATTCTTCAAGCTCTAGCAGACGGTACCAAATTACTTTTCAAATAGAATCTTCTTCCATCTAGAGCAGATACTCGTTTATTTAGTATTGGACCATCTATCGCAATCATATCAGGATGAGACGGCGGTGAGTAATCGATAGAGAGAGCAAGGGATGCTTGCGCTCTTCTACTCATATTCCTTGCTTCAGTTGGTTCGGGAAGCTTTTTTTGCATCGAGACGCATTACTATAGCTATAGCTAGGTCGGATGGGATTCTCTCTATATCCAATGGTTATGAATCAAGTGATGAATCAAGTGGATCCTTTGCCCTTACCTCAGTAGCTGGGAAGGCAGGCCCTTAGCTTCAACTAGTTCAGTTTGAGTCTTTCTCAGGAGTAGTTGCATTGCAAGTAGGCAGAAAATAAGTAGTGCGTTAGCTTATCTGTTCATTTTCAAACAACCCTTGTTTGTGCTCCTTTATCTTTCTAAGCCGCTCTCGCTAGTAGGGAATCTAGTTCAGCAAGGTTCATAGGGTGAGCTCGCTTGAGGCTGGGCCGCGTCTGGTGGTATCGTATATAAGAGAAAGCTTGCTTTTTGGAGTGATCCTTCCCTCTAATCATAAGAAAAGAAAGGTTTTGATTCGTCTTTGCTTGAGTAAATAAATTTATACGGAGTCGGATAAAATAGTCTAATGAGAAAGCGTTTGTTCACGTCAGGCAATGGTTTGGTGTTTTTTATCTAATTGATGTCGAGATGAAGTGAGTGTTCAGTGTACTTTAGTAATAGTATGATGGATCTAGTGAGCGTAGTGTCTGACCTTGTCCACTCAAGGCATTGCAAGTTCAAATGAAGATAAAAAGTGGAGGCTGTACCCCTCATTTTCCTGGGGTTGTAGTTCAATCGGTCAGAGCACCGCCCTAATTCTAAATATTGACTTATTGGCTTTTTTAAAAACCCGATAAGTCAATAAAATTAGCACTTTTTTTTAAAAGCCAATAAGTCAATAAGCCATTATCAAACGCCAAGAAATTCTGGCTTTTGAAAATGACTTATTGACTTATTAGTTTTTCAAAAAGCCAATAAGCCATTTCCAAAAGCACATCCAAACACTCCCTTAATAAGGAATTTCAATAAGTAATCTCAAACACCCCCTAAAATAATATCAAGGGCAACTTAGTAATTTCACATTTATTACTATTCCCCTTCATCTTCTTTAAATACATTTTATAAATTAGGGGTTAGCTCGGTTCGGTTTTGAGCCCCCACCGAACCGAAACCGAAATTTCCGGTTAATGGATTTTGAAAACCGATCGGTTTCGGTTAATCAGTTATTGTTAGTCATTCGGTTCGGTTAACCGATAAACCAAAAATTTTGACATAAGCAAAAATAATTACAACTTTTGTTAAGAAATTGACTAGAAATCAAACTCAAATGCATATTATAACTAAATTGGCTAACTAGTATATTTTTTTTATAAAAATAACAGGTTTCTAACGCAAACAATTATTTATGAAAGTGTAACTCGTGTCGTAAGATTTAATTGACATATTTACTTGATATTTTGCTTTGAAAAAGAAAAAAAAGATATGATGTGATTTTGCCAAGAGGTGTACTTATTTTTGCAGGTCTCCAGGCGTTGAAATGATGGGTGGATGACGATGGTCTAATAATCTCATATTCTCCTCCCCAATTCTTGTGGCCTAAAATTTGTATCAAATTGTGGGGTTTATATAAAAGGAAATGTTTGTATGAATGAATGCATAACATAAAAATTAAAGGAATTCGGAAATGATACGAGTTGATTGTGTCGTCATGATGCTGGTGATGATCATGATCCTCCCGGTAATCTTGGGAGGGGGAGATCCAAATCCAGCAGGGCATATGGCAAAAGTTGATGACTTTTTAAAAGAACGAGCAGAGAAAGCTATAATCGAGGCTATGAAATCGTATCAACCACGCCCAGAGGAAGTTACCAAAACCTTCACGGAACAAGTTAGCGAGTACGTATGTGGCTGATTAATTATACTTACTATCTTTATTTATTCATCTTGACATGATCATTTTGTAAAGGTCGTTGCAAAATGAACAAGCACCGAGAAAGCAACTAAAGAAACCAAGCAACAACAGAAAATGAATAAGACGGACGTGCATGTATATGTATATGTATATGTATATGTATATGTATATATAGAGGAAGGAAAAAAATCATTTTTTGCTGTATATATTTTGGTTTCAGGTAGGCTAAGGCGAGACATTTAGATTAGATATGTAAACTTATTGATTTGTGTAAAGAGAAAGAGCCTCGAAATGTTTCTTCTTCTGGCATCTACATTTTTCACTAGAAACCCCTTCATATTGGATCAGAACATCAGGAAATCATGAGTATAACAAACCTACACGCATAATTAAATGAAGAAACTTCATCTTCAATTGACAGATTTATGATGAAAGCTGAATGGATTAAGAGAATTTGATTTGATTTATATTCCCACATAAATTATGTTACCAACCATTCCCATTCTGTCTGTCTATCTTCCCCTTGTGTTGGGTATGTTGTCCTCCTTAAATGGTTGAGTGGCTGGATCAGCAAGACTAGGTAATCTTGAAACGCTAGCATTTTCAAGTTGAACTAAGCAAACAATCCGGGTTAGCCACGTGTATAGTGACTAATGGTCACATTTTGTGACACGCGTACTCGTGGCGGACTGCCACGCCAGATGATAACGGTCCGTCAGCCGCAAAACGTTGAGAATCTGCCACGCGTAAGGGTGGCGGACCACTACACCCCAAGGTAACGGTCCGGTAGCTGCAAACTTCGGTTCGGTTCAATCAGAAAGCGACGTATAGGGCTGGCGCCATCTGTGGCGGTGGCGGACCGCCACCCACCTACGTATCGGTCCGCTACGGGCTCTATTTTCAGCCTATAAATACTTGGACCATTCCATTTGGTTTTCTCATCCCAAACATGAATCCAACTCCCACATTGTGTTCCAGAACCCTCTTAAACGACTACCGACGTCCCGGTTCGATTCCCGCTTGTTCTAGTGTCCGGTGTAAGAAGAAACGCTCATAGAAAGGTCGGAACGCTAGAGAAATCAAGATAAGAAGCTAGCTTATAAGTTTTCAACTATAGAAGCTCATTTCTATTATAAAGGTGAATACTTTATCTTTTTTAAAACTTGTGTCAAAACATTTTATTATAAGTATTTCCCCTCTATTTTCCTTCCTTCTTTTGGTTTACCCAAACAAACTTTTAACTGAAGTCAATAAGGAGCTTAAAAAGTAATCCCAAACAAGGCCTTAGTCTTGTTGATTGTAGGTGATATCTCTTAAATCATCAAATGCTTCACTGAATCAATTGGGTTACTTTGTGATTTGTACCTGTTTTGGGCTAAATGTGAAGAAGAAGATGGAGCTAAGGGCATATTAGTAATTTTATATAAAACTAACAGAAATTTTAACGTAGTTAAGGGGCAGGGACGGAACCTGTTAAAACATAAAACTTCAAGGGTGATATGTGTTACAGGGGACGAAACCTGAAAATTGGTTTGATCGATGTCGTTTGGTCAATCAAAAACAATCCTTAAACACTTAACTAGTAAGGGTAAGAAGAGTATCATATCCACGAGGAATCAATGGTCAGTGAAATTGCTTAGTTGATAAACTAGAATGAAAACACAATGATCAAACAAAGATGTAACTCCCTCCCAAACTTCAGGTTCTAGACTTGTGCAATAGTCAGTCATCCAATGGACACCACATAGACATAGTGTTGGAAAATCAGTTGAAACAGTAATTGAATATAAGCTGTTGTCAGCAACCTATACGACTAACTCGTCACAGCTAGCACAATTCAGATATCCAATTTAGGAATACCAAGTTACCCACTTCAGTCACCCAACCCGGCTACCAAGTCTTGTCATCAACCGAACACAAGTTGTAAAGCAAATAAACTCAAGGCATTGAAATAAACTGTTTAACTCAACTAATACATCAATTTATCAAGCTATGGTCAAAAGCTAACAAGATCCAAACATACAAACAACTAAATAAAACAAGAGACCTAAACGAACCATCTGTTGGGAGGAAGCCACACGCAGCTTAGCCACGCATGCTTATCAGGCACACGAGCATATATTCAATCCTTGACCTGGGAAGGTTTGGAACTCTAGAAATCGTCCCTCTTGGCTCTGAAAACGGCCGGAAGAAGAGATAGGTCGGAATGGGGGCTGCAATCTCTTTTAATTACAATTAGGGATTTTTGCTGATTCGACAGGTCTTCGCGTGTCACGAAATAAATTAGCCTGTCCTTCGCGTGGCGCGAAGGAAAAAATAGTCCGGTGGGCTTTTTCAAGCCCTCGCGTACCGCGAAACTTGCTCTCCTGATCTTCGCGTACCGCGAAGACCTAAAATTCCAGCCTTTTGACTTTTTTCTTTGACTTCCCGGGCTTCGTACCTTCGTTAATTTCTTCGTATCCTTCCGCTCTTTAAGCACATTTAACCTGTAACACACCAAACTACGAAACACCCATAAAACTGAACCGATAAACATAATTACATTATTAACACGTACAAAACTCGACTATTATACACGGGATATTTAACCCTACATCATGGTTCAAACCTCAGGGACGAAAACTGAAGTCTACTCTTACACTAATAATAGGTTATTATTTATATTTATTGAATTTATAAATTGTAAAGTTTATTTTTTATGTTGAGTATTTAAAAAAAACTAATAATTTTTGTAGCCCAAAATATTTAGGCCAAAATATGTGATAATAATTAGTTAATAAAAAAAAATCAGTTTTGGTTTGGTTTTACCCCAAAACCGACCCATGCACACCCCTAGATAAAACCATAGCTAAAAGAAAAAGAGTGCAACGCATATTTTCTCCTTGATGCTTACTAGCAAAGCTCCTTGAGTCGACACATCTCGATCCCCTAAACCAATTTCTTAAATGTTGAGGTCGAAAGTGATTTGGTAAACAAGTCTGCCAATTTTTCGCTAAAACGAATCTCTTGAACTGCAATATCACTACTCTTTTGTAGATCATGCGTGAAAAATAATTTTGGAAAAAAATATGTTTGGTTATGTCTCCTTTAATGTATCATTCCTTAAGTTGTGAAATGCATAATGCGTTGAAGTATGAGTTAAACTTGGATTATTCTATGAATCATGAAACACTATTAGATAAACCTACCTGCGGGTTACACACAATGTTTATCGGATTAGACTGAGGATTTCTTCTGCATGAAATAGGATTTGATGCTTCCGTGAATTTATTCTTCTTCGTCGATGGTTTCTTGTAACCGATGGAAAAAAAGCCTTTTTCCAGAACAGAGAGCATTCTGTCTCACATTCTGATCGATATATGCATACAAAAGACCATGTTATAAATGGTCAATGTTGTAAGCCCAGGCCCAAGTGCAAAGTTAGTGAGCCCAACGTTATTAATAACTTTTACTTAAGTCAAGCCCAAGTAAACATGCCCAAATAATATTTAGGATTAAATCGAGCCCGCACTCCCGCGTCACCCAACTCGTTTAATTTCTAACGTCATTTCCTCGATCAACAAGACAATCCAATATCCTAAAATATCCGTTGATAACACTAAAATTACCAACAGTGGCTATGATTGTTTGCTTCACAGAACGTCATGAAATTGCAGTGCCTTCATGTGTAAATAAATATCCGGTTTGGGATCGACTAGTATGAGAATCAAACATATACTCTGAATCTGCAAAACCAACCAAACTTGTTTTCGATTAGTTAGTAAAATACAAACCCATATCTTTAGTACCTTGAAGGTACCGCAATATTTGTTTGACTCCATTCCAATGTCTCCTTGTTGGGCATGAACTATATAGCTAATAAATTTAATGAAAATAGTATATTTGGTCGTGTATAGCTAGCAAGAAACATTAATACATCAAGTGCACTTAGTTATGATACTTATGGACCAAGAATTTCTTCTTCGTCTCCAGGTGGTCGAAAATGGTCATTTTCAACATCAAGCGACCTTACAACCATTGTAGTGCTCAGTGAATGTTATTTGTCCATGTAAAACCCCTTAAGTAGTTTTTCTACATAGGCTTCTTGGTGTACAAGCATCCCATCTTTAAGATGTTCAATTTGTAACCCGACAAAAAATTGGCTTTCCAAAATCTTTCATTTTGAATTCCTTTTTCAGGTATTCAATTGTTTTCTGGAGCTCCCCGGAAGTCCGAATTATATTCAAATAATCAATATATACAATAATTATAACGAATTCGGATTCTAAGCTTTTTATAAAAATGCACAGACAAACATAATCGTTTTTATAACCTTCTTTCAGCATATATTCACTAAGGCGATTGTACCACATGGCACATACGCCCAGATTGTTTTAGCCTGTATAATTATTTGTTTAACTGAGCTGAAAGATGTTCTCGAGAACTTAATTTATATGACAAAAAAATCTCTAACACAACCCAAAATAGTATGAATTATAATAAGGATTATTTTGAGATACTGAAACAAGAACAAACCAATTCAATTATTAAACAAAGACTCACCTTATGATAATGTGGTTTAAACTTCAAAGCAATGTTGATAAAGTGCCTTGAATAGCCATATACATAAAGGAAAGACAGAATAGTGTTTTTGTTTATGTTAAACTCAAGTAGCTAAATGTGGGCGGATATTTTGGCACATCCAATAACTTTCGAATACGCAAGTCAGTTAACAAAGCAAATATAAACATTGAAGATTACCTAACGAACAACCAAAGGCAAAACGTAGGTTAAGAAAACTACTTAGCAAACAACCAAAGCCAACCCTTGTTGCAAAAGCACCATGATGAGAAATGGATTCCAGTTGCTGATGTATTTTCCATTTCACCACCCAATATAACAACCCATGCACACTACAACGAAACCAAAAGGATCGCAATAAGTAATCAAATTGAAATGAAATAGATTATCAGCATAAACCGCGGGCATGTAGTAACCTGTCCAGATTGGCAATTCCCTATGTACAATTTATCAAATCCAATTGGTAGTGCAATACTACTAACAACTTGTAAATTAATTAACAAAAAAGATGATGCAAAAATCAAAAAGGTTCAGAGATCAGGAAACGCTTAAATTAGTTGTGTCAACATCTCAAAGTAACTGATATCAACAATATTTCAAGGGAGATGAAAACCATCTGCAAAGCAAAATATCAGAAATCGTCAAGAGATCTACACAATTTATGACTAACAAAACCTAATTAACGTTGGGTTTTTTTGTAAAGTTAAATTGTCAAGAAATCTACACAATTTGGGACTAACAAAACCTATTCAAGTGGTGTGAACATATAGCAAAGCAACTAATATTAGCAACATGTCATGAAATTTTGAGGAAGATAAAAACCATATACGAAGCAAGAACACACCATAGAAAAAATACTAAGGTTGTGGAAAATAAAATAATGGTTTAAACACAAAGATGAAGATGAAGATGAGAGAGCCAAATACCTGTAATAATTTCTTTTTATCTTCAGATATCACCCTTTCTGCTCCATGGATCGCAAATCTGGGAGCAAGAAGATGAAGAAGAAAAGAAAATAAACAAGGAAAATTAAAACATCAGGAAGAAAAGAGGCGAAAATCAGCCCATCAAGGAGACGTGGAAGAACACGTGTAAAAGAGAGACGAAAAGAAAAAAAATCAAAGAAAATACTAAGCGTGCAAAGCAAGATGTACATCATGCATCAACAGTTGCCGATATGGCTTTTGTAAGTATTAGAATGTCTAATTGTCCAAACAAACACAAGGCTGACTGAAATTATTGTTGTTTAAATTCCACACACCAATGTATTGTCACGTATACATATCAAACTCAAAATCATACAAAGACCACTACATTCCCCTTCCATCATCAATGCCTTGAGTACTTGCTTAAATGATTCCGCTTCTTATGCTGGAAGTTGCATTTATCTTTAGGGACTTCTCTGGGACGTAGGTTAAACCTGTATCAACCACCATCTTATCATTCCAGACATTATCTTTAAACGCATCTGGTTCCAAAATATAAGCAAGCAACCAAGACAACAACTAAACTTAGCATGAATCTGAAACTGATTTTCTTTTTTTAATACCAAACATGGACGGGTGATAATGAATGCTCTTTTCTCCAAAGTCGCATCGAAATCGAAATCGAAATCCAAATCGATCATCAATGATTTCATATTAATAACATCCATAAGGTCCAATTCACCCATATTCTAACCAAAATATTACCTCCAAAATAATCCTTTCGGCTAAGATTTCAATCCAAACCAGTAATCGTTATATATAGCCAAGTCAGATGTGGCAGTAGTAATGAACAACATATTGAGCATACCTTTCTCCTTAACACTGATCTGTAAAGAATCTAGAGTAATAATGCCATCAGTAAGGGGAAGTAACTCAAGCTTGATGGTGGCTGTAGATCGACAGGGAACACACCTGAAAAAAAACACCCTGTAAATCTGAAACAAAAATAACGAGAAACAAAAGATGAGTATTATTACCCTAGAGGTACTCTACTTTGCAACCACAAGTGTGTGCATCCCAAATCACTTGTTGGAAGTACATCGGAGATGGAAATTGTGTACTCATTATAGGATCCAGTTTGAGGCCCACTGTCATCACTGAGGGCCATACCCTGTCTACTATCACCATCAGTGGGTGATGCAGGTGTAGAGTTCAGAGACACCACTGAAGGAAGACAAGAAAATGAGGCTGGAGCAAGCACAGTCAGTGTCAGATCCTCAGATGTCAGATTTGAAGCCTCAAGTGTTAAAACCTGACAAGAAATGAATTTCAATTTCCATTCATTCAACTTAGTAATAAATAATTATGAGTTGACTGAAACCTGAACAGGTAATTGAGGAATTCTGTCATCTGAACCAAGAGTTGGTCTTGACATTTGAGATGCAACAGAGATCAAAAGATCCCTTGGCATACGAGGTCGCCAACTTGTTGGCTGTTTGAAGAACAATCTAGATTCTGCATCCAAAGTACACCATCATATATCTTTTCTTCTCTTTTTTTTTGGTTCAGGAAGTAGGAAACTTAATTACCAGTATAGTTGCATCGACATGATACTAGAACTGCATACTTATCACCAAGTGTTACACCATTAGAAGGGGGACCATGAACACTTGATGACAATCGAGGACCTGGACCCTTACTGTTGTTCCTCCACAATGACGTTGCTGGTTTCAGGATGAATGAGTGTTCTTCCCCTCTCCTGTTAAACAACAGTTCAGAACAAGCAAGAGAAGGTTTATATTCTACTATTCAATGACAAAATTTAGATATATATATATAACCTCTATTTACGATTTAATATATAAATAACCTCTATATACAACCTAAAAAACTATATCTTGTGGTACATTATGTACAACCTCCCAATGAACAATATCTGCCGTGTACAAGAGGTGCTCCCAATGTCCGCTCCTCAAGCAATTTTGACCTAAGCCTCAAGCGCCTTAGGTATGCCCGGCGCCTCACATAGTCATAGTCAGGCGCGCTCTTTTAAACTAAGTTCTTTAGCAGGTAAGAAGCCTCAAGCGCCTTAGGTATGCTCGGCGCCTCACATAGTCATAGTCAAGCACACTCTTTTAAACTAAGGTCTTTAGCAGATAACAAGAGTAAAGATCATCACGTACCCAAAATTTAGATATATAAAACCTAAAAAGCTATATGTACAACCTCCCAATGCACAATATCTGCCCATGTACAAGATTAAATCCCAATGTGCGCGCCTTAGGTAGGCCTGGCGTCTCACAGAGTCATAGTCAGGCGCGCTCTTTTAAACTAAGGTCTTTAGCAGGTAACAAGGGTAAAGATCATCACGTATCCAAAATTTAGACATAAACAACCTCTATATACAACCTAAAAAGCTATATGTAAAACCTCCCATTGCACAATATCTGCTTGTGTACAAGAGTTGCTCCCAATGTGCGTGCCTCAAGCAATTTGACATACACCTCAAGAACCTCAGGCATGCCCGTCCCTCGCATGGTCAGGCACACTTTTTTAAACTAAGGTCTTTAGCAGGTAACAAGGGTAAAGATCATATAGCTATCCTAGAGATATCATCTCCTTCCAATCTTTTGGAAGAACATGCACTTGGTTGCATTTACTCATTCATTGTTTGATCATTGAAGTTGCCTGCAAGTATGTGGTTGTCCACAAGTCACCATTTTCTTTGACATTACCAGATTGAAGAAAGAAATCTCTATTGTTTGTCACCGATTATCTAAAATCCCACAACTGTAGAACCTCAAAGTCCAGAAGGCCATCCATAGATTACTAAACTACTTTTACTTGATTATGGGTAGGAAGGACCAAGGGGGAGAGAGAGAGGGGAGGGGGGAGAGAGAGAGAGAAATAATGATGGGTTTCAAGAATAGCAGTGGATTTCTAACAGGATTATACCGAATAAAATCATGAATGAGAGTGAGTTCATAGGTTATTGAGGATCTACATTCGATACGCTTTAACAGCTAATTAAAATAGGTATGAAACATACAAATGACAGATTGAGGAAAGAAAAACTAACCTGAGGGCTAAGTCTGGTAAACTGTGGTCATTGCCAGCTTCAATACATGCAATTGGTAAAGACAACGGGGGCCCACCCTTGGAAGCCTCCTCATGTATAATTGTTATTGTATCCAAATATATCACAATATCTGGCATGTGTGCAGGAGAAACGTTCTGCATCACAGTACATAAAAGCAAAACTTAAATTAGCTAATGCTTAATAACTCCACTAAGCTTAGATATCACAATATCCAGTTTGTAAACCTAAAACTAAAGAGAAAATTAACTTTGTACCTTTATCTGAACACAAAGAAGATCTTCTGTATTACAATCAGCAGTAAAAGAAGTGATCTCAACAGGTTGTATGATTTCAACTTTCCTTCTCCATCGTCTACCTGGAATATAAATGCCTTGTAGTCCACAACGAACAGAAAACCTTTCAGGCTCCAATGGCACACCTCTGAAAGACATAAGTCCTTCGCCTTCACCTTTTTCATCCTTTCCCAACTTGATAGATGACAAGTGATCCTGATCTTCTAAAAGTGTTGATCTAGAATTAATAGTGAGTGAAACAGGTGGTGGTATGGTGCTTGGAGGAACTGAGGACATGGAGTAACTTCTAAGGTGACCAAATGAGAATATGGGAGAAGAAGATGAGCCCGAGGAATTCATCTTTGTCGATGTGCTACGAATACTTGAAGAACTGGAACTCGGCTGAGGAGGAGATAAAGAACGAGATGGAGAAGCCAAAGAATTTTCCAAAGGAAGCAACCACTTCAACAGATCTCCGCAAGGATCCCCCAGCTGATTTGAGTAACTTAGGCTGCTGCCTTCAGCACTCAAACTTCTCTCATATTTTTCGAACTGAATGATTTCTAACACTGGATCTTTCAAACAGTCCACACCAATGTTTACCTGTAAAAGCACCTGCATCCTTCCAAACAACAAAATGGAATGAAAATCAGTAATGCATGCATCTTCCCTTCAATACAGTAAGATTACTACACTGACAAGTACAATCACGTTGGGCCTGGGGATTGACATATTTGAAAATATGCATGAACAAGAAGCATTAACAAGACTGACATAGAGAATCGAATTGCAAGTAGGAAATGAAATTTGTATAGGAATGACAACAAGTCGATTCAGAAACATACCACTATATCTCCATTAGCAAGTGAGCTACACTTGAAACCGTTTCTTGCCACTCCACCTGAGGTACTAGCATCAGGATTTCCTCTATCAACCGGAAGGATCTTCTCATCATCATATGCACTCAGCTTTCCTCCTATCATTTCTGTTGATTCACGAAATGTTTCCTGGGTTTTTCTTTTTGACCAAAGTGGCTCGTCTGCCTCAGCAATTCGGGCAAAAAAATGGGAATTCCTAAATCTTTGCAACAACATTTCTGTTTGCCTTCTGTGATCTTCCATTCTGAGAAGTGACTCGCCAGTGGAAACATCCTTCTTTGGGTTAGTCTTGCCATTAGCATTATCATCTGAATTGTGAGCATCAGGACTCGAAGCCACCTCAGGAACAGGTGATCCATGTATGACTTCACCATTTTGCTTTTTGGAATTTCGACCAATGCCTTTTTTACTCATCACTTCAGCAACCTTGAAGGGTGTGATAACTTCTGTGTCCTGCTTATATGCAGACAAGCATGCTAGTATATGAACTTGTTCTCCTGGAAACAAAAAAAAATGTGATATTTTAAGAAGGATAAGAAAATCCCACTTACAGGAAAAATGCCTGAACTTCATGTAGAAAATAATTCAAGAGAATTGAGAAAGAAGAGTTACCTGGGAAGACAAAGGGGCGGTCAAGAGATCTAAAAGATAGCATATCCGGTTCTTCATTCCAACTGTCAGAGAGTTCCTCTGCAAAAGTGATGAACACCAATTCTAGTTCAATATATGGAGCATCTTGAAACAACAATATAATATATCACAACCATCAAAGTGAATTTTTGAGTATTAGTACAACAACTATCACATCTATGTTTACAGTTATTCGTCTAGAGCATCTGAACGTTCAAGTATATCATGGTTAGCTGCTGTAACTCAAAATGTTCCAGCTCATTTTTTTCTGATCTCAGGAATTGTGTATCAGTTAACCATGGTCTTGCTATATTGAACCTAATACTGACACGATTTAATCAGTGGTGATCAGTCAACCATGCTCTTTCTATTTTGAACGGGACGCCAACCAACGTCTTCAAATATATCTTGACCAACATACGTAACGTTTGTCTTTGCATTACATGACCAATAGAGTTCATATACATAATGTGTTTTAATCAAGTTGGAACAATTAGTAGCATTAAATAACATACAAAAATAACTAAAGGAAGCATTCATATAATTCTGTTTCCCTTAAACAGACTCTGTGAAGCTTCTTTGTTACTTAGATTCATCTACAAGTCCTTGATGCAGAAAGTTGGTGCAAATTACCAGTGGTGACTCATGTACTTCATTTGCATAACCATTTGAAACACAACTCTAAACTCGCCAACAAAAGCATCGATGAGATATATTCTATGCAAGGAAGGCGAGCTATATATTATTAATAGTCATCAGTAAGCATATCCATAAGCGCAGGCAGCGAAAACATTTTACATATATATGATATTAACGGTACAAGCAACATAATAAGAGAAAAACATTCAGCTTTAAACAGCATAAACCATATCAGACTCGTAAGTTATATATATAGAGAGAGAATGAGAGATGGATAGATGGATACACACACTTGTGTGTGCTCTACCCGAAAAGTGAACCTCATTCAAAACATATGGCTATCACTTATAAGAGGTTAGTAAGTCACAGCTCAATATCATTTGGTTCACTTCTATAATAGATGCATGAACTGAAATTATTCCTCTAAAAGTACTACTTTTGTGATGCAGTTACGGAAGCAATCAAATGGCTCAAGAACCTTTGGTTCGAATTTATGGTCTTTGATTAGCTAATTGTTCTTCAGCCATTTGATTGCTTCCGAAACTGCATCATTTTGCCTCCAGGACACACAAGCACCAAATATTTCTAAACAGAATAAAGGTCTCAGTGAAAGTGAAGGATCATGCTGATAAAGACTAAAAAGATGAGCACAGGTACAGTCATGTAAGAAAAAACCATGCCATCATGTACAGAGCTGTGCTTAATAAAAACAAAGTATATACTAATAAGAGAAATGGAGAGGGAGTACTGCATGGAATGATAATCCATCCTTCTTCTTCACAAACATCTATGTGTTTATCCACAGCAGGTGCTCCATTCTTTGTACTTAAGCCCCCGAATGCACCATTGTCACTCGAGATTTCTTCACTTCTTCCATCAAAAGTTTCAACCAAAGACGCTAATGGAAATGGATCTTCAGCTACAAGATCCTCTAATGTTGCAGTTGGTTTCCTATTGTTTGATTCTGCTAGAACTTGTGGTGGTAGAGCTTGCGGAGGTAGAGCTTGTGGCACTTGAGCTGCAGTCGATTGGGACCGCAGCCCCAGAAAATTCATCGCCTCGCCAAGAGTGTATCTGAATTATGCATATTAAGTTAAACTCAATAAAATATTAATCTATAACTGCTAATACTATGTTAATTAGAAGTTGTTGGTTTATGCTACTGTAACCATTGTTGGCTTGGATAACCATTGTTATAACTATGTTTGATTAGAAGTTGTTGGTTTCTAACCTGCATTTACTTGCAACAAAAAATTATAAGCTGTAACCATTGTTGGCTTGGATAACCATCCAAGATGGCATTTGTAAGTAGTAATAAGTCCTAATTTCCATAAAATTATAAACTGTAGCCATTGATAAGTTCTATATAGATAGTGGAAAATTGAAAATTACAAAGACAAAACTGGAAACTTGATAGGAAAGTGCTAATTGAGTTTCAAAGAGACAAATTGCACATACAGGTGGTTCAATAGCATATGGTTCAAACACATACAAGGAGGTTTGGGATCAATCTATCAAATAGCACATTGACATGAAATTGAAAACGTCAGATTCTTATTGAGATTTGTGAGCTGCAGACTTTTTAAAATAAAGGTGTTTGAGCAAGACCTATATACAGATTAAAGTCTTACACAAACTTCAATCGAAACTATACTGGATCTTCTATGTGGAATTGGTGGTTAAATTTTCAGCGGATCTTCTATGTGAATTACCCACAATAGACAATACATAAAGCGAGATAGGAACAATTCGAGAAGATTAGGCAAGTAGTCGAAACCCTAGAACTATAAACAAATGATGGAAGAAACTGACCTAATCGGCGATGGAGATACCGATGTCCGATCGACTTGAATGTGAATTTAGCAGGAAAGTAGTTTGATTTTTGTAGGGCTAAGTTCTAGATCTGAGTTTTGTTTCGTAAATTGGGATCTCCGATTTGCATTTACAATTATATATATATTTACGTAAGCGGTGAACAATTCCGTTTTGTTATTGTTAGTTTTTTTTTCTGCATCCATGTTAAGAGTCATTAAAAGATTGTTGGTTTGGTCTAGTGCTTGCGGGTTGGCGGGTACACCGTCGAATCCAAGGAGGGTTCAGCGGCTTCACTCGGCGGGTACACCACCGCATCCAAGAAGGGTTCAGCGGCTTCACTTCGGCGGGTAGGGTTGGAGGCTTTTGGAACCCGCCGAGATTTTGGAAAATAGCCGTTGGCATGCGAACATTGAACAGTCATATGACTGTTTGTAAAAAAAAATTAATTTAATAAATTTACCCATATAAATACATAACTAAACATTTTACTCGATACACAAAAAATACATTATTTCTCTTCTATGATTTACATAAAAGTACAATGGATTCTAAAAAAGTTTCTAAAGCAAGAGGCGGTTCTAACCGTAAAAAAAGTGTCCAAACCGAGAGACGGTTCTAGCCAAAACCAACCATCGAGCTTTGTGTAAGGATTGGTGCCATATTTCCGAATACCCGACCATCGGACTCCAGCAAGTACACTGGTTCAAACGACGAACCTTTCACTAATTGGGCACCCGACCTAAACGAAGACGCGACACCATCTAGACCAACACGGAAACCAAAGAAGGCGTCCGAGTCGCCGTCAAGCAAAGATATTTTCGGATCCATGTATGATGAATAAATTCCTTGATTCAAGAAAGGAAAAAGACGACGACATACGGGCTTTGGTAGAGGAGCAACGAGCGGCTATCAGGTCTGAACGTATGAGCCAGGAATTTAAGATATTTTCGGATCCGCACGACTATCTAACCGGACCGATGTTGGAAATAATCCTAAAACGAAAACGTGAAATAGCCGCAAAGTATGATTGCTATGTGATTTTTAATCTTTTAGGTGTTTTTTAAATTGTTTTTATTTATTTTCTTTTTTAGGTGTTTTTTAAGTTGTTTTTATTTTTTAGGTATTTTTATTAATTAATTAAAAATTTAGTTTATCAATTTGATTTGTTTTAATTAAAAAAAATAATAATAAAAGGGTTGGAGGGCACCACTTCCACCTTATAGCGTATTTTGGGAGGGTGGTTTGACTAATCGATGTGACATCTTCTAATTATTGTAATTTGGGAGTAAGAGTGTTCTTTGGGTTTTTTAATCGGATTTCGGGTTATTCGATTCGGGTTATTCGAGATTTTTGTTATAAGAATCCAACCCGTTTACCGACCCAAATAAGATTCGGGTTATTCGGTTTCGGGTTTATTCGGGTCGGGTTAATCGGTATTCGGGTTTCTAAGTACAAGTTGCAAAGCGTACTTTACAATTTAACTTAACATTATATTTATCAAATAATAAACATAAAATATCAAATAAAAACACTCTCAATATGATCTTTCATTTAAACTCATGCAATAAACACATATATTAACTAAAAAACACAAAATAAAATAAGCATAAACCAAACCGTATAAACCAATCGTGTAAATTTTAAAAAAAGTCAAATCGAATCAACAAATATAATGTTCACTTTTCGAATTGCCACCTTCATATCGCTCGTCCGTTTCCAGTCATATATTAAAAAAATTCAAATAAAATAAACATTAAAAAAGACTACATGTATATTGAGCTAAGTTTATAAATATATATTAAAATAATAAAACTACATTTTTATTATTATTCGGGTTAATCGGGTTAACCCGATTAACAATTTTTTAACCCAATTACCAAACCGAATACTACCTTCGGATTCAGGTTCCATCTTAATCGGGTTCGGGTTGTTCGGGGTTTCACCTTAATCGGGTTCGATTTAATTCGGGTCGGGTTCGATATTCGGGTTTCAGATAAAAAGGACACCCCTATTTGGGAGGGTAGTTTGGATGGGAGGGTACCACTCCCACATCCCTTATAATTTGATAACCTGATTTCTTACCGTTAAATATTATTATAATTTAATTACTTACAATACCCAAAATAGTAAATCTTTATGCGTAACTTACAATTCCTCAATGCATATGCTCATTCCTCATGCATGCTTATGCCACGTAGAACCAATTATTTTAACCAACCAAACTTTTTTACTTCCTTTTTATATAGTAAAAACAAATCATTTTAACCAACCAAACTTTTAACTTTTTACTAATTGACAATAAAGTTTTATACTTTTACAGACAGTATTTTTTTTTATATTAACCACAAAACTTATAAAGTTTTATTACATTTCAACATAACTTTTATTAAAAACGGAGCCGTTGAGAATTCATACGCCTTTCTAAACGTTTCTTCTCTAAACATGTCTTCTACCAACGTTTCGACGTGATTTTTTTTTATGTTAGTAGCATCTTCTTTTATAATATTATGTTTTCGTACACTACGAATATACGTTGTGTCGTGCTTACTTTTATCTACGTTTTGGTATAAATTTTATCCACATACGATCTGGTCTACGCTTCAACGCTAATTTTATTAAAACCGAGCTATGTGCGACATGTTTTTTATATTAATAATCAAACGTAGAAACTTCGTACGCTTTTCTAAACGTGCTTAACCACGTCAATGAGATCGCCTTCTATCTACTTTTCGATAACGTGTTAGCAACACTACCGCCTCAATGTGTGTGTTTACGCCACCGTTTCGTTTTTGTAATAAAGTTTCGAATATTAACAGCAACTCTGTCGCAACTGGCATTTAAGAGCCGAGTTGTTGTTGCAAGAGCCCTGCCACGGAGCGCGGGCATGTTTTACTAGTTATATTATAATTTTCCAAGAATATATATATATATAGTGATTACAATTATTATAATTTTCTTTTATTTTAATCCTTTTTACATGCATTTTGTTTTTATTATATTATATTTTATTTTATCTTTCATTTATAATTTTAACTAGAAAAAGGTCCCGCGCGTTACGACGGTTTCTGACCAATAGTGCTACCGCGGAAGAAATTAATGGCATCGAAAGCTTATAAAATAAAGCTAAAACCTTTAGGTAAACTCATTGTGCGCGAGAAAAACGCAAGAAAAAAATAACAGCAACTTTTTAAACCAAAGCTGTAAATGAGAAAGTAGAAAAAGAAAAATTGCCAAAAATTCAGACCGATAGTGCTACCGCGGAAGAAATTAATGTCCTCTAAAACTTATACAATAAAGCCAAAACCTTTAAATAAACTCACCGTACGAAGAATAATACAAAAAAAATTACAGCAACTTTTTAAACCAAAGTTGAATATGAGAAAGTAAAAAAAGAAAAAGTGACCGAAAAAAGACAAAGGGAACAAATGGCTTCCCAAGATTCAAACCCTAGACCATGGAAATGGAAAAGAGATGATAGCGCCTAAACCATCTTCACCAGCCCATTTTTGTGTCTTAATTGATAAAGTAATTGTATTCGACAACTTTTAAAACAAAAATAAAAATGACAAAACATGCATAAGCATGCTTGTACTATAGGCCTACCAACAGACATTTTCTATTGTAACTTTTAACTCACATCATCAACTTGCCTTTTAATATTTACTAGTGGGGAACCGCGTGCTGCGGCGGAGTGTACAATTTACAGGTTTGTACCCATCTTTCGTTAGTTTATCAATTGGTTTGTCGTCAAGTGAATAGACATTTACAACACATACCGTACTATCTATGATTGCTAAACCTACATGTTGACACAGATGAAATTTACTATTCCATTTATTTGAATAAAAAATTTGATAGGGATTTTGTTGAAAAAATGTACGCTTATTGAGAAGTCTTTTGAGTACATATCTACGTTCAAGTCCTCCGGCCTTAATCTGGCGAGCAAACTGCTTTACATTTTTCTTCATGAGCTTGTAATTGACATAATATCTACAACACAACAAATCATAGTTATTATGCAATTACTCAGTACTAACAAATTTAAAACACATTACATATAAAATGCTACATACCCTTTTCATTCTTCCATACGTCTCTTTTTCAACTTCTTCCCAATAGCAACCATATCTAACTACACAAAACTTAATAAAAAATATGATTTTATAAGTATTGTACATTAGAAATACACTTCAGGCACTATTCAACTCGTTTGACCCGCTCCTTTTTAAGGTAGTTTTTTCTCTGTTTGACCCATAAGAAAATAAACATGAACCAAATCAATGCATTCATAAGTAAATAGGTCAAAATTGGTGCATCTACATTGAATGAAGATTTATACTTACATTGACATATATTAGACCAAAAGGCTGTTAACTTACTTTGGAGCAAGAGGTGTCATAAACAGCCTATGCAAGATTCAAAGCTCATCAGGACCTTGAGGTTCATAGGCACGTGCATGACCAAAAAACACGATATCAACCTTAAACTTCACAAACCATGGTTCAACAGAACTCTCGTGGATTCACCTTCCATATATAAAGATATTAGAGATCCATGAAATTATAAATTGTAAAAAAAAAAATACTATTTTCATTATTTGTACAAAATATTATAAAGTAGAGATCCATGAAATTATAAATTGTCTTAAAATATACAATTTCAGATCAAAACATATTCCATTCCTGCAGAATTACCAAACATAATGGAATGTATGGAGTACCGAAAAGGTGAATTATCAACATAAGCCGAATATGAAGACAAAACAATGATGTATGCTGAAGTCCTCTTAATGGAGACAAAAAGGTGAAGTGCTTTCTAATGCCTCAAAAGGAACTCGGCACCTGTTAGACAAATTATGGCATGTACCGCCATTTAAATAACATTAACATTACCCTTCTCTTATAATCATCCCTGTTGACAATAATACATTTTAACGAACCTAACAGATCAGCATATCACTTAAACAAATTATGGCATTTCTCATCTACCATTGATCCCTAAGACCTATCAAATAGCAAATTTCCATGAAATTTGGTACAAATTCAATATATGATACTAACTATGTCACAAATTACATTATTTATTAATTTTGACAAAATTAATCATAAATAAAGTCCATGAATTATCTTAAATACTGTGTTGGAGGTTGCAGAGTAACAGGATAAGATGGATTAAAATACAACAACTTACCTTAGTTAACACAGCATACATGATTTTAGCTTTTGTAATATAACAAAAGAAGAATATCATGTAATTTCACTTTTGTAATGTACAAACAAATTAATATGATTTTAGCTGTGTACAGACAAAATTAAGACAAATTAATATGATTTTGTAATGTAATTTCACTTTTCTAATTTTACATCCTAACATAATATTATATAATATAACTATCACATGAAAAGAAACTAATTAAGTTGGAATTGGATAATGCAAATTAAATGGAACCAACTTGCAACATATTTAGTTCCAAATCTGAAATCACCTGAAACTATAAACTGTATCTAACTGAACATGTTTCACACCACTCTGCATCAATTTCAATTGAATCGACTATCGTGTACTGTTAGTAACAATGAATCTGCATTAAATTCAAGCAGATTTTCATCAGTAAAGTCGGTGATAATTCCGAAGTAATGCAACCTTTCTGTATCATGTTATCCTTTAACCAAATGAAGTACATAGTAAATTAAATAAATAAAACCAAGATTTGATATTAGGTTGGATTTTTTTAAAATTAGGCAGCAAAATTTCTAAAATACATGGTTCTTTAACATTTTGGCAATCAAGAGAGCAAGCTCGCACATTTTTATATCAGGGCGAGCCAAAACCTCAAGTACAACCATCAAAATTTATTAAAATACTGCAATTGTATCAAAAAGCAAAGATATATCAATATGACTTATTTGTTGTTGATAGTTGCTAGTTGCTACAAAAAATCATGCATTAAGAAGAAATTAAATCACCTTGGTCCAAATGTTTTAGGGCGTCAGGTTGTCTTCCATCCCTAACTTCATAATGACACTGTTATGGTAATGAAGGTAGCAAGGAGGTTACCATTTTGTAGATATGGAAGGTGGTCACGTACCTAGCATCCTTGGAACCTACACAAAACAAAACAAAAAGAATGGGCCATTGTAATTAAGAACTGAATGGTAAAGATTTAGTCTAGTTTTCACCCTGCAGGCTTGGCAAGCATAAGAGCATTAACAAAGGCACCCATATTATTTTCACATAAAGCCTCTTATGTGAAACTGACCTGGTTCAGTTAGTTATGCAAAAAGGTTATAATATGAATCACATGTAACATGAACAAAAATCTGAATGCGTATTTACTACCTTCCAAGACCAACATGAACAACTGCTGATTTGTCTTTCTTAAATGTGATGCTTTTCTTTGCTTCTTTCATTGCCCTTGAAATATCAGTGGTTACAGAACCATCCTGTGCAAGCAAATAAAACAGCGACTCATAAGCATGACATGTAAGTAACTTTAAAGAAGAAGAAAAAAAATTAAGTTATGAAACCATCTTTATGAGGATACAGCAGTCCCTGTGGTATAATCTGGTAGATATCAGGGGGACCCCAAGGTACTTGACCGGCAATTGACCGACCCTAAACTGAATGGTGTTGTCAATGAGTTGACGGGAAACAGTGGGAACATTTCCGTAGTACACCGTGCTCTTGGGGATACTGGGGGTGAGGCCCGAGACATTTTTGAATTCATCAAGAGCATTCATTAGGGTATTGACTGAGTTAACATCACCATGACTAAAGAGAAACAGGTCATCAGCAAAACAGAGATGAGTTAACTTCACTTTAGAGCATCTCCAATGGTATTTGAACAAGTCATTCCTGTTAACTCCCCGAGTGATCATAAGAGAAAGGACTTCCATAACCAAGGTGAAAAGGTAAAACCTTTTTGGTCTCCATTGATCGAGATGGAATAGGAGGGAGTAGTGACACATGTCATAATCCATTTACACATTTTAGCCGGGAAAACGAAATAGGTAAGACAATCATTAAGGAACGCCCATTCCACCGTATCATACGCTTTTTGAATGTCGATTTTAAACGCACATCTCGCTGGGCCTCTATCCCGGTGGTGATTCCTCATAAGTTCCTGGGTGAGCAGAATATTATCACTGATTTGTGGAGCAAACATTGATACTAGGAAGGTTATGAAATTGATTACCTGAGATTTGGTCCAATTGATGTTCGGTCAAACCTTCGAACGCCTTCAGAAGGTTTATGCCTTCATCCCGATTTGTATGTTCATCAATCGCCATAGCCACACCATTATCCATGAATTTTAAGCCCAGATCATCACCAATCGGACCTACCCCTTCCACCTGGTGGTTCAATTTTTCACCTAATTGAGGGCCAGGCGAACTTTTAGGGCAGGGATTTACGGTAGCTTCATTCACAAAATCATCAATATTCAGCTTTACAAAAGTCGTGTGGCCTTTTCCCCCCACCGGAGAACCGTAAACTTCTTTTGTTTTGCGTGAAAGGGAGTTTAGGGCTAGCCGACTTGAGCTCTTCTGCCCGTACCATGCTCGCTTACGGGAGGGATATGGGGATCCGGGGGTTTTTCTGCTAGGATAGGTATAGGTGATGAAGGATTCATGATTCCCTTTGAAAACCTACAAAGAAATCCGAGAGAAGAAGGCAAATTCGGTGGAGCAGGCACCAAAATCGCCGAGAGAACCTAGAGAGAGAGTCTAGAGAGAGAAAAAATTATGCAAATGAAAATCCTTACGGTTTAGGGTTGGGGGTTGGGGTTGGGGTTTTGGGTTTGGGGTTGGGGTTTGGGGGTTGGGGTTGGGGTTGGGGGTTGGGGGTTGGGGTTTGGGGTTTGGGGTTGGGGGTTGGGGTGGGGGTGGGGTTGGGGGTTTGGGTTGGGGTTGGGGTTGGGGTTGGGGGGTGGGGGTGGGGGTGAGGTTTAGGGTTTAGTGTTTAGGGGTTTAGGGGTTTAAGGGGTTTAGGGGTTAGGGGTTTAGAGGTTTAGGGTTTAGGGTTTGAGGTTTAGGAGTTTAGGGTTTTTTTTTTTGGGAAAGGGGACGGTACCCCAGGTAAATTTTATTAAAAAAAACCAAATAAGTACAAGAAGGGATACAAGCAACCAAAATAGGGACAATTCCCTAAATCAGCAAACCGCAAGACCCCGTAAAACCGGTCACACCCAATCATGTGATCCCGTCCATCAGTTCAATCCAAATTAACATTCCTGTTCTAAACATACAATTAAAATAAACCTGAAAAATACATAACCAAACACAAGCCAGATTAACTAAAATATCTATCATAAAAGGTAGCATTAGCTTTATTCTTCTGTTGAGCCTTTTGTTGTCCATGCTCTGGGTTGGTCTTCATTCTTTTTACCTATTGATGATCCTTGTACCATCCTTTATCGCTATCCTCACTCCCAATGAGCATTCTTGTCTTTCTTTTTTGCTTATCCCTTTGTCTCAGGTTCCTGTTATTCCACCTTCCTAGTTTGTTTAATAACCTCTTTATCAACCCTTTCGTCCTTGTAACCCACCAGATCTTGTTCTTTGCTTTTTTGTACGGATCCTTGATAGTGCCAGTCGCTTTTCGAGTTTTCATTCCAACCTAGAGCCGGTCTATTTTCCTGCTTAAATGAAGACAAAGCACCCAAAATAACCAATACCAATCAAGAAACCCGTCCCCTCCCCTTACGGTTTTATGTCTTTCGCCGCTCGTGGTAGTGGTGATTTGTGTGTCAAGTGTACCAGCCCTTTCCCCCCCACCCATGGGAAACCGTAAGAGGCCTAACCTGAAAGTAACAGTCCCCCGCTTTCCCACGCACTCATCACTCAACAAGAGGGTGCATAGTGTGCTAAGTGTACCAGCCCTCCCCGAATCCGTCCCGACAAGGGTCGCATGGGCCTCTCGCCCCCCATGCATCCCTTAGAATGCCAAGGACTCGAGTTATTCCCCAGATATCCCATAATGCAGACCACGGACTTTGACCTAGCCCCATCTATTTTGGTTATATCCTTTCCAACCCTCATTTTGGTGGTGGTTCGTGTGTGATGTGTACCAGCCCCCGTAAGACCAACCCGGGGTAACCAAAATAGATCCAACCCGTTGCTAAAGCGAACCCCATGGCTAAATCTCACACCCCACAAAAAAGGCGTGCATTGTGTGCTTCTAGTCCCCCCCACCCCCATAACCCGCGACGACGAGTGCATGGCATTCACAGATCTCATGCACGTCTCGAGAAAACCAACCCAAGCTTTTAAAGGCCAGATTGAGCCCCCCAAGTGTATCTTAATCATCCTTCGAGCCCGATTGAGCCACCTGCACAAAGACAAACAAAACTCATTATGAAGTCTCCCTCCCCTCTCCTCCCAGCCCCAGGTTTTTTCAAGAATGCCATAACCTCTCCGGCCTCTCCAAAGCAGGGTGCAGTGTGTGCATGTTGTACCATCCCCCTTCCCAAGCCCCGCAAGTTGACATTCATTGACCCTCCCAGCCTCCCAACCCCAAACTATCAAGCTTTTTAAGATAATAATGATGCTAGTGACTAGCAGGATTCTCAATAAGTGGTGCTCCATGTATGAATTTCCAAGGTTGCATTCTCCTTTGTGACAATAGACCAAATCCATGTTACATCTACTCCTTCTTAGCTTATATCCCATTTGACCGTTTTTTGCAAAACCACAGTTATGCACGCGGAATCCCCACCTTTTCCCGAGCTCAATCGATCGCTTGCTGCTCTTTATTTCCAACTCTTTGAGTCTATTTTTCACATTTTCTTCAATGGATTGGGATATGGTACCAACATTACTCCTTTGATCCTTGAACAATCGTCTATTCCGTTCCATCCATATGTGGTAAATAGTGGCCGCAAAGAGCAGTCTCCAAAGGATACTGTCGATAGATTTGTTCCTTTTCAAATGACTAACATGTTCAATTCATTCGGTCCAACTACTCGGGGGGTTATGAAACTCTCCCAATTCACACATCTTTCTCCACACTTGGTTCGGAAAGGAACACTCAAAGAACAAATGGTTGTGGGTATCCATTTGTGATTTACAAAATCCACATACCATGCATTCCGTATTCGTCCATTGTTGTATTCTATCTTGGGTAAGGAGGCGTTGTTTTATTGCCAACCAAGTAATAAACGCGTGTCGAGGGATATTTTGACTAAACCATATCGTTTTGTGCCATTGAACCTCCGGAATTTCATCCCTTAAGTCATTATAAGCTTGCTTTGTTGAAAACTCCACAAGTTTATCCTCCCTAGTTCTCCATCTAACTGTATCCTCTTTCCCTTCTTGAATCCAAGGTGGAGGTTGATCCCAGAGGAAAGGGAACTTTTCCTTCCATTCAACCGGCCAGTTCCACTCTCCCTGGTTTACCATATCACTAACCTTGCATGTGATGCTTAATCCAGCCCGGGCGATGTCTCTTTTCGTGATTATATTGCCCAACGGACTATGGATATTCCATTGGTCATACCACACGGAAGTGTTTTTTCCATTACCAATGATCGATGTGCGGTGTTTCCTCACCACCGAACGTTTGTTGAGAATGTTTTTCCAACTCCAGCTCTCCCCATCTTCGCTCCTAATATCCCAAAGGCTTCTACCTTTTAGTTTATTCAAGTGGATCCATTTGACACATATAGACTCTTTCTTATTAATCACATGCCAGATGTGTTTGGCCATAAGCGCCTCGTTTCTAGCGCGTAGGGACTTTATTCCGAGGCCTCCTTTGTGTTTTGGGTTACATACCTCCTTCCAGGAGACACGAGCTTTGCCCTTGCTCTGATCCGAGTGACTCCACAAGAAGTTCCTCATTAGCTGTTCGATGTCATGAATAATGTTTACCGGAAGGGTGAATATCGAAGCCCAATAGACTTGGAGAGTGGCAAGGACCGAGTTGATTAGTTGGAGTCTACCCGCAAAGGAAAGAAATTTATTTTTCCAATCTCCCACTTTGGCTTTAACTTTATCGATCAGCTGCTTGCACTCCTTAGAATACATGCGTTTAGAAAGTAGGGGCACCCCCAAGTATTTAACCGGCAGGGCACCAACACGGAATGGGAGAAGCAATCGGATATTATTCTGAACGGTGGGCCGAACATTCCCAAAGAACATAGTACTCTTGTTTAAATTGGGTATGAGCCCCGATATGTTGCTAAACTCATCCGGGGTCTGTTTGATAACCGTGGCCGACGCCACATCTCCATGAGAAAAGACAAAGAGATCGTCCGCAAAACAAAGATGTGTAATTTCTTGAGTTTCACATCCCTTATGATAAGCAAACTGACTAATGGACGCTATTCTTCTTTTAAATAACAAGTTCAAAACTTCCATCACTAAAGTAAAGAGGTAAGGCGACATAGGGTCACCCTGGCGAAGGCCCCGCTTTCCTTTAAAGAACCCATGTGAGTCACCGTTAACATTAATAGAGTAAGATGCGGAGGTGATACACGTCATAATCCAGTTCCTCATGCAAGGGTGGAACCCGAAAAAATGTAAACAAGAGTTTAAAAAATCATGATCAACAGTATCGTAGGCTTTCTGGATATCAATCTTAAAAGCAACTTTTGCCGGCCCCCGATTTCTATGATAGTTGCGGACAAGTTGTTGGGTTAGTAAGATATTGTCCGAAATTAATCTCCTAGGGACAAAAGCACTCTGACATTCATCAACCAGGCAGGATAGGCCACTCTTCAACCTGTCACAAATGATTTTAGATATGCACTTATAGATCACATTGCAACAGGATATAGGTCGAAAATCTGCTACCGATTTTGGGCTGTTGTTCTTCGGTATCAAAGATATAACCGCAGCGTTTATCTGAGTTAATAACTTCCCATTTTGAAAAAATTCTTTTACTTCCATGCAAACCTCCTCCCCGATAATACTCCAGGTACTTTAAAAAAATTTAGCACTGTACCCGTCTGGCCCGGGAGCTTTGTCATCCTCAATGCTAAATAGCGCCTCTTTTATTTCCTTTGAGGTGACTTGCTTAACCATATCATCTGCCATGTGGGTCGGTAACTTTTTCTTGAAGAGAGACTGAGGTTGAGAGATAGGTTGGACCACCATCTTAACCCCAAGCATGCTCATGTAATACTTTACAAACTGTTCTCCCACCTTTTCCCCATAGTGAACTATACCCGTCAAGTCTTGAATTGCGTTAATTCGGTTTCTTTGGTGTGCTCCCTTGATCACACTGTGAATATATTTAGAGTTTTGGTGACCTTCTTTTAACTATTTTATTTTTGATCTTTGCATGAGCATGAGTTCTTCTTCGATAACAGTTTCTTTTAATGCATGGATATATATATTTTCCTCCTCTCTTATGTCGACATCATCCGGGTTCCTCTCCATATCGGATTGGACCCTCTCCAATTCATTTCTGAGTTTGGTTATCTTCAATGCAATATCCCCCTCTTTGTTCCCAAATTTCCGAAGGGGCCCCTTTAGAGCTTGGAGTTTTTTTACTACCCGGTACATGCTATATCCCTGTATATTAGAGTCCCAACTCTTTTTCACCATCTCAAGAAAGCCTTTCTTTTTTGATAGGAAATTCATGAATTTGAAGGGGCGAGGCTTCCATTTCTTTTTGCCATGTTTTATAGTAATCAAGGACGGGGAGTGGTCCGATGTTCCAAATGGCAGGAATTCAGTTTGGTGTGCAGGGAATTTGGTATCAAACTCACAGTTCACCATGACCCGATCAAGTTTTTTTAACAGTCCCGACGTCTTCCCAGGAGACTTATTCCATGTGAAAGATAGCCCCGAGCTTTGTACGTCCCGTATACCAATGGCCTCGCAACAGTCTTTGATGTCCTCCATTCCTTTAGAGAAGCTAGCATTCCCATTCGATGTTTCATCTAATCTCATGATTACGTTAAAATCCCCCGTAACTATCCACGGTTCCTTTCCCAGAGTGGCAAGTTGTTTCCCTAGATCCTCCCAAAGACTCCTTCTATTAGTAGCCCGAATATGGCCGTAGACAAAGGAACAAAAGAAGTCCTTATGTCCTACCAATGGTTTGATGAGGCAATGGATAGCTTGTTCATTTTGATCTATCACCGTCAGGCCCGTCACCTTTTGGTCCCATGCAACAATAATTCTCGGACCATTGCTACAGAAGCTTGAGTTTGATGTCCACTCCCACGATTTGAACAGTTTCCTACACACAGGTTGAGTTTTTGCAGAGTGTAATCGGGGCTCCAATATTCCACACAAATTTATTCTGTGGGTGTTAATCAGGTGCATTAAATGTTGTTGATGATTTAGACTATTCAATCCTCGTTCGTTCCAGGTAAGGATTTTCAGATCCATTAAACACACCTACGATTTTGTGCCCCTGAAGGTATACCATCCTCCAGCGACATCCTGTTTGATAAAAACTCGTTAGGTCCTGCAGTCGGCTTCGGATTCGAGTCAAGGCTGACCGACCCATCAGTTTTCATCAAGTCAGCGGTACCATCCACTTCCGAGTCCACTTCCTCTTCATCATTATCCATATCCATGCCATGAGTTTTCCAAGAGTTCAATCTTTCCCTTGACACCGCTTGCAGCCCTTCACCAAATTCAAAAACGCTGCATAATTGTCTAAAGTAGTCAATAATATACACAGACCACTCCGAAATAGTGCTGTCCAACGGGACCAATCCATCTAGAATATATCTTTTAGCTTCAAATCTTTCTTCTTGAGTAGTATGGGTTCGGAATTTGGCATTTACTATTCGTTCCTGTTTTCTCTTCCATGCATCCTTGCTTATATCTGGCTCCTCATTCATATTGGTCGGCTTGTCCTGTGTGATGTTATCCCCTTCTATATCTTCCCCCTCCTCATTCAGTAGAACAAATCTATTTCTCGTTTCCACCAGTCTGACCTTTTGTGCTTCCTCTCTATTCCCCCGATCACCAGTTTTTAACAATTCATCAACTTTTGAGCTAGTGCCATTTGTTGCCATTGGGTTCTGCCCTTTGTGATCTGGTTTGTCCATTCCTTCCCTATCTTCTGTATGTTTAGTATTCCCTTGGTTTTCCTAGGCTCTCTGGTTGTTTACAATGTTGCGAGTATACATGAAATTCCCAATATTCCCCTTATCTCTGGTGTTCCCATTTGACGCCATCCTTTCATATCCCGACCCATTTGGCTTGAACCCTTGTACCGACTGTCTTCCATTCCCATAATCCCACTGTCCTCCTTTCCTTCTTTGAACCAAAGTAAAACCGTCATTGTCCGGAGGTTTGTCATGATTGTGTTTTTCCTTTGGTAGAGGCTCATTGCTGTCGCTATTATGAGCTTCTTTCAAGTTTGTAGCCTGAGTATGTGTTCGGGATCTACACGAGCTATCCGAGTGACCGAAGACCATACAATGAGAACATTTCTCCGGGACATTAGAGTATTCTACGTCCAAATTAATATATTTTTCCTCAGACCCGTGAACACTTTGATACCACACTTTAACCGTGTCAGATAGTTCCGTCTCCTTTAAGTTCAATGAGCACCCTGGCGTATCTCCCCGCTTCCTTCCTGTTCGAGCACTTGTTCTTTGTAACTTTATCAAAAGTCAGTGGGGCCCCCATGCAACTTGCCGCTCGACATATGCACTCCGTAAACCAAAGGTCCAGTGGTAGGTTCTTTAGAACCATCCACACCGGAACAGAAATTGGGGCGGCTTTCTTCATATTCATTCCCGCCTCCCACTTCTTGATGCAAAGAGGAATGTTTGCCACCACCCACGGTCCTAGTTTGAGAACCTTAAGCAATCCTTTTTCCTCTGCAAATTTAAAGAGGAATACTCCTGCTCCATTTGAGGATATATCAATGACCCCAAACTGTTTCCACATTCTAAAGATATTGAACCTAACAAACTGGATGGTAGGGTCTGTCCCAATGAAATACCCATATAGTACATTCCGGTAGTCTTCTTTAGCTTTAACAATGTATTTAGGATCTATGACCGCCACTCTAGTGCCCCCACTAGTAATCATAGGAGGGTAGTATTGGATTTTGTCTTCCCGTGTACCCTCTCCCATCCCCGAGAGCATTCCAACATAGGACATTGGTGCCTGGGCCTGTTGAGGATCCTTTAGCACCTCCGGTCCCTGATCTGCTTCTACCATATTCTCATCAATAGTAACCTTCCCATCTGCATTCATTTTAGCCGAGAATTTCAGGACTTTAAACTGCTTCATTCCTAAAATTGAATTAACTAAAGCTTTATTCACATCTGTTGTTACGATGTTGGCCACTATCTCTCTAAGCCTCTCTTTCCTTGCCACAAGGTCACCAAATAAAGGATCAAGTTTGCTCATATGACTCTCCCTACATTTAGTTTTAGATTGGGAGTCCTTAGTGTGAACCCTTCCAGCATGGAACTTTCCCAGACCCAAAAAATTTAGTGGTGCTCTGTTTGGAATAATTTCTTGGCTAAAACAGATTGGTTGGGGTGGTTTGTTCTTCTCATGTCTTCGGTTCCTAGTAAACCATATTTTATGTCTTTTACTAATATCCTCCCCATTGGTATCACCTTCATTCTTTCCAGTGGTACCACCCCCTGCTGAGATAGGAACGGGTTCGCCCCTTTTTTTTGTTTTTTATTCTTTTTCCGCTGAATTACTTCCTCAGGATGGCATACTTCCGGCTCCCCATCTAGCCAACGCACCCTTTTTCCATTAGGCTCTTTTATTTTCCTCCATAGTTCATGGTCCTTTGTATTCAAACCCCCTGCCCATTTTTCGAAGCAATCTAACATAGTCTTGTTCCCATCAAAGAAATTAAGGGCATGCTTTCCATCCTTTTCCCAACTCATTGTTCTCCGGACTTAGACACTCATTTGAAGCCCGACTCACCGATTGGGACCACATGACATTATCCAAATTCCTTTCAGAGGGATTACTCCATACTATAGGCCAGTTAATACTCGTGGGTTGCATGCAAAAGTTCTCCCAAATATTTTCATCCGTTCTCTGAAACATATCAATATTATTATCAACTGCATAATTTAAATGGATACCTTCACCTGTAGCATCCGAGGCTGTTGTGTGGATAAGAGTATCACGACATGCAGAGTTGACTTCCATATCCTCTAACAGAGCTCCTTCTGGGACGTTTACACAGTGGTTTATCTTTGAGAGGTTGTCGAGAATGGAGCCCCCCGAGTCTTTTTTGTTCAAAAAAACTTCATTGTAGTTAACCTCCCTGCCCATACTTAGGCTCCCATGCAGTCTGGTCGTAGTGTTCTCACCCATGATTGTGTTATCTTCCCCATGCATGGCTACCGTATTAGCATCAAAGGACACATCCTCCGAATGGTTGTTTCCAGACGTATCCATGTTGATCTCCACCATGGGGCCATGCAACTGGCTGGGATTTATCTCCGAAATCGACCTGCTCGATTCATTCAGACCGTTCGTCGGCCAGTTTTCCTTATCGATCTTGTAGAAGGAAGCGTCCTTAATTATGGACCCTTTACGGTGATGCTTTCCTTTCTTCGACGAATTAGATCGATGGTATGGTTTCAAAGCCACCCCCTTATCACTTCGCAACCTGTATCGATGTGCCTTCTCTCCCATTACCCCAAAGTCTTCATCTTCCTCGGAGTTAGGCTGATCCAAAGGTTCATCATCTTCCATAGACTCATCATCGCTCTGGGTTTTGTCCCAGAATTTCCTTCCACCGTGAATATCCAAAGGGTCTTTATCCTTTTCGGTCTCATTGTGAACGAAATCCATCGCTTAGTGAGGAACCAAGCAGAAGCACGACAAAGACAACCCTTAGCTTGGGGTTTGGGGTTTAGGGTTTAGGGTTTGGGGTTTGGGGTTTAGGGGTTTAGGGGTTTAGGGGGTTTAGGGATTTAGGGGTTTAGGGGTTTAGGGTTAGGGGTTAGGGGTTAGGGTTTAGGGTTTAGGTTTAAGGGTTGAGGGTTGAGGGTTGAGGGGGGTTGAGGGTTGAGGGGGGTTTAGGGTTGGGGGTTTAGGGTTGGGGTTAGGGGTTAGGGGTTTAGGGGTTAGGGTTTTTGTTTTGGATAAAGAGGCGATGCCCCGGAAAATAGAACAAGAATAAAAAATACAGACCCGCTCATCCACCCCACCCTGGACATTTTACCAAAGGAGGGGCGGACAGCAAACGACACCCAAAAGAACTAGCCATGTAACACCCAAAAATAAAAAGAAAAGAAAAATTCAAAATTTCACTCCCTCGCGGTACGCGAGGGAGATTTTGACAAAACCTCGCGGTACGCGAGGGGACTGCTTATGCGCCAGAAAATCACCTTCTCGCGGTACGCGAGAAGATCTTCGATGAAGTCTCGCGGTACGCGAGGGAATAGTACACGCGTCAGGGCCAGAAAACACGTGTCATGTACACTTGCCACCTGCTGCCACGTGTCATGCTGACTCACCTCGATTCGCGACTTGTCATCCCCTCGCGGTACGCGAGGGATTTCCTTGGCCGGCCTCGCGGTACGCGAGGGACCGGAATTCCAGCCTATAAAAGGCCTTCAAAGGGGATTGAATTCTGTACAGTTTCCAAACGTTCGTTTCACACAAACCCCGTTCTTTCAAGCTCCACGACATCCCGAAGTGCTATCCAAGAGTCCAAACGAAATCCTGCACCAGCCGAAGTTTCGTCCAAATCCCGCGAAGTAGGTATCGTTAAAACTATTCATATATATATAGCCGCAATTATATATATATTCTCTCATATATATTCTCGTTAATCGTGTCTTCCCTAGGAAGAAACGTGTCGAGGTTCTGCTCAAATTCCGAAGCCTACAACCCTACCAGCCATCAAAATCAAGGTGAACACGTTTAACGCTTTTCAAACGATAAAACCATTTTATTTACGAAAACGGCATGAAACAAATTAAATGCTTTAATCATAAGGGTAATCTACGTGATAGCATTCAGGCCATAAGCATACGTAGATTTGATCAAATGGTATACATGTGACGGGTGAAAGTCCGGTCCGTGGCTGGGTACAGATCATGTAATGGGAAATCATAAGACTAAGGATGGGTTTCCTTAGCAGATTATACGAGGGACGAGTTCCTGAGTATCATGTAAGACTAAGAACAAGGTTCTTAGCATCATCACCCTGGGAATAGGCTATCAGTCTGAGACATAGCGCTCAGCCAGTTGACCCCATGGCAGTTAACCCAGTGTATGTAGGTGGTATATACTTCAGGTGAAATAGACTGCTGAATGTGTAGATTTACCATACAAAAACGTGCTTAAAGGCTTTAATTTGGTTTATGTTAGAAATCATTTTCGTGTCAGTTAAATGTGATTCACCAGCTTTATGCTGATGTTCATTTTCAAAACGTTTTTCACAGGTAATGAAAGAAATCATTAAATTCAGGGTGATGCAGTAAAGACAAGATCTTTAGGCATATCAAAATCCCTGTGGCAGACTAATACAAGACCAAATGTTGGAACGGACGTAGATCCTAGACATTTTGAATGGCTTGTATTATGTAAATTATTTCAATCACTGTACATTATATAATAGACTTTTGAAGATCTATTATCATGAAATGAAAAGGGACGTGGATCCCAAGTTTTGACAAAAAGTACAGAATTAACCCTTGAGGTTATTTACATTACATTTCATTACAAAAAGGCATCAAGTAAAAACAAAGACTTCCGCTGTCCAAATTTATGGGACCTCATTCAGATACCAGCATTATCTCGCGACGCCCGGGCAGGGGTAGCCCGGGGTTGTGACAGGTTGGTATCAGAGCCACATTCAAGGGTTTTAGCAAAACTAGATACTTATATGATTGTATCTAGGCTTTAACCAATAGTTGTGCCTACTGAACAAACGATAGGAAGAGCAAAACTAGATACTTATATGATTGTATCTAGGCTTTAACCAATAGTTGTGCCTACTGAACAAACGATAGGAAGATGCCTTTAACATAACCAATAAATTGCAGGATGTCAGATCCATACTATTATCCTTATAATTACCCAAACTACTTCCCTGGAGAATCATCTAATCAAGTAGTACCAAGATATGACGATTATATCCACTACCTGCCGACCCCGGAGAATTGGAACAGAATGGTCGCAGAACAAGTGGAGCAGACTCAAGCAAGGCTTGAACCTCTGAGAGAAGAATCAGAGTATTCAGTGGAAATGGAAGATTCAAGAGAATCTTTACGTCCTGTTATGACATCTATGCCACCACCTCAATCATTAGACGTGGTAGATCATACCGGAACAATTCCAGAACATCCACCAAGTCCAAGTGAAGAAACTTCGCGTTCATTTGCTGAATCTGACAAGGCTGCCGTTTGTGAAGGCAGTGGTGGAAAATACTTCTTTGACCCTATTCCAGAACATCCCGTTTTCAAGGAACCTTTCTTCTATGTAGATCCCTCCGATGGACGTCAGTATGCAACCGACGGAAAGGTCGTGTGGTCTGTTAATTCAACATATCATGATCTTAGGATGGGACACAGGAAACCACCTCCTTGCTATGGATACCCTGAAGAACTGCCAAACTCAATGGATGAACACCTTGATCGTGCTCTTAGGGAAGCTGACGATCTACGTGCTGAGCTGTTCTTCACCAGACAAGTTGTAGTCCAGAATGAACAAACTATAATTGATTATGAGCTAGCTCAGGAAGACAGGAAGTATGCAGAGCAAGTAGCAAGCTCTCGTAAACCTCAAACCTCGAAAAGATCCAGAACATCAAGCAATAAGTATTCTGAATCTGAAGAATCGTTAAATCTAAGCAGTGAAAGCTCAGAAGAAGAAAATGAAACAAAAAGGTATAAACACAAGGAGTGTTCTTACAAAACCTTTCAGGACTGTAAACCTTATGAATTTAAGGGCACCGAAGGCGGTATTGCTACTCTTCACTGGCTAGAGAAGATGGAGTCAGTAATAGCAATTAGCAAGTGTGCTAAGAAAGATCAAGTACTGTATGCTTCAAACTCCTTCAAAAATGAAGCGTTGGAATGGTGGAATTCAATCATTTCTGCCAAAGGGAGGAGAAAGACCAATGCTATGGATTGGAAAGAATTCCGAGCAAAGGTGAAAAGGAAATTTTGCCCCAAGAATGAGAAAGAACAAGCTGAAAGGAAATTTTTGGATCACAGGATGGTGGGTACCAATGATCGAGAGTATACTACCAAATTTTTTGAATATGCCCGTTTGGCACCTCACCTGGCTAAACCCGAGTCGGTTCTCATAACTCGATATATTTACGGTTTAGTTCCAGAGATCCGTGATTTGGTGAAGGTTGTCTCACCAAAAACCATTGAGTCCACCGTAGAGCTGACCGGTACCATGACGGCTGGATTGATCAGAAACCTAGAAGAGAGAAAGAAAATGGAATCCTCTACAAAAACAAAACCCGAAGCCAAAAGATTTAGCAAAAGCTTTGGGCAAAAAGGATTTCCATTTAACAATCCACCATGCATAACGTGCGGACGCAGGCATAGTGGAAAGTGTGTTTTTGAAACTCCATTCTGTAATCATTGCAAGGTCTCAGGTCACACTACTGAGAATTGCTTCAAGAGAAAGGGAATGATTACTTGTTTCAATTGTGGAGAGCCAGGGCACATCAGAACGAATTGCCCTAAGTTTGCAAAGACCAGAGGAGCTGGAGGATCAGGAGTTAAGATAACTCCAGAAACCAAAAAGATCGTGCGAGCATTTGTCATGAATGCTAATCAAGCTGAGAGAACGCCGGACGTAATTACCGGTACGTTTCTTCTTAATAATGTTTATGCTAAGGTCTTATTTGACTCAGGTGCGAACCGGAGTTTTATAGATTATAATTTCTGTAATCTATTAAACGAACCATTAAGTCCCTTAGCTGAAACATATGAAGTAGAAACAGCGAACGGTGATTTGATAAAAATATCCCAATCACTGAACAATTGTTACATTACATTGGCTGGTTTCACTATCCCAGTACAATTGTTACCAATGTCAATAACTGGCTTTGACATTGTTTTGGGGATGGATTGGTTATCCAATAACCAAGCCGAAATCCTTTGTAATCAACAAGTTGTAAAACTCGTTACACCAACAAACAAAACTCTAACTATCCAAGGTGATAAACCCACAAAACCTATCCAGATAATCTCCATACTTAAAGCAACCAAGTGCTTAAGAAAAGGATATCTGGCATGTCTGGTATCAATTACTGCCTTGGAAAAGGAGAAGAAGATAGAATCAGTACATGTAGTATCTGAATTTCCAGACGTTTTTCCTGAAGAACTGCCTGGATTACCACCAGAACGAGAGGTAGAATTTCGAATCAACCTTGTACCTGGTGCAACTCCAATTGCCAAATCCCCGTACAGACTGGCACCCACAGAAATGGCAGAACTCAAGAAACAATTGGATGAACTTCTTGAGAAAGGTTTTATCCAACCAAGTTCTTCACCCTGGGGAGCTCCAATTCTCTTTGTTAAGAAGAAAGATGGATCAATGCGCATGTGTATTGATTATCGGGAACTGAATAAAGTTACCATCAAAAACCGATACCCGCTTCCACGGATTGACGATTTATTCGATCAACTCCAAGGAGCTTGTCATTTTTCAAAGATCGATCTTCGTTCAGGTTATCATCAGTTGAAAGTGCATGATAACGATATCTCGAAAACTGCATTTCGAACACGGTATGGACATTTCGAGTTCACGGTTATGCCATTTGGACTTACAAATGCTCCTGCCGCATTCATGGACATGATGAATCGTGTCTGCAAACCTTACTTGGATAAGTTTGTCATAGTTTTTATTGATGACATACTTATTTATTCCAAAACCCAAGTTGAACACGAAACTCATCTTCGAACCATACTTGAACTTCTTCGAAAAGAGAAATTATATGCTAAGTTTTCCAAATGCGAATTTTGGTTAACGGAAGTACAATTTCTTGGTCATGTCATCAACGTGAACGGAATTCAAGTAGATCCTTCCAAAATTGAAGCTATATCCAAATGGGAAATTCCCAAGTCACCCACCGAAATTCGTAGTTTTCTGGGATTAGCGGGATATTACCGCCGGTTCATTCAAAATTTTTCTCGTATAGCAATCCCACTCACATCCCTAACTCGGAAATCTGTAAAATACGAATGGGGACCCAAACAATCTGAATCTTTTGAAACTTTGAAACAAAAACTGACAAACGCACCTATTCTATCTTTACCAGATGGTATTGAAGACTTCGTAGTTTACTGCGACGCCTCACATACTGGTTTAGGTTGCGTATTAATGCAACGCAAGAAAGTCATTGCTTATGCATCTCGTCAGTTGAAAATTCATGAGAAAAACTACTCAACCCACGATCTAGAGTTGGGCGCTATAATCTTTGCTTTGAAATTATGGCGACACTATCTCTATGGGGTTAAGTTCACAATCTACACTGATCATAAAAGTCTCAAGTACATATTTAGCCAGAAGGAGTTAAATATGAGACAAAGAAGATGGATGGAAATCCTGAATGATTATGATTGTGAAATTTGTTATCATGAAGGAAAGGCAAATGTAGTAGCAGATGCCTTGAGCCGAAAAGAAAATGTCAAGCCAAAGAGAGTACGTTCTCTCAGACTTGAACTACAAATTGATCTTGTAAATCAGTTAAAAGAGGCACAAGAGTTAGCTTTGAAGGAAGGTAACTTTGAAAAAGAAGGAATGAAAGGAATGCTTGATTTACTGATCAAAGGAGAAGATAATATCCTTCGCATGAATAAACGTATTTGGGTACCAGTTACAGGTGATCTTCGAGAGCGAATCCTCGAAGAAGCACACAAGTCCAAATACACCATGCACCCAGGAAGTGATAAAATGTACAAGAACCTCAAAGAAAGTTACTGGTGGATTGGTATGAAAAAGAACATTGCTATCTACATAGCAAAATGTTTGACTTGTTCCAAAGTCAAAGCCGAACACCAAAAGCCAGCTGGATTATTGCAACAGTTAGAATTACCAGTTTGGAAATGGGAACTGATAACTATGGACTTTATTATAAAATTTCCTCGAACCACTCGTGGAAATAATGCAATCTGGGTTATCATTGACCGTTTAACCAAATCAGCTCACTTTCTATCTATCAAGGACACCATGAGTATGGACAAAATGGCGCAAATTTACGTTAATGAAATTGTAACGTTACATGGTGTGCCTCTATCCATAGTGTCAGATAGAGATAGTCGCTTCATATCTCGATTCTGGCAAAGTTTTCAAACAGCTCTAGGAACTCGATTGAATCTTAGCACTGCTTATCATCCACAAACTGATGGGCAGAGCGAAAGAACCATACAAACCCTAGAAGATATGCTCCGAGCCTGTGTGATAGACTTTGGAGGTAATTGGGATGATCATTTACCTCTAATGGAATTCTCATACAACAATAGTTATCACACAAGTATTCAGGCCGCACCATTTGAAGCATTGTACAGACGGAAATGTCGAACGCCTGTATGTTGGTCAGATATCGGAGAAAATCAGTTATCAGGACCAGAGATAGTCCAAGAAACCACTGATAAAGTATTACAAATACGTGAACGTTTAAAAGCGGCTCGAGATCGACAGAAAAGTTATGCAGATAAACGAAGAAAGCCGTTAGAATTCCAATTCGGTGACAAGGTGTTATTAAAAGTTTCACCTTGGAAAGGTGTTATTCGTTTCGGAAAGAAAGGAAAGTTAAGTCCACGTTTTGTTGGACCTTTCAAAATCATTAAACGAATCGGATCTGTTGCCTATCAGCTTGAACTACCAGTAGAGATGGGTGGGGTACACGATATATTCCATGTATCAAACCTACGTAAGTGTTTAGCTGATGAATCCTTGCTTATGCCTTTACAAGATGTGGAAGTAAATGAAAAGCTCAAATTCATTGAACGACCGTTACAAATTGAAGACCGACAAATCAAAAAGCTTAAACGGAAACAATTGGTGTTGGTCAAAGTAAGATGGGATTCCAGACGTGGCCCAGAATATACCTGGGAACTTGAGTCAGAAATGCGCAAAAAGTATCCACATCTCTTTCAATGAATCTCGAGGACGAGATTATTCAAAAGGAGGGGAGGATGTAACACCCAAAAATAAAAAGAAAAGAAAAATTCAAAATTTCACTCCCTCGCGGTACGCGAGGGAGATTTTGACAAAACCTCGCGGTACGCGAGGGGACTGCTTATGCGCCAGAAAATCACCTTCTCGCGGTACGCGAGAAGATCTTCGATGAAGTCTCGCGGTACGCGAGGGAATAGTACACGCGTCAGGGCCAGAAAACACGTGTCATGTACACTTGCCACCTGCTGCCACGTGTCATGCTGACTCACCTCGATTCGCGACTTGTCATCCCCTCGCGGTACGCGAGGGATTTCCTTGGCCGGCCTCGCGGTACGCGAGGGACCGGAATTCCAGCCTATAAAAGGCCTTCAAAGGGGATTGAATTCTGTACAGTTTCCAAACGTTCGTTTCACACAAACCCCGTTCTTTCAAGCTCCACGACATCCCGAAGTGCTATCCAAGAGTCCAAACGAAATCCTGCACTAGCCGAAGTTTCGTCCAAATCCCGCGAAGTAGGTATCGTTAAAACTATTCATATATATATAGCCGCAATTATATATATATTCTCTCATATATATTCTCGTTAATCGTGTCTTCCCTAGGAAGAAACGTGTCGAGGTTCTGCTCAAATTCCGAAGCCTACAACCCTACCAGCCATCAAAATCAAGGTGAACACGTTTAACGCTTTTCAAACGATAAAACCATTTTATTTACGAAAACGGCATGAAACAAATTAAATGCTTTAATCATAAGGGTAATCTACGTGATAGCATTCAGGCCATAAGCATACGTAGATTTGATCAAATGGTATACATGTGACGGGTGAAAGTCCGGTCCGTGGCTGGGTACAGATCATGTAATGGGAAATCATAAGACTAAGGATGGGTTTCCTTAGCAGATTATACGAGGGACGAGTTCCTGAGTATCATGTAAGACTAAGAACAAGGTTCTTAGCATCATCACCCTGGGAATAGGCTATCAGTCTGAGACATAGCGCTCAGCCAGTTGACCCCATGGCAGTTAACCCAGTGTATGTAGGTGGTATATACTTCAGGTGAAATAGACTGCTGAATGTGTAGATTTACCATACAAAAACGTGCTTAAAGGCTTTAATTTGGTTTATGTTAGAAATCATTTTCGTGTCAGTTAAATGTGATTCACCAGCTTTATGCTGATGTTCATTTTCAAAACGTTTTTCACAGGTAATGAAAGAAATCATTAAATTCAGGGTGATGCAGTAAAGACAAGATCTTTAGGCATATCAAAATCCCTGTGGCAGACTAATACAAGACCAAATGTTGGAACGGACGTAGATCCTAGACATTTTGAATGGCTTGTATTATGTAAATTATTTCAATCACTGTACATTATATAATAGACTTTTGAAGATCTATTATCATGAAATGAAAAGGGACGTGGATCCCAAGTTTTGACAAAAAGTACAGAATTAACCCTTGAGGTTATTTACATTACATTTCATTACAAAAAGGCATCAAGTAAAAACAAAGACTTCCGCTGTCCAAATTTATGGGACCTCATTCAGATACCAGCATTATCTCGCGACGCCCGGGCAGGGGTAGCCCGGGGTTGTGACAAGCCAGGATCATTAGCAAGCCTCATACAATGCCCATAAGAGCAACCCATCACAAGAGTAACCGACCTAACACTATGCTGCACATAAAGCCCAAAAGAATGAAACCAAACCAAACCAACTAATTTACTAGGCTTAGTAGAATTAGTTGGGTTAGTATCCTTACCAAGCCTTATCCCCTTAACCATTCCCAACATACAAACTGAGCCTAAAGTAGGCCACCGGTCGCAAAAAACATATCTAAGACACTTATAAACAACAAGCTTTACAAAATCTAGATCACGACAAAATAACAAAGACAAAAAGCTACACCCCCGAAAAGAGGCCTTCTCCCTTGGATTAAGCAACATCATCAGATTCCCGAGCATACCAACCTGATGAATACCCCACCGAGTTGGGCCAGTGATATAATTCCCTAAACTAGGCCCACAGTCTCTATAACCAATTAGAGCAAAAGAAATGGTAGCAAGCCGCCGATAATGGACAAAAGGGCATCGCCCCATCAAAAATAACACAAGCAGTTTGGGCCAGTTGAGGCTATCCAAAAATAAATTGAAACAGGCCCAAGGCCTGTTAATACTATCCAGCAACCTAATTAAGGAACTAGGCCATCTCCAAATCCCATGGTCCACAAACAATAAATTAACCATGTTGGGCCATCTGATCCTATTAAAACCAAATTTACTCCAGATCCCAAACAAAAAACAAGTGGCCCTCGAGCTGTTTATAACCTTCGGCCTCCTTTCCACATAAACCAACTCCCACAACCAGACCCACATCGACGCCTCTTTCCCGAAAATTAAAATGTAAAAGCTACCGAACACCAACAGCAAAGACAACCGAAACAATAACTCCAGAAAAGACAAAAAACTAAGCCAACCGAACAAAAAACTAACCCAGCTAAAAAACATAATTACTTACGGTTGGAGGCATTCGAGACCACTGGATCCACATACGCACCCAATTTCTTGAGATGAGACACAGCATGAACCGAATCGAACCCATCAATATCCTCAACATCTACTATTTCAGAGTCCTCCTCGGGATATAATATACTATTTTCCGGGTCTAATCCCATCTCCATACATTTATCCGCAAAGAAGTCCCACTCACCTTGGGACCATTCTTCCACTGCTTCGGCTTGGACGTATTTGAAGTCACGCATACAATTCAAAATGACCTGTTTTTGGGCATCAGAAATGCCATAAATCCCATTATTATTTAGCACGTTCACTTCCACATCCATGCTATCCGCCAAACCTTGATCGGGGGGTATAAATCATCTTGACCCGTAATCAATTTGTTGAACTTAATGGAATTAGGGATGTCTAAAACTGAGAAACGACTACCTGAATCAACCCCCATGTCATTAGAGTGGTCAGAAGATCCAGCACCAGGGACCGGACAATCTGGCGGGGCAGGCTGCTGATTGGGGCTGTCCTTACCACCTTGGCAAGGAGCCGGGGCAGGCTGCTGAGGAGCTGGGGCAGGCTGTTGTCTCGGGCTGTCCTTACCTCCATGGATAGCCCTCGAGTAATTAAAACCCGGAGCCACTTTCTTAGGCGCAATAGGGACCAGATTTGGCTCATTGTTCCCATCCACACGGGTAGCCTGTTGTTTAGCCAAAGGTGCCCCACCCTTCTGTCTTTCTCCCAAACTACTTGGACCACTATTTTTCATAGACCGACCTAAACCATACTGCTGAGAAGCCACTTTCACCCGCACCGGCTTTTGATTTTTACTCTGCAATTTAATGGGACCTATCTTTTTATGCCTAGATACCATAGTGAACCCATCTTCATCAACACTCGGGGCACAAGCATTCGTAGTACTCGATGGAGCTATAGGTGCATCACTAACCGAAACTTGACCTTTCTGGGGTGGGGTACCAGAGGTGGCAGCACCAACCACCACATCTGCCGGTTTGGGCCTGTGCATGTATTGCTGCAGGTTGTGGCCAAACACCACACAGTGGCTGCACAAGGGCGGCTTCCACTGATATGAAACAGGAAGTTTCATGACCCTGCTGTGATTATGGCTTGCCATAGGGTACACCACCTCCAATTCCGAGGGGAGGTTGCAACTAGCCTTAACATCCACTAACATTCTCGCATACCCCAATTTACCGGAATGGTTTGCACATCTTTGCAAAGTAAGACGGTCCATAAGCCGAGGGGCACCCATCCCACTCATTAGTTTGCAAATCTCCGTATGAGTCCACAGGTCTAACGGGACATTATGGACTGTGACCCAAAGAGGAATGGTAGTAGGCTCAATTTTCTCAAGGCATAGCCCCGGCTCCCATTTGTTGAGAAAAATTGGGACGTTGTTAACCATCCAAGGACCATTCTCAAGGACTTGATTTAGACCCTCCTCACTAGTAAATTTGAAATAATAAAATCCCGAGGGGCTTTTGGAGATGTCACTCAGATCATACAAATGCCATAGCCGACGAAAACACTGATTCACAATCTTATAATCCATGGATGTGCCTAAGAAATACCCGTACAAATGGAGAGAATATACCTGAGCCGATAGTTTCAGGTCATCCGGGGTGATGACAATCTGGCATTTCCCCTCATTGGTTATCTCCGGGGGGTAATACTCAAGCCGAAAATCTGCAATATCATTGCTTTTTTTAATCTTATCTGCAAAGGATTCCATACCGGACCCGAGGGAATTCCAAACCGAGTTAACAGCCATACCCACATCCGTTACTTCCCTCTCCGCGACCAGCTGTGTTCCATCACAATTCTCACCCAAAGAACCAGAATTAGCATCCCAGCCAACTTTCATGACCAATTGAGAAACCTTAGGAGACGACGTCACATCCATCGGAGTCTGATTAGTCTGGGTCACCATAATAGGGTTCAAACAAGCAATAACAGTAACAGGGGCTGAACCACTACTGCCCAGAGCCCCACATGTAGGCAGATTCGGATATTCCGACCTCCCCTTAGCGCCAGATAGGGGCTGTTGGTTGATAGTCAGAGGAGATGAACACTGACCCCGCGTAGACAGCGGTAGCTCCTTCGCTTCAATTGAAGCCGTTTCACGGATGAAATCATTAACCCGAAGGTCAGATAAGAGATGAGACTACCTATTTTGGGGCATCTCCTTCCGATGAGCACGGTTTCTTTGTCTCCTTATAGCACCCCCACCGGCTACTTTGTTATATGGGGATGCACGGCTCAGATTAAGAGCACCAAACGACTGTGAGGGGGCTTTGTTGGGGCCATCTGTCGCTCCACTGGCTAATTGAGTCGCAAGAGAACCCCCAGTGCAGGGTTTACCTCCGATTGGGGCCGGTTCAAGTGGGAGAGATGATGCGTGTGGACTAGCAGCTTGAGGGAGGAGCCCAGAAAATTCCCGATTGAGAGCATCCTTCTCCCCTAGAAAACCCACTGGATCTGGAGGACGATCGGGCGGTATTTTTGGTGGTGGGATTCCACCGTTTGATGGATTCATGACACAAGAGGCGTTAGCGGCTAGAGAGAAACCGAATGTAGAGAGAAGTTAGTGAGAGAAAAATTTTGGACAAATGAAAAACCATAGGGTTTAGGGTTTTTTTTTTTGGAAAGGGGACGGTACCCCAGGTAAATTTTATTAATAAAAAATGAACAAGTACAAATTGTAGAGTCTAGCAGCCAGCCTAAGGACAAACCCCTAAGGCCAGAAACCCACTAGACCCTGAAAAACAACCAAACACAAAGCACCTTTAGGTGATTCCGTCCATGAGTTCAATCCAATCTATACAACCAATGCTAATGTCTAGAGTTTTAAAGTACCACTTATACCTGCAAACAAGCATATCATAAAAAGTGAAACTACCTTTACCATAACCATTAGGCGTGTACGATGGATTCCCATTCCGTTTTGCAGTATGCATCCTTTTGCTGTTAGTATAATCTTTGGCCTTATCTACATAATGAGCCGCCTTTCCCGATGTGGTAGTGACCTCCCACGCCAAATGAGCCGCCTTTCCCGATGTGTTCTTCATATCATATCCTCCTCTGAGATCCTCTAGTCTTTTACTTTAGGTGTCTCTCTTTTCTCTAATTTAATTTCAATCTTGCGTTTTTGTATCCGCCACCTTTGAGCTCGATGCATAAAGGACCTTTGGTTATGAGCTTTCGCTACTCGCTTCATGGGTTCAATGTGTAACATCCGATTCTGCCAAGAACAAAACAAACAAAAAAACCAAAAGAAAGAACCATTTCCACCTAGCCCAGATTTTTCCCCGCCCTTTCCCCATATGGTTGTATAGCTCACATCACTCTTTTTAGTGGTAGCTCGTGTGCGCCGTGTACCTTTCCCCCCTAACCCCTCCTTGGACAACCATACAAGGCCCAACCCTGAATTATTTTTCCCCAAGATCCACTCAAGCTCATCTCTCAGAAAACTGGTGCGTCGTGTGAATTGTGTACCAACCCAACCTCCGGCCGGCACCAACGAAGGCCATATGGATCTCTCACCCTCCATATAGGCCTTTTCACGCCAGGCTTCGGGTTTAGCCCAATCAAGGAGCCCTTCCCACACCCACGAACTGGACCTCCCCCTCTCCAATTTGGACATCTGCCTTCTAGCACATTCTTCGGAGGTATGACAAATGTCCATCACCCTACCCCCGTACCGACTAGCCCAAAAAAGACCAACCCTTCCCTTTCCCAACCCAAACGACTCATGCATGGTTATCCCCTCCCCCATGCAAGCCCTCCACCGCCAATCAAAGATGTCGTGGTAACGTCCCTGCATAGCATACATTAGTAATAAAATATCCCATCCCACCATCCCTTCCCCAAAAGACCCTCCCACAATGCTGCGAACCTCTCCCTCTCTCTTGCCAAAGGTGGTGTGGTGTGTGCAAGTTGTACCACCCATTCCCCATACCCCAAAAGAACAGCATAGTGGGCGCATCCCATCCCATCCCAAGTACCTGAACATCACATTCAATTTGATAAAAATCTTCCTAGACTCTAAAAGGATTCTCATATCGTGGATAATCATGTGCATGTCCCCCCAGGAGCGATTCAAGCCGTCTTCACAGCCCCATCCTACCCAATTCCGAAGTTTAAACGCCATTGGACTGAATAGGATTAGACACTTTGCCATTCACCCAGAAACCCCATCTTTTTTCCAACTCCCTCGCTCTTTTACTAGGACGGATGATCAGACCTTTCAATCTTGCTTGCACACTGTCCTCTATGTTTCGGGAGACAACCCCAACTGTGGTGGCTTGATCTTGAAACAGTCTTGCATTTCTCTCCTTCCAAATATGATAGACAGTAGAGGCAAACAATAGACGCCAAATTATGATATCAATGGACTTGTCCCTTCTGAGTTTATTAAGGTGGTCCATGCAGTTGTTCCACCCGAGAGGGGTGAATTGAACTCACCCATGGTTTTAACCTTTTGCCAGACTTGGTAAGGGAAATCACATTCAAAGAAAAGATGATTGTGGCTATCCATTTGGTTTTTGCAAAACAGGCAACTCATATGACTATTATCATTCCATCTACTCATTCTATCCTGAGTGGGAAGCCGAAATTGCAGGGCCAACCAACTAATGAAGGCGTGTCTAGGAATGTTTTGGCTGAACCATATTGTTTTATGCCACGACACTTCTGGAACATTCACGCTCAGGTCCATATAGGCTTGTTTAGTACTAAATTCCTCCGGCTGACCCTCTTTAGTTTTCCACTTCAATTGATCTTTTTTACCCGCAATTATGATTGGGGGGTGGATGTCCCATAAGAATGGGCATTTGATCCTCTATTCATCCGGCCATTCCCACCTGCCATGTCGGACTATTTCATTTACAGTACTTTCCACCCTTTAATCCAGCATTCTGGATCTCCCGCTTAGTAATGATATCACCTAACGGGCTATGGACATGCCAGTTGTCATACCATATTGAAGTGGTGGTACCATCGCCTATAATAGACATACAGTGCTTTCGAATATCATTTCTGTTTGCTAGGATTTTCCTCCAGCTCCAGCTCTCACCGTCCGCTATCCTTATATCCCAGAAGCTTCTCCCCTTAAGTTTGTGAATCCAGACCCACTCAACCCAGATCGATTCAGTATTTGAAATAATTTGCCAAATGTTTTTTTGCCATTAATGCATTATTCTTGGTCCTGAGCGACTTGATTCCCAACCCCCCTTGATATTTTGGTCTGCAGACATCATTCCAGTTGACCCTAGCTTTGCCTTTTCCGTGTTCCGAGTTGCTCCACAAGAATCTCCGCATGATACCTTCGATATCCTCGACAATGTTCAGTGGCAGTGTGAATACCGAGGCCCAATAAACATGTAAAGAAGCTAGCACCGAATTTATAAGCTGTAATCGTCCTGCAAAAGATAGGAGTTTGTTTTTCCAATCACTAACTCTAGCCTTCACTTTATCAACCAAACTTTTACAATCTTTAGCATAGAGTCTTTTAGAAACCAATGGAACGCCCAAATATTTGACTGGTAATGTTCCCACCTTAAACGGGAGTATATTCGATATATCATTCATCACGCTAGTTCTCACATTTCCAAGGAACATGGTGCTCTTGCTAAGATTTGGAATAAGGCCAGATATCATGCTAAACTCCGCAAGGGCTTTTTTGATAACGTTAACCGATTGTACATCGGCATGGGCAAAAACAAATAAGTCGTCAGCAAAGCAGAGGTGTGTCAGTTTCTGCGCATTACATCCTTTATGATAGGAGAAGGAGTTGTCTCTGGCTATACATCTTTTCAAAACGAGATTTAAAACTTCCATTACCAAGGTGAATAGGTATGGGGACATAGGATCACCTTGTCTTAATCCACGCATTCCTTTAAAAAAGCCATGAATATCACCACTAATATTGATAGAGTAAGAGGCAGACGAAAGACACGTCATGATCCACCCTATCATGCAGGGGTGGAAACCATAGTTAATAAGGCAGGTCTTGAGAAATCCATGGTCAACCGTGTCATAAGCTTTCTGAATATCAATTTTTAAAGCAATCTTTTTTGGTCCTCTCTTCCTGTGGTAATTTTTAACCAGTTGGTGAGTTAAAAGAATATTGTCAGTTATAATTCTCCCTGGAACAAATGCACTTTTACATCCACTAACAAGGACACTTAGACTGCCTTTTATCCGGTCACAGATAATTTTCGATATGCATTTATATAGCACATTGCAGCAGGAAATTGGTCTAAAATCTGCAACCGTTTGGGGGTTATTGATTTTGGAATGAGCGAGATAACAGCTGCATTTACTTGTGTCAGAAGTTAACCATTAATAAAGTATTCCTGGATGGCCATGCACACGTCCGGACCAATGATATTCCAAGAGGCCTTAAAGAAACTGGCTGTATAACCATCCGGGCCTAGGGCCTTGTCATCCTCTATACTGAATATAGCTTCCTTGATCTCTTCCACAGTCACCTCCCTAACCATGTAGTCATCATTGGCTCTCGACAACCGGTTTGTGAATAAGGATTGCGGGTGTTGCACCGGTTCAACAACATCTTTCGAACCCAGCATCTTCTTATAGTATTCAACAAATTGTTTCCCCACATCTTCCCCTTGAAACACCTCCCCATTCAAGCTTTGTATAGTGTTTATTCTGTTTCTTTGGTGGACGCCTTTAATAACATTATGAAAGAATTTTGAGTTATGATCTCCTTCCTTTAGCCATCTGATCTTAGCCCTCTGTTTGAGCATAGATTCTTCTTCTAGGACCGTTTGTTTCAAAGCTTGTATGTAGGCCTGTTCTTCTTCTCTTAGAGCAGCATTCGTAGGGTTTCCCTCCATTTCCCGCTGGACAATCTCCAGCTCATCTCGAAGCTTCCCAATCTTGATAGCCATGTTACCTTGGGCATTTCCAAACTTTCTAAGAGATCCTTTTAGGTGGTGTAATTTTCTAGTAATTTTAAACATGTGACAATCTTCCACATTCAGATTCCATCCCTCTTTGACCACATCCAGAAACCCTTTTTTCTTGGTGAGGAAGTTCATGAATTTAAACGGCCTCTGCTTCCATTTAGGCTTGCAGTGTTTCAACAATACCAGAGAAGGAGCGTGATCGGAGGTTCCAAAGGGGAGAAATTCAGCCGAAGTTGACCGAAATTTTGTATCAAAATGACAGTTTGCCATTATTCTATCCAGTTTCTTCAGGAGTCCATCTGACTTTCCCGGGGATTTGTTCCAGGTAAAGATGAGCCCATTACTTTGTACATCAGCTAATCCAACACGGTCACAGCAGTCCTTGAAATCCTCCATGCCTTTTGAGCTTGTAGCAGGCCTTATTGAGTTTTCCGAAGGGTGTAGGATCACATTAAAGTCGCCAATTGTCAGCCACGGTTCATTTCCCAGAGAGGCCTGAAATCTACCCAGTTCATCCCATAGAGATATCCTGTTATATGCACGATCATGTCCATAGACAAACGTGCAAAAGAATTCTTTGTGGCCAACACGAGGTTTCACAAAGCAATGCATAACCTGCTCGTTTTGATTTACCACCATCACCTCGAGCGCTCTCGGGTCCCAAGCAACAAGGATTCTGGCCCATTTATTACAGTAAGTCATGTTAGTTGTCCAATTCCATCCTTTAAAAATTTTCCTACACACAGGTTGGATATTCCCCGGTTGAAGGTGAGTTTCAAGAATGCCACACAAACTAACACCATGCACATGCAGAAGACGTTCAAGATGTTCCTGGTGGTTCCGATTATTCATACCCCTCACGTTCCAAGTTAAGTTCTTTAAATCCATTAATTATCATCGGCTGTTGTTCCACCAACCAACATATCAGTTGGGTTGCAGACTTCCATTCCTTCCTCCTTGTTCCTTGAAGTGTTCATAGTAGAAGGGCTATCACTTTTCATCATCTCAGCCGTACCATCCTCTTCCGATTCTACTTCCTCTATAATCATTTCAACATTTTCATGATCATTGTTTGACGTGTCAATCATATTCATTCTTTCATTGTTGGATCAGGATCTACCTTGATCCAATGATTCAACACATTAACCGAACCAAATCGTGCGGAATCCGATTTGATTGGCAATCCAATCTATGACACGGATTGGGTCGTAAGAAACGAGCGGATTAGATGTCGAAACGAAGGTTTCTATCGATCCTTTGGTGTAGAGAAGTTGGATACAAGACCTGGAAACTCTCAACGGACAGAGATTCGACAATACAGGTGAAAAGAGTTTGTGTTCTGTTGGTTCTGCTCTGGTCAGTCTCTCTATGTGTATATGTGTTGTGTATTCTTGTTGTATATGTGCTCATGAAGTGAAAGTTATATATATATAGTGCAGAGGCCATTCGTACGAATGAGCCATGTGAATAGACTCATTCGTGCGAATGAATCAGTAGAATGGTTCATTCTTAAGAATGAATCATCAGAATGGTTCATTCGTACGAATGAATCATTCTCATGACTTATTCTAGCGAATGAATCATTCTCATGAGCTATTCGCGCGAATGGATCATTCTCATGATCCATTCGTGCGAATGGGCCTTTCATTAGCACGATTGATCAACGTTATCGCTATTTATAAGATCGTTTAATACACAGTCGTTATATATGAGTAAACATTAAGGATAAACATGTAATTTCATTAATACATCAAATAATTACATTAAACATAGATGAAATACATATTACAAGGGATTAGGGACATATTATGCATCTACATACTCCCCCTTGGACCTAGATCCCTTCAAAATGACCTAACTAACATTAGTTGGTCTTCAACATCTCTTTTGTACGAGTTTTCCAGTTGACCCCGGCGTGTATGTCAAAAGCAAAGCATATACGTATCACTTTCACATACTGCAACGCCTGGTCTATATCTGCAACTTCAAAAAACGGCTGACACTTGTATAAAGTTGTAACATCTTGTTCAGACAAGTTGGTCAGCCACAAGGGATCAAAGACCCTGATGGTCTCCCATGACCCTTCTTTACAAAGCACTATAACAGCTTCACCAGTACGCCCATCATAGTACCACCATTTGAACTGATCTGAGAAGTCTTGGATCATTTTCCTTAAAGGAATCTTCTTCATGATCGTTAGAGGCTTCCACTTTAAGACAATTAGGGGCTTCTTGGTGACTGGATGAACCTTTTCCTTGTGAATGTAACGTGTAGGCATTTGTGGCTTGAAGTTCACCCACTTCTTCCGGTATTCGTATTGTAATTGACGTTCAAACCATTCGGATAGACCGGAAGATTCGCTGTATAGAAGCTTTAGACGCGCCAATTGATTTACTTCAAATGCGGGCAGCGTCTTGAAATCATGAGGGTACCTGAAATATTGTAAGCCCTTCTCTCTTTTTATAGCATAGCAGCTTAAGTCGTTGAAGTATGCCCAACTGATTATACGACCATCAGACTTGTGTCCTTTGAGTCGATAAACTTTAGTGTACTTTGTTGGAGGAGAGGGCTTTGAGTTCTTCTTTAATTCGGCCATGTATTCCATCCACTGACTTTTACGTTCATTCAGCTCGTCAATGTCAATAGTGGAGGGACCGGCTTCATCACCTTTGTCTTCTATTATTCGGTTGACCTCCTCGTCGGACTGCTGATTGAATAAGTCCGTGAAGGAGGGAAGATCATCACCATCTACTGATGTGTACTTTGGATATTCTTGATCAGTGATGTCTTCGACTTCAACCTCATCAACGTCTTCTAGTTCGTCAGAGGAGGGATAATCAGTTGTAGGAACAGATGCCTCTTCAGTGATGACTTCGTCGGGATTCATTTGAAATAGCTCGGCAATCTGTTCTTTTGACAAGCAGTGTACGATTTCCCCTTCCTCTTTGTCATAAATAACTGAATGTTGGATGATCCCTTGCATGTCAAGCACATAAGTCAACTTTGAAGGTTGTTGCTTGAGAGGCATCACATCCAAAACTATTTTCATAAACAAACAAAGAATAAACATGTGAGAATTTGAAATTTCATTGATTTAATCAAAATAAAACTGAAATTATTTACATAATAATCTAATATTTACAATAAGACAACTTAAAACACTTAAAACAAAAACTATCAACCTTCAGTGCCCTTTTGTGTATCTGATGATGGGCCTTCTGATTTGTCTAATTTTTGCTTTGTGCGTGCCTCTGCTTCTGCTGTCTTTGAAGCACTTGATGCAGCACCAGCATTGGCACCATCGTCCTTATCTTTGTCATCATCATCATCATCATCGTCATCATCATCATCATCATCATCATCATCATCACCATCATCACGAGCACCCTCAATTCTGGGTGTCGGGTCTCTTCTGCTTTCTAAGTCTTCCAACAGTCTCTTATTATCCTCCTCAAGCCTTTGTATCCTCTGAGCATGTGCATCAACAGTTTTAGACAACTGTTGATTCTGGTTTGTAGCAGTGAGAAGGATGGCTTGTTGATCATTACACCTAGTGGAAAGACTTGTGATGGCTTGGGCTTGTTCAGTATTTTGCAGAGTCAACTGACTGATCTGCGAGCCCTGTTGGTCAATACGCTTTGATTGCTCTTCATTCTGAGCCAGTAAACGAAGTACCAAACTGTTTAATGTACTGATCTGGTCATGTAGAGTGACAGTCGGCAGTGACATTGAAGATTCAGCTCGAATGGTTGATGGCTGTGATGTAGAAGCAGTAGTGTAGATGGGAGGAGGAATCGGAGGCACAGTTTGTGTCTGAGGCATGGATGTTGACATTGGAGCCTCAGACCTGGTGGCAGTTGCTGTAGTAGCAGATGTGCTCTCCGTCCTTCTGACGAGTTTAAACTTTTGGCGTTTGGCCATTCTCTTCATCCTTCATTTCTTGACTGGGGTAGATTGGGAAGAAGGAGCAGCAGATACTTGTGGACAACCAGGGACAAAGTCAGCATCCCTGACGTCATCATCATCAACCCTTGAGCTTCTTTGATCTGCTCCCCTCTTTCTTTTTGTTGCGACCAATCTTGCCCCTTGTTGACTGATTTCGAATTCATCTTCAGTGTCCTCAGAGTCAGTAAACAGGACGGTGTCCAGGTTAACGTCTTCTGGGTTAGTTGGAAGGGAAGAATCGATAGCAGCAACAGTGGGGTGGTGGCAGCGGTAGATGGAACATTAGGAGCATTGCCACCATCTCCCTGACCATCTTGGTCGTCATCATTTTGGTCGTCAGCTGGAGGCACAACAATATCCTCCCTGTCAGAATCACTGTTATCATGACGCCATTTTCTGTTTGCTGGGGCCACATAATCTGGATTTGCCAGATGTCCAATAAGGCGTTTATGTGGTGGCTTTGTTGGTCGGCCCCTGTAAGTCTGTACCCGGTTTAGTGTGACATCAGTCATATGCTCCAATCTTATCATGTCAATATCGGATCATGGCAGTAGAGGAAGTTGGTCATCGATTATCATCTGTAAGAATTGGGGGTACATGAGGTACGCATTGTCCCCTTTTAGCGAGATGTTTTCCTTGAGATGTGTGAACACCATCTCGGAAAAGTTGAACGGTATGTTCAACACCAGTGCCACGAATGCGCTCTGAATTGTTTCGCGCATATCATCAAATCGGCCACGACGGGAACCGAGGCAGTGAAGAAGAACGTGTCCTAGATATTTATACTGAGGACAGAGGTTCGCCTTGTTGAGAACGCCTTCGGTGACATTCCCGTCGTACTTTATTCTCATGAAGCATCCACGGACCAGATATTTATCCAGTGTCACTGGATCTTCAGGATGATCACCGAATTGACACAATCGGCGAATGTGAGCGGCAGAAACTATAACCTCCTGTCCTGCAATCTTTCCCCGTATCACAGTTGGAGAAACTTCACAGTCTATTTCAGCTGTGGCCCAGAATTCCCGTTGATGAGAAGCATAGGGAGTGCAGATATAAGATATAGCATGGGCTATCCTGGATCGAGACAAGAACTCGATCATTCCAATGAACGGTTGATGAGTGTGAAACTATATATATTTTAATAGAGATTTATCACACAGTATTAGTTTTAAAAAGGGTTTTCACCAAAGACTAATCACACACACATCGGGCAGTGTACCCGTCGGATAGCAATATAGTAAAGGTAAGAACCAGATATCAATCCGTGGACACGGTGGAATGCGATAATAAACCGGAACTAAAATCTAATCAAGTGAGGGTATAAAGATATTTTGAAGAGTTTTGTTTAATTAACTAACATGCAAATATATAAAAACTAAGCTAAGGTCACAATTCAAACAATTAGGGAGAAAATATCACTTTGGTGTCGAATCCATCTAGAATACATCTAATACACTCATAGGAACATGGCAATCACACGAAACATAAATTGACTAAACTCTTGTCAAAGATATCTAATCAAATGACTATTCGGAAAGCTAGCATGAATTATATAAACTAACCACCTAAAATCATACAATGAAGCTCACGTGTTTAACAATCATGTTAATGTTTATAAAGATTAAACTAGTTTCCGATTAAGGTACGCTAGTCCAACAACTAGTTGGAAAGATAATATGAACAACACACTACCCACCTCAAGTTGATTAAATTAGACAACAATATGCATTTCTTCAACATACAATGTTCATGTAAAGATTATATAAATTAGGAGAATGTGTCAACAATTCCTAGATAAACATAAAACTAAACATGAAACATTCTAACAAACACTTTGTCTTTCCAAACATAAGCATAAGGATACACATACAAATATAATGATTCATAAACAAGACTTCATTCACCATTCCTAGTCAAAAGCCATGAACTAGTATAAATACATACACCAATTTATGAATATAAGCATAAACCATAAGTTTTCCAACATAATATGATATACACAAACACAAGTCTTGTAAACATCTCAAAACATTTGAATACATAATTTCATTGAAGAATAATCATACGGTTGTCATAACATTAACACAATAATTGCCAATAATCCATGAATGTTGTTAAATGTATCTAAACTTCATCTAAACCAAAGTGAACAAGAGTTTTAGCTCTTCATGAGCACCAAAATTACAAATAAGCAGGGAAAAATAGTGTGAAACATGATATGAAAACAAGAATCAAACCACTCCTCCAAACCTAGATGTTGTTGTTGATGTATGGTGATCCTCTTGATGTTGTATCCTCTCCAAGAATCTTGAAATATGGCTGGAACAAGAGAAATACGAGCTGGAACAGTAGACTTCTCCCCTGGTTGCTTTTTTTTTTTTTCTGAATGGGAGTTTAAGTTCTGTTTAAATAGAAAGTGGGAAGCACGACCGTGCCTAGAGAGAAGGCACGACCGTGTCAGGTACAAAGGCGCGGTCGTGTCTAGGTCTTAGCACGACCGCGTGACAGAGGGTTGACCGATCCGGAGCTTCCATTGGGTCTCTTGCTTCGAGGTGTCAGACTCACGGGTGTACCCGCGGCCGTGTGGAGGCAGGGCACGGTTGTGCCTTGCCTTTTGGCTTGGCGCGGTCGTGCCATGTACGGGGCGCGACCGTGCTTAGGGTTTGCAAGTTAGGCACGACCGTGCCAATTAGGGACACGACCGTGCCTTCATCACAGAAACCCTAAAAACTTCACTTTTTATCCTGGAATCTTCTTGTTTGTTCACTAGCTTCACAAAAACCTACAAAACAGGAAATGAAGCAAATAAGTGCGTAAACATTGAATATAACCAAGAATTGATCGTTAAATGAGCGAAGTTTTGTGCCAAAAAGATGTGTAAATATTAACACATCAAACAACCCCACACTTGAACATTGCTTGTCCTCAAGCAAGAAATCAAAATGAAACAAAACTTCCAATGACACTATGGATCAAATCGGGAAAAACGTAAGCATTAATAAACTTATAAAGGTTTGAAAAGATTTTCAAGAAATGCAAAATTAACTAAATGAAACCCAATGAGCCCAATGACGTGATAACCGAATGAGCAAATGAATACGCCTATGAAATCATTGGCATGTAGCTTAATGCTCTCACAATGTTCACACACACTCGGAAATATATATGATCATACAAGTAATGGTGTATGTATAGAACACTCAAACGCCAAGACAATGAATCATGCATAAATCATAAGCTTGCTAAAAGATCAAATCTCTACCAACTAACATGAAATAAAGCACAAATCAAGAGGGCTTTAAACGGGTTGTAACTTGGCAATGGTTAAGGGTAAGGAAATGGAATTTAAAAGTGGCTAAATGGCTAAAAACCCGGCGGTTATGATAATTTAAAAAACTAAAACACTTATAATATGAAAAATAAACTAACTAATACTTCCGTATATAGATAAGAGCTAACAACCGAATTCTTTCCATCTTTGCTCACAAAATTGCTCTAATCGACTATATTTCACCTGATTTTGGTGATTTTTTTTTTTACTATTTCTTTTCTTTTGAAGGGAACTAAGTCAATATGCATCTTTCCTTAGCTAAAAACTTCTCAAGAATTTGAAGATTACAACAAAGTAAAAGCTATAAAATTAACATTAGCCGACCGGATTTCTAACACGGGTGAAAAATAGAATAAATAAGTAAAAAGGCTAATGAAGGTTTAATGGCGGTGTAATGTGGGTAATAAAAGAAAGAACATGGGATAGGCTCAACGTGGTTAACTAGTGGATGTGTTCGGGTAAGGGAAAAACAAAGATAAAAGGCTAACAAAGTGGTTTATCCTAATGCCTCAATCATTTTTATGCAATATTTATGTTTATGATTTCGAAATGTGTACTAAAAGCAAGTTCTGACAAGCATGAAACATCCGGCACACTCAAATCCGCAAAAACGAGAGCAAACAATGTCTAAAGCTATCAAGGCTCAAAAATAAACTCACGGAAACGGAAAGGAATGGGTGTAAGCACAAGGTTACATGCAATTCATTCGTTTAGCCCACTAAAACTCATGGTTATTACAAAAAAAATTGGGTTTGACTCAATGGAATTTCTATCTCAATTGCTTTCGAAAAATCAAACCTCTATTATTTACTAAAAATTGTGAATGCTAAACGGTTAACTTTTAATTTAGTGCCAATAAAAAATATGAAGGAATATTTTGCAAAAAATGAATCGATAAAATTCTAAGAGGACAAACAATGCGCGAATACAATCCCACCCTACACTTAGAATTGTACATTGCCCTCAATGTACAACAAAAAATAATGTAAAGCAAAGAATAAACACCCAACCCCACACGTAGAAACATACATTGCCCACAATGTATGCGAAAACATGCAAAGCAGAATGGAGTGTGAAGGGATAACTGAAACTTCCCTCGTGTCGAACATGGCACACGCAAAAATCCAACCCACAACAATGACGTTCCACGTAGTTCCATGTAGTTCCACAATTCCAAGATCTAATCAAGACTAACATCAAACACAGATCAGTAACATCAGTACATGGAAACAAAAGTACAAGAAAACAAAAGTACAAGGAAACAAAAGTACAACATAAACGCCGTAGCGCGATACAAGAGTTTGTACAATACAACAAAAGTACAACTCACAAAAAAATGATACCAAAAGAGTGGAGGGCACTACTCCTCCATCTCAAAATCCTCAAGAGCAAGGCCGGCACCCTCTGCTCCATCTCCTCCGGGTGGTGGTGACTGATGATGCGGTGGTGGTGATGGCTGATGCTGCGGTGATGGTGGTGGCTGATGCTGATCGGGCTGCTGCCCTGGCTGCATAAAGAATGGGAGGGGAACCACGTATGGTGCCCCGCCAGCAGCAGCAGCGGCGCACTGGACCTCATACTGCCAGGCCCAGTAGCGCATGAATAAATCATGGGAGACGGTCACCGGAGGTGGTGGTGGTGGAGGCGGAGGAGGTGGAGGCGGAACAACTGGATCCTCGACATGATGCTCGTGGTGCTCCTGCTCCTGCTGAGCTGCGTGTGCCTGATGCGCGGCGGCAATAGCCTCGGCCTCGGCCTGGACAACATCTGGATCGGGGCCCGGACGGTCTGGATCCCATACCCGTCCCCATCTATCAACCAATCTAATCCCTCCTGCGCCTCGACGAGCTACGTGCATGTTGCGCAATGTCTGCACAGACATCACGACAGTCTCGGCCACAGGGGTCAGATCCCCTATCAAGTCATCTGTAAGCAGCTGGAGGTGTCCTGCCAGCTTGGTCACGAAGTGACCTCCACATATCGCGCTGGTGACGTCGCGCCCCGAACTGTTCACCAAGTACCCCGCGATAGAATGCGCGAGATTGCAGGCGCGCGGGCGTACAAGGCAAAACAGATAAAACAACTCCCTCAAATTCACTACCGTCTCTCCCTGCCCTCGCCCAGATATGGAATAAACAATGCAGCGATGAAGAACACGGTGTAGCGGATCCCGAAGGCTCGAAGCCTTGGTCAGACTCGGATCGTAAATCCCAAAACCAAACTCATGCCAAAACTGGTCCTTATCCTCCTCTGTCGGAAACTCGGTAATACCCTCAGTGAATATCTTAGTCTGGAACTCCTGTCTCGTGTACAATCCTAACAATCTCCCAAACCGGGCAACCGACATCACTCGCCACTCCCCACCTAACCTAAACCTAATCGTCTCGGGCTGCTCTAGGTCTAAGCAAGGATAATCGAACTCATATGTGGAGAAAAACTCCATCACAAGCTCTATACACTGGATAGCATGGAACCTGAACAAAAGGCGCCAGGGGGCGGTGACAAGATCGTCCCATCGGTCCCTCTGACCAATGGCATCTATGGCGGCCGGCTCCAAACGACGAGCGGCTAAAATCCGGCCTCGGCGGGGCCACAGAACATCCAGACGAGCCTCGTACTCGTGCTCGTTGAGATCGAACTCCAAGTATGGGTGATCCCTGTTGCCTTCCATCTGCACGACAACAAAATTAAAATCACAACAGTTATGAAGACGCTAAACTGAAGTTATGAAGATTCTGACCTAATTATGAAGGGGCACGGTAGCGCCTGGGAAGGGGCACGACCGCGCCAAGGCCAAAAGCTGAGCCCACGGTCGTGCTGTGGCCGACCACGGGCGCAATATCTCGACAGACACGGTCGCGCCAGGTGAGAGACACGACCGCGCTAAGGCAAAATTCAAGAGGCACGACCGCGCTCAACAGAGGCACGACCGCGCCTGACCAAACCAAGCTTTCGTGGGATTTTAAAAGCCGAGCACGACCGCGCCAGGTCATGAGCGCGACCGTGCTCAACCCATTTTAGGGTTTTCCAGTTTCAAAATCCATCAATTTGACACGTTTTATGAAGGGGCTTTCATACAAAACCAACCCAGGAAGCAAGTAGGACCTAGTTCTACGTATTTAAAGCCTAAACATCTATAAATCGACAAAAATAAAAACGAAAAGGAGAAACTAGGTTTATAATCGCGATAGTCGAGAGAAAAGGGGGCTCGGGGCGTACCTTAAATCGAAGAATTGAAGGGGTAGACCGGAAATGGTGACGGGAAGAAAATCGCCGAGGGGGAGGGGCAATCGTCTGCTGGGAGGTATGGGGGGGGGTGTGAATGGTCTGTCGTTTGAAAACTAATTTAAACCGACCCCCAATTACTGAGGCACGACCGCGCCAAGTGCTGAGGCACGACCGCGCCTAGGGTTAGAGGCACGATCGCGCCTGTAGGAAGGCAAGACCGTGTCTCCTGCCCAGCAGACAAAAAACCCTGATTTTTTTATGCAGCTTGTACCAAAACCCGACTACGATTCTTCCAAACTAAAATTTCTAAAAATTCAGAAGACATACCTGTGATATTCCAATCATCAACTCAAATCCGCTCGATCCAAACACGTTCCGAACACCTAAACTCAAAAATAAACGGTAAAATCCTAAAAAAAATGAAATTAAAAATAGGAGAATAAACATAGAAATAAAATCTAAGAAGTGTTACCAAAGATGATACCGAAACAGGCTAAGTTTATTAACGAGTCGTTAGCTAGACTCAAGCCCCCGAATTCATTTGTCCTTGGGGTGGAGGTCAACTACCTCCAATTCCGGGTCAACCGGTCCGTCGATATATGGCTTAAGACGATGACCGTTGACCTTGAAGATCCTCCCATCTTCATGCTCAATCTCGACGGTCCCATAAGGAAATACCTCCCTAATCGTGTAGGGACTCGTCCATCGGGATTTCAACTTCCCGGGAAACAATCGCAACCTAGAGTTGTAAAGCAACACACGACCACCCACTCGGAATTCCTTCTTGTCCTTCAAGCGTCGGTCATGTAAACTCTTAGTGCGCTCCTTGTAGATCGTGGAGTTTGCATAGGCTTGATTCCTCAACTCATCAAGCTCATGAATCTGAGTGAACCGGTTCTCTCCCGCGCTCACCAAGTCAAGATTCACCGCCTTCAACGCCCAATAAGCCTTGTGCTCTAACTCCACCGGAAGATGGCACGCCTTCCCATAGATCAACCTAAATGGTGTGGTACCAATAGGCGTCTTATACGCAGTCCGGAAGGCCCAAAGTGCATCATCCAACCTATCCGACCAATCCTTACGGTTCTGACCAACCGTCTTCTCTAGAATCCGCTTTATGCCCCGGTTTGTGACCTCTACCTGTCCACTGGTCTGTGGATGGTAGGCTGTGGAGAATCTATGGTTCACACCATATCGTGATAGAGCGTTCTCCAACTGGGTGTTGCAGAAGTGGGTCCCACGGTCACTGATAAGGGCTTTGGGGGCACCAAAGCGAGAGAATAGCTTCTTCAGAAATTGAACAACCACCCTAGCATCATTAGTAGGCAAGGCTTGAGCCTCGGCCCACTTAGAAACGTAGTCAACAGCGACTAGGATATACCGGTTGCCACGAGAAGCTGGGAAAGGTCCCATAAAGTCAATACCCCAAACATCAAAAATCTCACAAATCTGGATGCTGTTATGGGGCATCTCATTCCTAGATGAGATGTTGCTTGCCCTCTGGCAAGCGTCACAAGCTCGGATCATCTCATGAGCATCCCGGAAGATGGTAGGCCAGAAGAAACCGGCGTCAAAGACCTTCTTCGCGGTCAAGGTAGCTCCATGGTGTCCACCTGTCGGGCCCTCGTGGCAGTGTCTAAGCACCTGACGTGCCTCATCTCCGAACACACACCTGCGCACGATCTGATCAGCTCCGACTCGAAATAAATAGGGATCCTCCCAAAGATAGTGCTTCACATCCGCAAAGAACTTTCGCTTCTGCTGATGCGTTAAGCCCTTATTCACGATCCCACTAGCAAGAAAGTTTGCAAAATCAGCAAACCAGGGACACTCCTCATCCTGTGTCTGTATGTGCATGAGAAACTCGTGGGGAAAATTGTCATTTATGGATGACCCCACAAGTTTAGATGAAGCTGAGCACTCAAGACGGGACAAGTGGTCCGCTGCGACATTCTCCGCGCCCTTCTTATCGCGGATCTCAATGTCGAACTCTTGAAGCAGCAAAACCCACCGGATCAGTCGGGGTTTGGCATCCTGTTTGCTGAACAGGTGCCGAAGAGCGGCATGGTCAGTGAATACAATGGTCTTTGATAGGACGAGATAAGACCGGAATTTATCGAAAGCGAAGACAACGGCTAGGAGCTCTTTCTCCGTCGTGGTGTAGTGCTCCTGTGCGTCATTGAGCGTCTTGCTCGCATAATAAATCGGGTGAAACTGCTTCTCTCTCCTCTGTCCTAAGACCGCCCCAACAGCGAAGTCGCTCGCGTCACACATGATCTCAAATGGCAACCTCCAATCAGGAGCTACCATGATAGGGGCATTCACCAACTTCTCCTTCAACAAATTGAATGCACTAAGGCATTCGTCGGAGAATACGAACTGGGCTTCCTTCTCAAGAAGCTGGGTCATCGGTCGGGCAATCTTAGAAAAATCTTTAATAAAGCGTCTGTAAAAGCCCGCGTGACCAAGGAAGCTACGAATAGATTTCACGGAAGTCGGCGGGGGCAGCTTAGATATGGTATCAATCTTAGCTCTATCAACTTCAATCCCCGCGCGTGAAACCTTGTGCCCAAGCACAATGCCCTCCTTCACCATGAAGTGGCATTTCTCCCAGTTCAACACTAGATTGGCCTCCTTGCATCTGGCCAACATCCTCTCCAGATTCCCGAGGCAATGATCAAAGGAACTCCCAAACACAGAAAAGTCATCCATGAAAACCTCCATGGAGTCCTCAATCATATCATGGAAAATGGCCACCATGCAACGCTGGAAAGTGGCCGGAGCATTACACAATCCAAAGGGCATCCGCCGATAGGCAAATGTTCCATAGGGACATGTGAATGTCGTCTTCTCCTGGTCCTCAGGAGCGATCGGGATCTGGAAGTAGCCAGAGAAGCCATCCAGGAAACAATAGAACATCTTCCCCGCTAATCTCTCCAACATCTGATCAATGAACGGGAGGGGGAAGTGATCCTTCCGAGTAGCATCATTGAGTTTGCGGTAATCGATGCAAACTCTCCAACCTGTGACTGTACGAGTAGGAATCAGCTCATTCCTCTCGTTGGTGATAACAGTCATGCCTCCCTTCTTAGGGACAACCTGAACCGGGCTAACCCAAGGCGAATCGGAGATGGGATAAATCAAACCTGCATCAAGTAACTTGATCACCTCCTTCTTCACCACCTCCTGCATGTTCGGGTTCAACCTCCTCTGGTGCTGCACAGCGGGTGTGTAGTCATCCTCCATAAGGATCTTATGGGTACAGAAAGAGGGATTAATTCCCTTAATGTCCATAATCCTCCACGCAATAGCCTGCTTGTGCTGCTTCAGCACCTCCAATAGCCTCTCCTTCTCATCACTCGTCAAATCAGAGGCGATAATGACAGGTAATCGAGACTCACCATCTAAAAAGGCATACTCCAAATGACTCGGGAGCTCCTTAAGCTCAACAGGTGGTGGGTCCTCAACAGAAGGCCGCTCAATCGGCTCAGACTTTCTATCAACCATTTCGAAAACCGCTGAACACTGGGGAAACTCATAGCTCTCCTGGCTATGCCACTGCTCATCAAACTGATCCTCACCAATTGGATCAATCGTCTCCCCCCCCACAATCTGGGTGTCCAGGGACTCCTCCTCAGCTGTGTCCTGGAGATGATCACTCACACAAGAATAGACAGTCTCAACAAAGTAGAGTGAATCATCCTGATTCTGGGTGTGTTGCATGGATCTCCCAACATCAAAGGTCACCTCCTCTTCATCCACCCTCAATGTAAGCCTTCCTGAATACACATCAATCAGGGCCTTAGCGGTGGCCAGGAACGGTCGACCTAGAATAATAGGGACATTCATGTCCTCATCCATGTCCAGAATCACAAAGTCTACAGGAAACACAAAACGGTCAACCTTAACCAACATATTCTCCACTATCCCTCGCGGATACTTGACCGAACGATCGGCCAGCTGGATACTCATGCGTGTTGGTGCAGGTTCTCCCAACTCAAGCTTAGCAAAGACCGCATATGGCATGAGGTTAATGCTAGCACCAAGGTCAGCTAAGGCGTTGCTAACCGACAAGCTACCTATCAAACAGGGGATGGTAAAACTCCCCGGATCTCGTCTCTTCTCCGGTAGCTTGTTCTGAATCACCGCCGAACACTCCTCATTCAGCGTCACCTGAGACAACTCCTCCAATTTCCTCTTATTCGTGAGGATATCCTTCAAAAATCTCGCATACTTAGGCATCTGAGCTAGAGCCTCCACAAATGGCAAGTTGATATGCAACTGCTTGAACAACCCTAGAAACTTACCATACTGCTCCTCCATCTTCTGTTTCTTCAATCTGCCTGGGTATGGAACGGCGGGAGTGTAATCTCTCACAGGCTCGCGAGGGCGTGATGTGCTCGCCGGTTTACCCCTCGGCGGTGTCTCATCCGGAATCTCAATCACAACCTCCTCCTCGGATGACTCATGCACAGGGACCTGCGGATCCGGTCCTGTGCCTCTACCGCTCCTTGTAGTAATGGCCTTCACATGAGCCTTAGGATTGGGCTCAGTGTTGCTAGGCAGGCCACCTGGCGGTCTCTCAGAAAGAAGCTTCGCGATCTACCCGACCTGGTTCTCTATGGTCTGGATCGAAGCTTTCTGATTCCTCAACTCAGTCTCATGCGTGTGAAAACGCTCCTCCATGTAACGGTTCTGCTTCTCTGCCAACTGATTCTGACTCTCCGAGTTGGCAAGTAGCCGTGCAACCATGTCCTCCAAACTGGATTTACCCTCAGGAGCGGGTGGTGGACCGCTGCTAGAACCTTGGCCTTGAAACTGGCCCTGCTGAGGTCGGAACTGGGAACTCTGTCCCTGAGACTGGTGAGACTGATGCTGGAATGGGGGGCGCTGAGTGAATCCGGGTGGTTGCTGGCTATTGTTGCCAGACTTCCAACTGAAATTCGGGTGATTCCTCCACCCCGGATTATATGTGTTGCTGTAGGGATTATTCTGGGGGCGATTCTGGTTGGACATGAAATCGACCTGCTCGTGGGCCCCCTGATCCCCAACCTGACAAGCATTCGTGGGATGCGCCCCACCACAGAACTCACACAAGGACTGGGCCTTGTGGACATGCATCTGATCAATCTTGGTGGAAAGTGCTTCCACCTGGGTAGCTAAAGAGGTAATTCCATCCACTTGATGGACACCCTGCCTCTGAGTCCTCGCTCGGGAAGTATGCTGAGTGTAGCTCTTCGCTGCCACCTTTTCTAGCAGGTCATACGCCTCCTGGGGTGTCTTTGTTCCAATATCTCCACCCGCGTATGCATCAATCAGCTGCTTCCCGATCATCTCCAGACCATTGTAAAAGGTCTCACACTGCTGCCACTTCAACAATCCATGGTGGGGAACCTTCCTCATCAGTTCCTTGAATCTCTCCCACGCCTCATAGATCGTCTCCCCGTCGTCCTGCTGGAAAGAAAGAATCCTAGCCCTCAACTTTGATGTTTTCTCTGGAGGGAAGTACTTTTCTAGGAATTTAGCAGCCATCTGGTCCCAAGTACTAATGGACCTAGGGGGAAGTGACAATAACCAAGCCTTGGCTCGATCCCGTAAGGAAAACGGGAACAACCGGAGCCTAATAGCATCGTCGGTAGCGTCACGAATTTTGAAAGTGGCGCAAATCTCTAAGAAACCGGCCAAATGAGTATTAGGATCCTCGTGATCCTTGCCATCGAACTGACACATGTTCTGCACCATCTGAATAATGCTAGATTTGATCTCGAACTGATGTGCTCCAACCGTCGGTCTGTTGATGCTCGACTCCAAACCCTCAAGTGTTGGTTTGCCAAAATCCGAAAGCGTCCGACCCGCATCCTCGTTCGCCATCTCCTCTACCTCGTCAACAACAACCTCGTCAACAACAACCTCGTCAAATTCGAGCAACCGGGCCACAAATCGGGAACGGGCTCGCAATCTCCGATGAAGATCACGCTCCGGCTCGGAAGACGGCTCAGGAACCTCCTCGACGGGAGTTGAGAACATACACGATCTGCACGACAAGTTAGATTTAAATACGCAAACCTAGGACACAGAAAACACAAGTTAGACAAAAATAAAAATAAAATAAAAAATATAAAAAAAAAAAAAAATTGAAAATAAATAAAATAAAAAAAAATAAAAAAATAATAAAATAAAATAAAATAAAATAAAATAAAATGGGATAACAACCAAGATATATATATATATACAAATTAAGCTAAAAATAACAAGTAAAATGCGAAAAATATCTATACACACAAAACCGCAAATAACAACAAGAAAAACACGATATTCACAAAAATATATATACTAAATGACTAAAAATTAATTCCAATCGTTCTCGCAAAACCGTGTCCCCGGCAACGGCGCCAAAAACTTGATGAGTGTGAAACTATATATATTTTAATAGAGATTTATCACACAGTATTAGTTTTAAAAAGGGTTTTCACCAAAGACTAATCACACACACATCGGGCAGTGTACCCGTCGGATAGCAATATAGTAAAGGTAAGAACCGGATATCAATCCGTGGACACGGTGGAATGCGATAATAAACCGGAACTAAAATCTAATCAAGTGAGGGTATAAAGATATTTTGAAGAGTTTTGTTTAATTAACTAACATGCAAATATATAAAAACTAAGCTAAGGTCACAATTCAAACAATTAGGGAGAAAATATCACTTTGGTGTCGAATCCATCTAGAATACATCTAATACACTCATAGGAACATGGCAATCACACGAAACATAAATTGACTAAACTCTTGTCAAAGATATCTAATCAAATGACTATTCGGAAAGCTAGCATGAATTATACAAACTAACCACCTAAAATCATACAATGAAGCTCACGTGTTTAACAATCATGTTAATGTTTATAAAGATTAAACTAGTTTCCGATTAAGGTACGCTAGTCCAACAACTAGTTGGAAATATAATATGAACAACACACTACCCACCTCAAGTTGATTAAATTAGACAACAATATGCATTTCTTCAACATACAATGTTAATGTAAAGATTATATAAATTAGGAGAATGTGTCAACAATTCCTAGATAAACATAAAACTAAACATGAAACATTCTAACAAACACTTTGTCTTTCCAAACATAAGCATAAGGATACACATACAAATATAATGATTCATAAACAAGACTTCATTCACCATTCCTAGTCAAAAGCCATGAACTAGTATAAATACATACACCAATTTATGAATATAAGCATAAACCATAAGTTTTCCAACATAATATGATATACACAAACACAAGTCTTGTAAACATCTCAAAACATTTGAATACATAATTTCATTGAAGAATAATCATACGGTTGTCATAACATTAACACAATAATTGCCAATAATCCATGAATGTTGTTAAATGTATCTAAACTTCATCTAAACCAAAGTGAACAAGAGTTTTAGCTCTTCATGAGCACCAAAATTACAAATAAGCAGGGAAAAATAGTGTGAAACATGATATGAAAACAAGAATCAAACCACTCCTCCAAACCTAGATGTTGTTGTTGATGTATGGTGATCCTCTTGATGTTGTATCCTCTCCAAGAATCTTGAAATATGGCTGGAACAAGAGAAATACGAGCTGGAACAGTAGACTTCTCCCCTGGTTGCTTTTTTTTTTTTTTTTTTTTTTTTTCTGAATGGGAGTTTAAGTTCTGTTTAAATAGAAAGTGGGAAGCACGACCGTGCCTAGAGAGAAGGCACGACCGTGTCAGGTACAAAGGCGCGGTCGTGTCTAGGTCTTAGCACGACCGCGTGACAGAGGGTTGACCGATCCGGAGCTTCCATTGGGTCTCTTGCTTCGAGGTGTCAGACTCACGGGTGTACCCGCGACCGTGTGGAGGCAGGGCACGGTTGTGCCTTGCCTTTTGGCTTGGCGCGGTCGTGCCATGTACGGGGCGCGACCGTGCTTAGGGTTTGCAAGTTAGGCACGACCGTGCCAATTAGGGACACGACCGTGCCTTCATCACAGAAACCCTAAAAACTTCACTTTTTATCCTGGAATCTTCTTGTTTGTTCACTAGCTTCACAAAAACCTACAAAACAGGAAATGAAGCAAATAAGTGCGTAAACGTTGAATATAACCAAGAATTGATCGTTAAATGAGCGAAGTTTTGTGCCAAAAAGATGTGTAAATATTAACACATCAACGGTCTTGCATTCTTTGAAGTTGGGATCATGTAAGCACAAATGTTGCTTTTTGTTGAAGCCTTAAGAAAAACTGGAGTTCTGTGCGCCATAACGATCAGTCTGCAAATACAAAAACATGAAGCACATCAGATCAGTACATGCAAGATTTTGGAAATATGAACTTTTGGACCATTTTCCCTTTGTACGAATGAACCCTAAAAGTTGGTTCATTCGTACGAATGGATCATTCTGCCTATTCATTCGTGCGAATGAGTTTCATTCATATGAATGAGTATTCATTCGTACGAATGAACATGAAGAATGTGTCCATTCGTATGACAGACGGGTCGCGATCCAAATTGTCCAAAAATCAACCAACACTTGAAAAGATTTGCCGAAAAAGATACCAACACACTCGACTATGGTTTTCAACCAATATTTAGCATTTTAATCGGTTTATTAAGTCACTTTTTACGTTTTTTAGGTTTTTTTTTCGGTTTTGAGCCCTAAATCTAGTCGAACGTCCACGAATCGGTATACACTTGATGAATACTTGTGGGGTTATACCTGTAAAATGAAATCGAAAGATTAGATCGGTGATTTGACGGAGTTTTGTTCAAAATCAGAATTGAATGAAACAGACGTGCGAATGCAATTTCTGTTTTGTGCGAATGAGACTGAGAATGCGAATGAATGGCCTTTTTATAGGATGGCCTGGTTCATTCGTACGAATGGACCATTCTGGTCAGTCCATTCGTGCGAATGAGCTAGACTTGATTTATTCTGTCTTTCATTCGTACGAGTGGACCATTCTGGTCAGTCCATTCGTGTGAATGAGCTAAACTTGATTCATTCTGCCACTCATTCGTACGAGTGGACCATTCTGGTCAGTCCATTCGTGTGAATGAGCTATTCTCCTCATCCATTCGTACGAGTGAGCCATTTTGCTCATCCATTCGTACGAATGGGACAATCCCCTTAAGCAAATTAAACTTTTCAAGTTAAATGGGGTATCCGACCACATCGGTCTTGACAAAAATTTAATTATGAAGTAATTTACATTTAATTATGAAGTGTGGAATAGTTTATGAAGTAAAGGAACGATTTGATCAATCAGGAAGTCAAGCGGTTTTCAAATTTGATTTTCAGACAATCGTTCGAGTCTTATCAGATAATCTAAAATTCAGAAAAATTAAAATCTTTTTGGATTTTTGAATATGTAATACTGAAAATAATATCAACAAGATATATATACACATGTCTTAGTAAGAATGATCCTTATGAGAAATCATACAGACTTAATGACTAATGATCTGAGACATTTTGAATTTTGTAGATACAACTATACAATGGTATTTACACATCTTTTTGTGAGAAAGATCCGAACATAGGATCAGTACTAAACTCATAGCAATCAGCAACATTGCAAATTATCTGAGCTTTAAGTACACTTAGTCAAAATGCGATCATTGATATGTTTGTCCATCTTAAACCTATGCAGACCTCTTCTCAACACTTACAAGATGATCTTGAAGGATTGAGTCTATTGTCTGTGTGTCCCACACTGGTTAAGAATTGACTTGAATTACTTTTCAAAACATGTTAATGTTTCAAATCAGCACAACTTACTTAACCAGCCATCATAAGTTCATGAGATCTCAGTTATTCCCTGTTACTTATTTACTACACCAAACTGAATTTTTTTTTTTTTTTTTTTTTTAGTATTCACAGTGACGGCCATCAGCTCATGGACGGCTTCAGCCAGGTATTTACAAGGCAATATGGCACGTATGCAGCTAACGGTGTTTGTGTTCATCCTATCCCATGGATGGCTTCAACCAAGCTGCAACCCGGTAATATGGCACATATACGGATTCAGATTCATACTTTTATTTTATTCTTAATCGCATGGACGGCTTCAGCCAGGTATTTACAAGGCAATATGGCACGTATACGACTTCGGAATCTAATTTTTAATTTTATAACTACTTTATGATATCTCATTAAACCGATGATAACTGGTATGCACAGAATGAGAAACACCTTCAGTTTCTATTGTTGATTTTCGTCAATCCTTTCACCATTATGTGACTCACAAGACAATATCTAATATGGTATAGATTGATCATCAATGGTCGAGATTCAGTAAGATAAGCCTATCAATGCATCACATGTCGACTTAGTGTGACTATTCACTATGACATTAAATGCAATGTGCTTCATACATATGGTTAGTGTGCCATCACTTCCCAAAGGTTGGATACGATTTCTCATTTTTGAGTTTTTCAGATGTTTTTGGGTTTTAGACTGTACAAAAATGGATTTTTTTTTAACAAACTGTACACAAATAACTGTACACAATTTAGAAAATCTTTTTTGGAGTCTCAGATAACTAGCGTCTGTGTACTATCATTTTTCTCAGCGAGAGATCATTTTCTTACTGACATTTTCTCTCCCTAAAATTTCAAAATGAAAAATATTTTTGAGTTTTTGAGATTTTTAATAAGCGCAAGAAAGAAAATATATACAGGAACGTAATTGATAAAAATGATTATTGACTCGACTCTTGGTCCGGAACAACGTCATCCTTCTTTTTCATGCCGTTTACCTCTAACAAGAATAAAAATCTTGGTTTGTCAAAGGCTTTTGTATAGAGGTCGGCCTTTTGTAAATCAGTGTTAATTTGAACCACATCAATCAGTTTCTTTTCAAAACAATCACGAATGAAGTGATATTTTATGCCGATGTGTTTGGTTTTTGAATGCTGAACCGGATTCTTAGTGATAGCTATGGCAGCAGAATTATCTACATAAATAGGAGTGTTAGAGAATTTCAAACCGTAGTCCCGAAGTTGCTGTTGAATCCAGATAATCTGAGAACAGCAACTGGCAGCAGCGATGTATTCAGCTTCACATGTAGATGTAGCCACTGAAGTCTGCTTTTTGCATTGCCATGTCACAAGACGGTTTCCAAAGAACTGACATCCTGCAGATGTAGACTTGAAGTCTGTTTTGCAACCACCATAATCAGAATCACTATATGCAGTAAGCTCAAAGTTATCATCATTAGAGTACCATAATCCAAGATCAGGAGTACTCTTCAGATAACGAAAAATCCTTTTGACAGTAATTAAGTGGGAGACTTTTGGTTTTGACTGATATCGGGCACAGAGACACGTGACGAACATGATGTCTGGTCGAGATGCCGTGAGATACATGAGAGATCCGATCATGGCTCGATAGAGAGTAGCATCAATATACTCCCCCTTGTCATCAGGCGAAATCCCGTGATTGATCGCCAATGGAGTACCAGCAGGTTTGGCATCAGTCATACTGAATTGGCTCAGTATGTCTCCAACATAATTTGTTTGATGAAGGAAAATCCCTGTCTCAGATTGATCTACTTGTAGGCCTAGAAAGAACTTCATCTCTCCCATGGAACTCATCTCGAATTTGTCCTGCATAACTCTTTCAAATTCTTTGCATAGAACATCATTCGTTGATCCGAAAATAATGTCATCCACGTATACCTGTACCATTAAAAGTTCTCCACCCTTTTCTCGAATAAACAACGTGCAGTCGATGACACCTCTTCTAAATCCATTGTTCAGAAAATGAGTGGAAAGTGTCTCGTACCACGCTCGCGGAGCTTGGTGCAATCCGTACAGTGCCTTGTCCAATTTGTAGACACGGTCACGATGCATAGGATATTCAAACCCGGGAGGTTGACTGACGTATACGACTTCACTGATTTCTCCATGATGGAAAGCACTCTTTACATCCATTTGATAGACTTTGAACCTTTTGTAGGATGCATAAGCAAGAAAAATTCGAATTGCTTCCAGACGAGCAACCGGTGCAAACACTTCATTGTAATCTATACCTTCAATTTGCCTAAATCCCTGAACGACCAAACGAGCCTTATTTCTTATGACTATTCCTTGATCATCCCTTTTGCAACGAAGAACCCATCGAGTACCAATCTTCTTAGCTCCTTTTGGTAAATCAACTAACTTCCAAACTCCGAGCTTCTGAAATTGGAGTAGTTCTTCCTGCATTGCATTTACCCAAGATTCTTCTTTTAAAGCATCTGTTATAGACCGTGGTTCGATTTGCGAGACGAAACAAGAATGCGCACAATCGTTGACCACACCAGATTCCATGATTTCTGAGTAGACTCCAGAGTTGATCTGACCCCTAGTTTTGATACCATATGTGGGATCACCAATAATATTCTGTTGAGGATGAATTCTATCAATCCTATCCACAGGATGAGCAGGAACCTCAACAGTTTGATCAAGGTTTGTGATACTCTGTTCAATTGCTACAGAATGTGAAACATCATCACTTAATTGTACAACATCATGGGAAGGATCTTCAATCACCTGGTCTATTTCTTGTCGAGAACCCTTATACTCTGAAGAAGAAAAAGAGTCATCATCCTGTGTGACTTGTGTGTTATTGGAGGACTCAGGAATGTCAGATGATGAAGGAGTAGGTTGCACATGTTCATCAGGTGCGTTTTGAGCATCATACATCATTTGAACAACAACCTCCTCATCTGAACATTCTGGAGGAAGATTAAACGAGGCAAAAAGCTCTTCATAATCAAACATCCAAGGAAGACCTTTTCCAGCAGCAGGAGAGGTATACTTTTGAACATCAACATGGTACCATTCTTCTACATTCCCAGAAGCTTTGTTGTAAACTCTTTTATTGGGAGTGCTGTACCCTAAGAAGTAACCTTCCTCTACTTTCTCGTTAAACTTGCCATGAGCATCCTTTTTCAACATGGTACATGGAGCGCCGAACGGTTCAAGATACTGTAAGTTCGGTTTCCGTCGATGCAACAATTCAAAGCAAATTTTATCGTGACGCTTGATAACTAGAACCCGGTTGAACGTGCAACACGCATTAGCAATAGCTTCATTCCAGAACTGCACGGGTAAGTTTGAGTCAGCGAGCATAGTCCTTGCAGCTTCTATCAAGGTCCGATTCTTCCTCTCAGCAACACCGTTCATTTGTGGAACATATGGCGCACTGAATTCATGGTGAATACCAAGTTTTTGACAGAAAGTTTCCATAAGATGATTTTTAAATTCAGTACCATTGTCTGAACGGATCCTCCTAACCTTTAACTTATACAAAGACTCCAATTTGGTAATCAGAATCTCCACATATTCAAAAGTTTCAGATTTTTCTTTTAAGAACATCACCCAAGAATATCTTGAATACTCATCCGTCATAACCAAACAATATAAGTCTCCAGCAATGCTCTTCCGGTTGATAGGACCAAACAAGTCCATGTGTAAGAGCTCTAGTGGTATAGTGATGGAATGTTGAGATTTGGGTTTATGAGATTTCTTGGTTTGTTTGCCTTTCTTGCAAGAAACACACACGTCAGGAAGATGAAAACTTTTCACAGTGACTCCTTCACCAAGATTTTTGTGCACCAAATGATTCATTTTTCTGAGACTGAGATGTCCCATTCTTTTGTGCCATAAAATAGAATCCTTCTCAGTGGCTTTTGAAACAAAACATGATGCTGTGGACACTGAGGATGATGCTTGTGACATGTCAAGAATATAAAGATCATTCATTCTTGGAGCAGACATAACCACCATGTCTTCTGGAATCATAAACTCCTTTTTCAAGATATAACAATGCTTGTCATCAAAAAGAACCTTGAATTCCTTATCACAGATTTGAGAAACAGAAAGTAAGTTGTTATCCAACTGTTTGACAAAGTTGACCTTCTCAAAGCTGACAGCTCCATTAGACAGTGTTCCCTGAGCTGAGATAAAACCACCTTTATCACCTGCAAATGAAACATAGCCCCCTTTGATATTTCTGACGTCGAAAAGGAGAGCTAAGTTCCCAGTCATGTGCCTGGATGCCCCACTATCAATAATCCAATTATTGCTAATAGGATTATAAAGGACAACCTGCACAAGAAGGAAAGTAATTAGTTTAGGTTAGGAACCCAAGCCTTTACGGTCTTGGGTTTCCCAGACTCATCTACAACAGTACAATCCATCCACTGTCCTTGTGGACCTTTGGAACAACCATTTGACTTTGAAGTACAGTCGTCAGAAGCATCATCTGATTTTGCTTTCCACACATGTTGTTTGTGCAACGACTGTTTGTGGTAAACAGTGGATTGCTTAACGATTTGTACAGGTGTGGAACTCGAACCAGAGACCAACAAGTCATGCATCTTTTGTTTAACTTTCTTTTGATGCACTTGTTGTTGGGTAAAAGAGTTAGATTTTGACTTTAAAAACTTTTGTTTATTTTCTGGAAAATGGTTAACTCTTTTACTTGGCTTCTGAAGATAAGGACAGTTGACAACAACGTGTCCTTTTGTACCGCACTCAAAACAGTATCTCCGCTCAACCAACCTTGGAGATCTGTATTGATTTTCACTTTGGTGAGTTTTTGAACCACCAGCCTTAACTTCTTTTTGTTCAGCTGAAGAGAGTGACTTGTTTGATTGAACAGACTCTCCAGCTTTAACAAAATTAACCTTTTTGATTGAGGCTTTGGTTACTTGACTCTTCTGATCAGAAGTAGTGGGATAAGATGGACGACAATTGGTTTGTTTAATTTTAAAAACCTTTTTAGAAGCAGATTTTGAAATACCAATGCTGTCATTTTGTGGAACAGACGAGTTTTTGTGTCCCAAACCACGAGTAGTGCACTCATCGTCGTCTTCATCCCACTCTTCTACCATTCCATCAACACACTGGGACTTCGAGGTCGAAGCACCATTATCGTTAACCTTTGATTGAGAAATTTTGTTTTCGGTTGGATCAACGACAAGTGGCGTTTTGACCGTAAAGTCAATGATTGGGTTATCATCCGGTGTGTTTACCATAGTATTCAACACCGGTGGAGGACAATTTTTATACCCCATCCCAGCATTTTTCTTTCCTGGACGCCGTGAAATCATGTAATCAAGAAGGTAAGAAGAATTTGAATAACTTTTCAGCTTTTGATTTAGAGTTTCATAATCACATTCGACAAGCGCCAGCTTTTTCTTTGTTTCATCAATCGTGTTTAAATAAAAGGTGATGGCATTTTGTTTTTTGATAACACAGATTTCTAATTCATGAACTTACCTATTTAAAAGATCAATTTTGTTTTTGAAGGCAAGTTCGTTTCCCTTTAAAACATGGTTTGCTTCAAGACAAGCAGTTAAATCAGTAATTAAGTCTGTGTTGTGACTTTTAAGTGTCTCAACTTTCTTCTCAAGTTCATCACAAATTAAACACGGTTGAGATTCAGACTCACTTTCAAAACTGTCAGAATTTACCTGAATGCCTGTGGATGTTTTTACCATAAAAGCACAGCTACAGGTAGATTCAGAAGAGGAATTGTTATCATCCACATCAGCTGTCGATTGACTTGAAGAGACAACAGATGATTTATCTTCATTCTCAGCTGTGAAGCCAGAACTGTTTGAAGATGTGTCGTCTGCAGCTGATGAACTTTCTGAAGCAATCTCTCTCTCAGCATCAGAATCTGATTCTTCATTGACTTCTACAGCCTTTGCCATGTAAGCTCTATCCCCTGAACTGCCATCAGCTCCAAATTTAAAAGACCAATCAACAGTCTCATCTGTTTGAACAACCATAGCTTTTGTTTCACTTGAAGTGCCCTTATCTTGTGCAAGAGTAACTGGAACAAGGTTTGTTTCTGTATTTTGAGTTTGTTGCTTCGGTTGGCTTTGACGGTTGTTGAAAGGGTTGCGGTTTCCAGTCTGTTTAGGCTTTTCACATTGCCTAGCAAAATGCCCTTTCTCACCACAGTTAAAACAAACAACAGCAGACAGATCAAAACCATAAGTAGTGTCTTTGTTCCCTTCGAGAGTTTTTCCTGTCCTTTTTACATAATCTCTCGCTCTTCTGACTGCACTTGCAAGAGCCCACATTATATCAATTCGATCCATTTCATCCTTATCAATCTGAGCATAGTCTTCTGCTGTCAGATGACTGTTTCCAACCTGTCCAGCAACAAGACTGTCATATGAATTGACAACGGTAGACAACAGTGCCATGTGTTCCTTGGCCACTTCGATAGTAACCTTGTCGAAGTTGTCTGTTTGCAATTTAATGGGGCTTGGTGGAGGAGTATTAGCAGTATTTCCCTGCTGTGGAACCGAGCTTGATGAAACTGAAGCATGAGCTGTTGAAGACTGGCTGGCTGAAACATTTGACATGTTTGATACAAACGCAGTCTGCAAAGGAGCATTTTGTTGAGTTGATGTGGAATAGTACAATGAAGGATCCTGAGCTTGTACGCCTCTCTTTAACTTCCACTTATTCATCACCTCTTGTTCTCTCAATTTCTGAAGAAATTCATTGATATCAATGGTTTCAAGAGTATTGTTCTGTTTGAGAATCTTCAAGAATGAATCCCATTTTGGTGGTAGCGCATCTGCCATGCATTGAACCTTTTCTTCTTTCGTTGTTTTGATCTCATGGGCATGCAATTCACTCATCAAGTGATAGAATCTCTCAAATAGATCATCTAAGGACTCATTTCCAATATACATGAAATTATCAAATTCCTTCTTAATGGCCTTAGCATTGATAGCTTTCAACGAAGCATTTCCTTCGTGACGTTGTTCTAAGGCAACCCACAGAGATTTTGAAGATGTAAACTGCCTGAATTGATGAAATATTTCTCTTGATATGGCCTGAGATAGGATAGCATATGCCTTCTTTTCTAAGTCATAATCTTTTCTTTGTTGTTCGCTTAAAAGGGAAAGCAAAACAGGAGTTCCATCCTCACTCAACACTTTCTGATATCCATTCTCTAACATCATCCATAAGTTTGTATCAACTCCATTAATGTGTATCTCAAACCTGTTTTTCCAGTGATGATATTCGTCCATTGTCATGAGTTTTGGAGCCTTGTTAGCATTTCCAGCTTCATTATCGATTAATAACAAGTTTTGGATTTTACTGTTCTGACTGGCAACAAAGGCTAAGTCCGACATGGTAAAAAACGAAGTTTTTCGACACTTAAACAAAATTCAGAAGAGATTTGTGCGAATGGGTTCTATTCGTGCGAATGGAATTTTCTATTCGTGCGATTTCTATTCGTGCGAATGGAATTTTCTATTCGTGCGATTGGAATTTTCTATTCGTGCGAATGGAATTTTCTATTCGTGCGATTGGAATTTTCTATTCGTACGAATGGAATGTTCTATTCGTGCGATTGGAAGCTTGAACAAATGAGCGGGAGACTTGATCTATTCGTGCGAATGGTAGGAGCCATTCGTGCGAATGAAGTTCATCATAGTAGCCATTCGTACGACAGAGAGCTGTTTGACTTTTTTGCACCAAAAAGCACCAATGATTGAGCCTTTTATCAGATCTTGAAACTGAAACGATCAGATCACTCAGAAGCAATAATCACAAGATTTGAACGTGGCTAAACAACGATCAAGTGATCTTTATAACATTCAAGAAGCTAGAAAAAGCAAGATTAGATTTTCTATGTTGAATCTAGAGCACAATCAGGCTCTGATACCACTTTGTTGGATCGGGATCTACCTTGATCCAATGATTCAACACATTAAACGAACCAAATCGTGCGGAATCCAATTTGATTGGCAATCCAATCTATGACACGGATTGGGTCGTAAGAAACGAGCGGATTAGATGTCGAAACGAAGGTTTCTATCGATCCTTTGGTGTAGAGAAGTTGGATACAAGACCTGGAAACTCTCAACGGACAGAGATTCGACAATACAGGTGAAAAGAGTTTGTGTTCTGTTGGTTCTGCTCTGGTCAGTCTCTCTATGTGTATATGTGTTGTGTATTCTTGTTGTATATGTGCTCATGAAGTGAAAGTTATATATATAGTGCAGAGGCCATTCGTACGAATGAGCCATGTGAATAGACTCATTCGTGCGAATGAATCATCAGAATGGTTCATTCGTACGAATGAATCATTCTCATGACTTATTCTAGCGAATGAATCATTCTCATGAGCTATTCGCACGAATGGATCATTCTCATGATCCATTCGTGCGAATGGGCCTTTCATTAGCACGATTGATCAACGTTATCGCTATTTATAAGATCGTTTAATACACAGTCGTTATATATGAGTAAACATTAAGGATAAACATGTAATTTCATTAATACATCAAATAATTACATTAAACATAGATGAAATACATATTACAAGGGATTAGGGACATATTATGCATCTACAATAATCATTTCAACATTTTCATGATCATTGTTTGACGTGTCAATCATATTCATTCTTTCATGCGTAACAGCTAAAGTTCCAGCACCAAATTCATAGATGCTGCATAGGTGCCGAAAGTACTCTATCATAGGCTTGGACCATTCCGACAGTGAGCTATCCAAGGGGACTAGACGGTCTATGATATATCGTTTTGCCTCATATCTTTGCTCTTGAGTAACTAGCTGCATATATTTTATATTGATAAGTCGTTCCTGTTTCATTCTTCATCGTTCATTACCCTGGGTGTAATTATTTGTATTGGCATTGGTTTGTTGATACATTCTGTCCTGAATACTCGGTAACTCATTCCCATCAGTGTCTAGCAGACAAAACCTGTTACTCGTTTCAATCAATTCAATAGTTGGTTCCTTTTCCTCATTGGTGTGTACTCTAGGTTTGTTTGGCATCCCACCATTAATATTTTTTGGACTTCCTTGAGGGTTGTTATGTCTCTGTTGGTTGATGCTTTCCTGTTTAGATTCTAGATTGTTATTAATACCCGAAACAGGGGGCTCACTTCTAGTAGGCCGATTAACAATATTCCTTTCATAGATGATCCCACCTGATTCAACATTGTTTCTTTGATGGCCCGAACGTCCCTCATGAACTTGAGTGTATTTATTCTGAGCAAGAGGTCCACAGGTTTTATTGTTCATACCTCCAGTCCCCTTTCTTCTTGAGACAGTGGTAAACCCATCATTATCAGTGGGTTTAGGTTGATTCAATCTTGTATTCTGCATAGCATGGTTAACATCCTTTCTATTATTCTCTGAGACAATCTCATATGGGCTGCGAGTACGACTTTTGCATGTAATAAAAGAGTGACCAAATACCCGACAGTGAGTGCATTTATCTGGGACATTCTGATATTCAGCCATGATATTGATATACTTCTCATCCGACCCATTCACACTAGGGTACCAGACCTTTATCTCATTCGTCAGTTCAGTTTCAACCTTCAGTTCAACTAACACTCTAGCATACCCACCAGCTTCTTTCCTGTTCATACACTTCGCCTTAGTGACTTTGTCAAATGTTAGGGATGTTCCAATGCAGCTAACCGCCCGGCAGATACACTCAGTGTACCATAAATCCAGGGGTAAATGCTTTAAAATTATCCAAACCGGGACTGTCTTTGGCGCCACTTTCAGCATATTCACCCCCGCCTCCCATTTTTTAAGACATAACGGGATATTGGCCACTACCCACGACCCTAATTCAAGGGCTTTATTCATACCCACATCATCCGTAAATTTAAAAAGAAAAACACTCGAGCCATTTGAAGATATATCTGTAATTCCAAATTGCTTCCACATTCTATCATATTGAATCTAACAAACTGAAGGGATGGATCTGCTCCAATAAAGTACGCATAGAGGACATTTCTGTATTCTTCTCTCGATTGCACTATATATTTTGGATCAATGACAGCTACCCTTTTCCCCTCCTTGTTCACCATTGGTGGGTAATATTGGATTTTGTCCTCTTTGTTATTACTATTCTGACCCGAGAGCATGACCGCATAAGTAGATTGAGGTACCTCATTGTGAGTGGCTATGTTAGAATCCGGTACCTTGTCTAATTCAACCATGTTTTCATCAATTGTAACTTGACCCGTTTCATTTATTTTAGCTGAAAATTTCAGGACCTTGTAACACTTCATCGCCAGTAAGGATTTCACAAGCAAGTTATTCTCAGCCGTAGTATTAATATTGGATGATATTGTTTTCAACTTTGCTCTCCTGGCCACCAAATCTTCGAATAAGTTGTCCATACGGCTCATATGACTCTCCTTAATGTTAGACTTTGGGATTGGATCCTTTGACTTGGCATGTCCAGTTTTAAATTCTCCCATGCCCAACAGATTAAAAGGGGCAATCACTGGGATGGCATTCTGACTGAAGTTTATCTTCTATAACAAGAGATTCTTTGCTGGTCTTCTATTCCTCGAGAACCAAATTTTATGCTTTTTTCGTGTGTCATCGCCATGCATGGTTCCCCCTTCATTAGTACCATGATCAGGCTCTTTGCCTTGCATATTATTGAATGGATTATTACCCTTACTCTTTTGTTTCTTTTTCTTTTTCCTGTGCATGGCTTCTTCCTGGTGACAGTTCTCACGTTCAACATCAAGCCAACATGCTTTATTCCCCATAACAGTCGATACCTTCCGCCATGCTTCATGGTCATTAAGCTTATGATTCCCCAACCATTTAGCCAAGCATTCTATCAATGGATGATACTTTTCAAAGAAGCAAATAGTGTTAGTACTAACCTGTTGGGTTAAATGCTTGATGATATCGGTGTAGATTTCAGGACACACCTCCATCCCCTGTGCTGTCCAGCTTACCTTCGCACGTTGTAGGGCCAAAGACCAACCATTGTTGTCACAGTCAGGAGCTATAGGTTGACCCCATGGATCCGGCCGTTTAACACCACCCGACCGCATGCATAGCTCATCCCATACATCTTTTCCATCTTCCTGCATATCACTGGTAGATTCCTCAAGGGATCGGTGTAGAGAAGTATCCCCTTTGTTAGTAGTAAACTGTTTATGTTTTTCACTCTGGTCCGAGTTCACTTCCATCTCCCCTTCTGCATTTATGTTCTGAGTATCTTCCCTAGAGTCCATCTTTGACATATAATCGAAGATAGAGTTCCCCGTATATTCCTTGTTCAAGTGCACATCATTATAGTCTACATCATTCCGAATAATCTCACCTGCAATTACCTCGTTTTCCCCCATCATGGTGTCATCTTCATCTACTCGGACCCTTGGCAACTCTGTCTGCACTTTATTTCCACCCTGGTTTTCTTGCATGGGATGATCAACGTCATGAGGGATATACCCAATCGATTCCCCAGACATATTCTTCGGCCGGTTCTCCTTATTCTCTCTATAGTAATCAGCATCCTTAATCACCGATCCTTTACGCGCAGATCTGGATTTCGCCGCCGGTTTTGTCAGCGTCGATGAGTTCACTCGCATGCCCCGTTCACTTCGAAGGCTGTATCTATGTATCGCCTTCTCCACTAACCCTTCCGAACGACGAGGACCGAGACGCTTTTCCTCAGATAAGCGTATATCCTCCCCATCGGAATCCTGATCAATCTCCAAATCATATTCTTTTTCCGAACCCCTTTCATCTGCACTCATCGAGAGATCCCATAATTTTCTTCCACCTCGAATATTTGGTGGATCTTTATCCTTTCCGGTCTCCGTATGGACGCTTTCCATTCTCTTGTACGAAACCAAGACGTACCTTCGTTGAAAAAAACTCCCGAACTACCCTAGACCGGCCAACTTCTGACCGGAGAAGCCCCAAATCGCCGGACACCCAATAATGAATGCTTTCCATTATGGTGTCATCTTCATCTACTCGGACCCTTGGCAACTCTGTCTGCACTTTATTTCCACCCTGGTTTTCTTGCATGGGATGATCAACGTCATGAGGGATATACCCAATCGATTCCCTAGACATATTCTCCGGCCGGTTCTCCTTATTCTCTCTATAGTAATCAGTGTCCTTAATCACCGATCCTTTACGCGCAGATCTGGATTTCGCCGCCGGTTTTGTCAGCGTCGATGAGTTCACTCGCATGCCCCGTTCACTTCGAAGGCTGTATCTATGTATCGCCTTCTCCACTAACCCTTCCGAACGACGAGGACCGAGACGCTTTTCCTCAGATGAGCGTATATCCTCCCCATCGGAATCCTGATCAATCTCCAAATCATATTCTTTTTCCGAACCCCTTTCATCTGCACTCATCGAGAGATCCCATAATTTTCTTCCACCTCGAATATTTGGTGGATCTTTATCCTTTCCGGTCTCCGTATGGACGCTTTCCATTCTCCTGTACGAAACCAAGACGTAACTTCGTTGAAAAAAACTCCCGAACTACCCTAGACCGGCCAACTTCTGACCGGAGAAGCCCCAAATCGCCGGACACCCAATAATGAACGCTTTCCATCATGGTGTCATCTTCATCTACTAGGACCCTTGGCAACTCTGTCTGCACTTTATTTCCACCCTGGTTTTCTTGCATGGGATGATCAACGTCATGAGGGATATACCCAATCGATTCCCCAGACATATTCTCCGGCCGGTTCTCCTTATTCTCTCTATAGTAATCAGCATCCTTAATCACCGATCCTTTACGCGCAGATCTGGATTTCGCCGCCGGTTTTGTCAGCGTCGATGAGTTCACTCGCATGCCCCGTTCACTTCGAAGGCTGTATCTATGTATCGCCTTCTCCACTAACCCTTCCGAACGACGAGGACCGAGACGCTTTTCCTCAGATAAGCGTATATCCTCCCCATCGGAATCCTAATCAATCTCCAAATCATATTCTTTTTCCGAACCCCTTTCATCTGCACTCATCGAGAGATCCCATAATTTTCTTCCACCTCGAATATTTGGTGGATCTTTATCCTTTCCGGTCTCCGTATGGACGCTTTCCATTCTCCTGTACGAAACCAAAACGTACCTTCGTTGAAAAAAACTCCCGAACTACCCTAGACCGGCCAACTTCTGACCGGAGAAGCCCCAAATCGCCAATGAACGCTTTCCATCATGGTGTCATCTTCATCTACTCGGACCCTTGGCAACTCTGTCTGCACTTTATTTCCACCCTGGTTTTCTTGCATGGGATGATCAACGTCATGAGGGATATACCCAATCGATTCCCCAGACATATTCTCCGGCCGGTTCTCCTTATTCTCTCTATAGTAATCAGCATCCTTAATCACCGATCCTTTACGCGCAGATCTGGATTTCGCCGCCGGTTTTGTCAGCGTCGATGAGTTCACTCGCATGCCCCGTTCACTTCGAAGGCTGTATCTATGTATCGCCTTCTCCACTAACCCTTCCGAACGACGAGGACCAAGACGCTTTTCCTCAGATGAGCGTATATCCTCCCCATCGGAATCCTGATCAATCTCCAAATCATATTCTTTTTCCGAACCCCTTTCATCTGCACTCATCGAGAGATCCCATAATTTTCTTCCACCTCGAATATTTGGTGGATCTTTATCCTTTCCGGTCTCCGTATGGACGCTTTCCATTCTCCTGTACGAAACCAAGACGTAACTTCGTTGAAAAAAACTCCCGAACTACCCTAGACCGGCCAACTTCTGACCGGAGAAGCCCCAACCGGGAACGATCGCTACTATTGATGGAGAAATCGGTGATGGATTAGATGCGGAAGAACGAAGGTGAATGGCGGATTGAAAGGTGTGCGGCTGGTTGGAATGGGAGGAAGGTGGGGGACGGCTAGAGATAAACTTTCTCTCACACCGTGAAAAACACACACAAAATTGCGTACATGAGACAATCAGGGTTTAGGGTTTAGGGTTTTTTTTTTGGGAAAAGGGTAGAGCCCTAGGTAAATGTTTTATTAAAATTTAATGGTTGTTACATATGGCGTGCATCCCCCCCTCCTGGGCTTTTTTACCATGGAGGGGGAACCACAAACAAAAAACGAAATACTAAAAGGCCGAAGCCCAAACCAAACATGAGACATACTAAGGCACGCAGGCCCAACCAAACCAAAATAGGCACGCAGGCCCAGATGAGACATACTAGGCACGCAGGCCCATAAACAAAGTCATCCCAGTCAAAGCCCAAAGAAGAAAGTCCAGAAACACGCGAGGCTCAAGTGCAGATATAAGTCAAAGGTCGTCAGTCCACATCCAGGATATCAAGTCCGTACTCACCACCACATCAAGCCTATTCTCAATGTCCACCCCCGTCCCATTTCTAAGGCTCATTTAGGAGGTTTAACAAACACACCTGCATAATCCAATACCCATTCCACAACTGTACTAGTGATATGCCCTATCCCATACTTGGGCTTATTCCCTACCCCATTTCTAAGGCCCAAAGGAAATAAGGATAATGCGGGTCCATCTGTAAGTGGTTTTCCTAAGCCCAATCAACTGTCACCTCAAGCCCATTCTCGAGGTCCATCCCCGTCCCATTTCTAAGGCTCATTTAGGGATTTAATCCATGCATCCATAGGAAGTGTAGTCCGTTCCACAGCTGTACTAGTGACTAACCCAAGCCCATACTCAAGTGTACTTTCTACCCCATTTCTAAGGCCCAAAGAAGGTAGACACCCCATGTATACATAAATAAGCAGAAAATTAAACTTCAAGACTAACCATTCTGACGAGAAATTAGAGCCCAAGTCATACATCAACAACCAAAACCTCGCCCCTTCTAGAAGATCCATCCAAGCTCAAACCCCATCCAATAAGACATCACATTAGAGCAAGCAACATGACCAAATATCCAAAGATTGTCCACCCATCCAGATCCATTAACGCCCAATTCACACAAGGATAGAAGCATTTAATCCAATAGCTAAACCTTACCGTGTACAAGTCCCTTGGGCCCCATACATTTAAACCGAGTAGCCATCCTTACCGTGCCCCAACCCAAGAGAACAAAGCCCCAAACAATCCATAATGGCCAAACAACGCAAGGAGATACCAGGTAACTATCACCAACCCCAGCCAGTGTTACATCCAACCGAGCAAGTAACCAAACATTTAGGACCCACCAAAGGTAATCTCCAGAATAATCAAACCACATGATGCCCAACCCACACCTGGCTATAAGCACTAAAACCGAGCAACTAAACCTTACCGTGTACAATCCATCGAGTCTCATACATTTAAACAGAATAGTCATCCTTACCATGCCCCAAGCCAAGAGGACAAAGCGTCTAGTAATCATCATGAACCGAGAGTCACCCCCAACAAAGCCCAAACATCGTCACCTACCCAATCCGGTATTTCATCAAATGAGGCCAAGGTTAGGGCACCCCCATGCATGGGAAACCCATGCATACGTAACCCCAAACGTTGCCCCATCCCGTCCAACGCCAACCAGACCCGGCCCAACGAACCACCACGACTCAAACCCATATGAACCCAAACCCATGCATCCGTGAGCCCACCCCATCGAGCCTCAAACCCACACCCACTTCCACATGCAAACCCGAGTCGGCCAAGACCACCCCACCCCACCCGAGCCACATGCAGCAACCAACAGACAACCCGATGACCCACCACGACCCACCAAAACACGAACCAAGCCCATGCAGACGTAGAGTCCACCCCATTAAGCCATGCAAACCCAAACCCGAACCCACACGTACTCCCGCATCGGCCAAGCCCAAACCCACCCAACACGAGCCCCATGCAAGTGTCCAGCCCATCTCGTCACTTAGCACCACCATCCTCCCCCTCGAAACCCTAGCCGGCTTTCCGGCAGGACTCCTCCGGTGACTCCGGCAGCCAAGAGAACCGGCCAAACTAACCCACATGCACCCCCGCATCGGCCAAGCCCAGATCCAGCCAATATGAGCCACATGCAAGCGTCCAGCCTACCTCGACACTTAGTTCCACCCTCCTCCCCCTCGCAACCCTAGCCGTCTTTCCGGCAGGGCTACGCCGGCGATTTCGGCGGCCAAGAAAAAGCGGCCAAACTCAAGCGAACAAGATTACGATTTCAGCAAAATTCTAAATCGAAAGAACCTCTCACCTGAACCTTAGGAATGTCAACCCGAGTTTCGGTAGATCCAATCAAGCCAGCTTCTTCAACCCTGAACAGTCGCAACTCGGATCCGACCCCTTCAAGCATCAACCACCCGTAAGTACACCCGCCCCCCAACCGTATAGCCAGAGAGCACGCCGGTTCCTTAGGGCGTTGAGCGGCTCCTAAGAGACCCAATCCTCTTAATAAGCATAGACCCCGTCTTCGGTATCAAACCTAGCGTCCGGAGTAGAAAAATAAGAGGCCATCAAGAATCAAAGAGGCGTGTCCAACTCGATACCTCTTAATAAGAATAGACCCCGTCTTCGGTATCAAAACCGATCCACCACTTCTCCCTAGACCACCAAAACCTTACCTTTTCCCTATCCTCCTACCGTGATAAGCCTTCCCATTGGAATACGAGCAAGAGATAACCCGTGAACTACCGAAGAAGGGTGGTCGAGAGCCGAGATACGAAAGAGAGGGGGAGGTGACGGTTAGGGTTTAGAGAGAAAACACCTTGGAAAACACAAATGAGAGAAAATTGGGGTTTGGGGTATAGGGTTTAGGGTTTAGGGGTTAGGGTTTAGGGTTTAGGGGTTATGGGTTAGGGGTTAGGGGTTAGGGGTTTAGGGGTTAGGGGTTTGGGGTTAGGGGGTTAGGGGTTAGGGGGTTAGGGGTTAGGGTTATGGGTTGGGGTTTAGGGTTTAGGGTTTAGGGTCCGGGGGTCTAAACGGGAGCAGCCTCTCTATCCCTTGGGATAGGGGTAAGGTTTGCCCTCATCACACCGTCCCCAGACCCTACTAATAGCGTTAGCTATGTGTGGGATTATACTGGGTACGTTTGGTTTGGTTTAGGGTTTAGGGTTTAGGGGTTAGGGTTTAGGGTTTAGGGGTTATGGGTTAGGGGTTTAGGGGTTAGGGGTTAGGGGTTAGGGGTTTAGGGGTTAGGGTTTAGGGTTTAGAGTTTTTTTTTTTTTTTGGATAAAGAGGCATTGCCTCGGAAAATAGAACAAGAATAAAAATACAGAACAGCCCATTCACCCCTCCCTGGACATTTACCAAAGGAGGAGGGAACAACAAAGCAAAAACAAAGGACGCCTAACCGGGGTCCCTTGCAGGCCCCGTACAAAGCCCAAAACTACTATTCAACGCTACAATATCGTATCTAGTAGCCAAAATCCGAATTCCCCAGTCTAGAGGCAACCATACCATACCAACTAAGTTACTTAACATAGTAATACGAGTTGGACTTGTATCCTTGCCAAAAGACCAAGAAATAGGATCCAACAAAAAACAAGCCGGGCCTAAAAAAGGCGGGCGACCGTAAAACCTATTACAACGCGTAACATACACATAGACCAAATTAACTAAATTACAATTCCAAATCATGATTACTAGAAACCTGAATAAAAGGCCTTCACAATGGGCCGAGAGAGAGGCACTCGACATCCTCAATAAACACCCAACTTGGGCCTGCTTCAATAAGTAAACCAAACCACCCCAAGAGTAATCCTTTTGGGCCATAAGGAGCAATCGGAGGATCAAAGAAGGACCCCAACTGGGCATAAGCCACTCCGTCCCTCCTGTCCCCCGCCAAAAAAAACAAATTAACAAGATGGCCCAAAGCCCAATCGACCAAAGAGCCACAGCCCAAGTGCCAATCAGAATGATAACCAAAACCCATCGCCAACACCAAACAAAAACCATTAACCCGGGGAAATTTGTCCCTAAACTTAGACACCACCAACCAAAAGCAAGATTAGGCCTGCTTTGGTCCCTGACCCCAAAAATTACGAGAAAAAAACACCCAAAAACCAAGAGCAACATACAAGAACCCGCACACAACCCCAACCCAGCCCCGAAAAAAGAGGAAAGAACCCTCATTTAGAAACGGACTGCTGAGTAGACTTCGAAACACTAGGCATCCCCACCTTCATTTGAGCCGAGAGAAAATGGGGTGTTCCATTCTTCGAATCCGACTCCACATCTTCAATGCAATTATCCGGATCCAAACCCATTAACGTGCACATGTCGTTGAAATAGTCCCATTGGCCCGGACACCATTGATCCACTACGTCCACACTAACACTTCCCACAGATTTTAGGCAGTTAGCAATGGTTTCCTTTTACTCGGCCGAGATGCCATAGGTCATGCCACTGCCATCCGGGCCAAGCTGGACAGGAGACGGGCTTTTCCCCGACTTAGGCGGGGATAAAATGGACTCAGGGAGAATCCTCGTGCCATTCGAATGCTCCCTATTCAACTGGCAAACCTCTGAGACATTCCGCTTTTCCTGGGTCGTTTCCACATCCATACCATCAACCATACCATGATCCGGGGGATATAAGTCGTCTTGGATCTCAACCAGTTTACTAAGCTTGATGGAATTGGGGATATCCAACACCGAAAAACGATTAGAAGTGTCAATGTCCATGGAACTATAATGAGGGGCTGAATTAACAGTTGGGTTTTTAGGGGCTGCATGGGTAGAAATGGGGCAGGCAGTAGCACAATTTGCAGCCACAGGAGGAGTGCCTCGGAGCTGGTTAAGGCTGCCTTTTCCACCTTGGACCGCCCTAGAATAGTTAAACCCCATATTCACTTGCTTTGGTTTGCTCGAGGCTGGACCCGTAGCCACACCAGAACTCGCACAATGAGGCTTGGTAATCTGACTTGCAGCAGGGGCTGCACCCTTCTGTTTGCCACCCAACCCATTAATACCTTGACTACCAATAGGGTGAGCAGTGTTGTCATACTGAAACGAGACTTTAACACGCACCGGATTTTTCTTTTTTACTTTGCATTTTAATAGGGCCCATCTTCTTTCGTCTAGAAACCTTAACAAAACCTTCATCATCAACCAACGAGATACTGGCATTAGCACTACACACGGGAACAGTAGTGGCAGCAGACACCATGCTAATATTTTCCTTAGAGGTCGGGCCTATGGGCACTTCACTAACACTATCCTCCATTGGTTTGGGCAAGTTTTTACAAAGGTGTGAAGAGTGCCCAAAAACGACACAGTGGCTGCAAACCGGAGGCTTCCATTGGTAAGTGACCGATAATTTTGTTACTCGACTAGGTTGATTGTTAATCGAAGGGTATACCACATCTAACTCAGCAGGGAGGTTGCAATTAGCCCGAACATCAACTAGCATACGAGCAAAACCCATCTTACCTGTTTGATTTGCACACCTCTGTAACGTGGTTCTGTCCATGAGTCTCGGGTTTCCCATACCGCTCATAAGCTTACAAATACCCGTCTTAGTCCAAAGGTCTAGGGGGACATTGTGTATCATCACCCATAAGGGAATGACCTCCGGCTCTATTTTTTCAAGACACAAACCCGGTTCCCATTTGTTAAGAAAAATTGGAACATTGTTTACCAACCATGGTCCATTCTCGAGCACTTGGTTTAGCCCCTCCTCGCTTTTAAACTTGAAATAGTAAAAACCAGACGGGCTTTTAGTGATTTCCCCCAGATCATACAAATGCCATAACCGATGAAGGCAGTTGCTGACAGCCTTATAATCCATTGAAGTTCCTAAGAAATACCCATACAAGTGCAACGAATAAGCTTGGTCTGACAGTTTTAAATCATCCCGAGAAATGATGATCCGACAGCTACCATCCGGGGCAATTTTCGGGGGGAAGTATTCAACTTTACAACATTCTATTTCACTACTTTTCCTTATTTTATCAGCAAACGAATCAGTACCTGAGATAGGGGAGTTCCAAACCGATTGAATTGCCTGAATCGGGTCCGACTGAAGACCCGGCCTGCTTTCATACGAACAATCCATCAGTTTCTGCACTTCCACATTCATAGCCTGGAGTGGATTTCCCCCATCAATCTGACCATCTTGGGGGTGAGATTGTTCCCTGTTACCGGTGTCACTCGTACTACCAGACATTATCGAAGTCTCCAGCCCAACTGGGGAAGTCGAATCTTTACCGGGGTTATTCTGAGCATCCAAATTGAAACCCGACGACTTGCTAACCGGGCTAGAACTTCCGACCGGTCTGGACAATTTCAGCGATAGAGGCACCTCCGACGGACTGATCGAAGCCGTTTCGCGGAGAAAGTCACTGACCCGAAGGTCAACTAGGGTCGGCGAGTACCGGTGATGGTGTCTTTCAGTTCGAGCAGCCCTTAAACCTGGGGATCTTATCGGACCAACTCGTTCTGGTTTCGTGTAAGGGGAACCCCTCCTAGTATTAGTATACTTACGCAGATGGGGGGCTTCAAAACGGCCGACCGATGAAGGAGCAGGAGCCAAAATCTCTGTCGCCCCAAGGGGGGGCTCCGATTGAGTTCCAGGTTCCACATCGCCATCTCTACAAACAGCCCTAGGAGGAGCAGATTCGGGATTTTGTGGGAGAAATACCCCAAACGGAGGAGGAATTTCCACACCTAAAGGAACAAGAGGATCAGGGGGGCGATCGGGAGGGATTTTTGGTGGTGGGATACCACCGATTGATGGTATCATCGCACAAAGGGAGAAAGACGGCTAGAGAGAACAATTTAGAGAGAGAAAGTAAAGAGAGAAAAAATTTGACCAAATGAAAAACCATAGGGTTTGGGGTTTGTTTTTCCAATCACTAACTCTAGGGTTTAGGGTTTTTTTTTTTTTTTTTTTTTTTTTTTGGGTAAAGGGCTTTGCCCGAAAAATGTATAACCAACCAAAAAATTACAAGACAGTAGGGGCATTCCCCTTTTGGCGCCTAGGCCGGGTCAAGAAACACGAATCGTGACCCCAAAAATCCCTCAAAATAATACCAACATCAGCACCCCGGCTATACAAAAAAGGGTGGTGTTGGAGCCTAATGATCGAGCGAGGGAGCTCTCGAGTGCTATCAATGTGGTTAACTAAATCTATGAAACAATACAACCCATAGATACTTGAGCTTTCTTTGTTGATATCACACACAGTCGTATTCATTAGCAGCGGCTGAGGAGTACTTGCTAAACCCTCCTGTAAATCAACGTTCCCCACATGCGGTGCGCCGAGAATCTCAGTTTCATCCCCTTCAGATTGGGAGGGTAGTTTGGAGGTTCCCTGAGTGGACCGACGAGGCAGCAGGGCGGACGGCGGCGGATCTTTCTTCTTCGGCATGAGGGCCGATAAAGGAAGTGAATATGGCGAAGACTACTTGGGGGCTAAAACAGATCCTACTACCTTGTCCAACCGGAAACGAGGGAGGCGGGTACAAGGCGAAGTGGCCGATGAGCGGCGGCTGAAGGGTTTTCCGGCTAGAATCAAAGAAGGAGCGTGGGACGGTTTAGAGAGAGTTTTCTCTTTCACCTTGGAAAACACACACTAATTTGCGCAAATGAGACATTTAGGGTCGGGGGTCGGGGGTCGGGGGTCTGGGGTCTGGGGTCAGGGGTCAGGGGTCTAGGGGTCAGGGGTCTATGGGTCAGGGGTTTAGGGGTTTAGGGGTTAGGGGTTTAGGGGTTAGGGTTTACGGGTTAGGGGTTAGGGTCTAGGGTCTAGGGTCTAGGGTCTAGGGTCATGGGTTTTAGGGTCTAGGGTTTAGGGTTTTTGGGTTTATGGGTTTTTGGGTTTTGGGTTTAGGGTTTAGGGTTTAGGGTTTAGGGTTTAGGGTTTAGGGTTTTAGGGTTTAGGGTTTAGGGTTTTGGGTAAAGGGCTTTACCCGAAAAATGTATAACCAACCAAAAAATTACAAGACAGTAGGGGCATTCCCCTTTTGGCGCCTAGGCCGGGTCAAGAAACACGAATCGTGACCCCAAAAATCCCTCAAAATAATACCAACATCAGCACCCCGGCTATACAAAAAAGGGTGGTGTTGGAGCCTAATGATCGAGCGAGGGAGCTCTCGAGTGCTATCAATGTGGTTAACTAAATCTATGAAACAATACAACCCATAGATACCTGAGCTTTCTTTGTTGATATCACACACAGTCGTATTCATTAGCAGCGGCTGAGGAGTACTTGCTAAACCCTCCTGTAAATCAACTTTCCCCACATGCGGTGCGCCGAGAATCTCAGTTTCATCCCCTTCAGATTGGGAGGGTAGTTTGGAGGTTCCCCGAGTGGACCGACGAGGCAGCAGGGCGGACGGCGGCGGATCATTCTTCTTCGGCATGAGGGCCGATAAAGGAAGTGAATATGGCGAAGACTACTGGGGGGCTAAAACAGATCCTACTACCTTGTCCAACCGGAAACGAGGGAGGCGGGTACAAGGCGAAGTGGCGGATGAGCGGCGGCTGAAGGGTTTTCCGGCTAGAATCAAAGAAGGAGCGTGGGACGGTTTAGAGAGAGTTTTCTCTTTCACCTTGGAAAACACACACTAATTTGCGCAAATGAGACATTTAGGGTCTGGGGTCGGGGGTCTGGGGTCAGGGGTCTGGGGTTTAGGGGTTTACGGGTTAGGGGTTAGGGTCTAGGGTTTACGGGTTAGGGGTTAGGGTCTAGGGTCTAGGGTCTAGGGTCATGGGTCTAGGGTCATGGGTTTTAGGGTCTAGGGTTTAGGGTTTTTGGGTTTTTGGGTTTGGGGTTTGGGGTTTTAGGGGTTTGGGGTTTAGGGTTTAGGGTTTAGGGTTTAGGGGTTTAGGGTTTAGGGGTTTGGGGTTTAGGGTTTGGGGTTTAGGGTTTGGGGTTTGGGGTTTGGGGTTTGGGGTTTGGGGTTTGGGGTTTGGGGTTTGGGGTTTAGGGTTCAGGGGTTCAGGGGTTCAGGGGTTCAGGGTTTAGGGTTTAGGGTTTAGGGTTTAGGGTTTAGGGTTTAGGGTTTAGGGTTTAGGGTTTAGGGTTTAGGGTTCAGGGTTCAGGGTTCAGGGTTCAGGGTTCAGGGTTTTAGGGTTTCAGGGTTTTAGGGTTCAGGGTTTAGGGTTTAGGGTTTTAGGGTTTTAGGGTTTAGGGTTTAGGGTTTAGGGGTTAGGGGTTAGGGTTTAGGGTTTAGGGTTTAGGGTTTAGGGTTTAGGGGTTTAGGGGTTTAGGGTTTTAGGGGTTTAGGGGTTTAGGGGTTTAGGGGGTTAGGGGTTAGGGTTTAGGGTTTAGGGTTTAGGGTTTAGGGTTTAGGGTTTAGGGTTTAGGGTTTAGGGTTTAGGGTTTAGGGTTTAGGGTTTAGGGTTTAGGGTTTAGGGTTTAGGGTTTAGGGTTTAGGGTTTAGGGGTTAGGGTTTAGGGTTTAGGGTTAGGGTTTAGGGTTTAGGGTTTAGGGTTTAGGGTTTAGGGTTTAGGGTTTAGGGTTTAGGGTTTAGGGTTTAGGGTTTAGGGTTTAGGGTTTAGGGTTTAGGGTTTAGGGTTTAGGGTTTAGGGTTTAGGGTTTAGGGTTTAGGGTTTAGGGTTTAGGGTTTAGGGTTTAGGGTTTAGGGTTTAGGGTTTAGGGTTTATTTCTGGTCTATTTGAACAACAAACTTAATTGTACAACATCATGGGAAGGATCTTCAATCACCTGGTCTATTTCTTGTCGAGAACCCTTATACTCTGAAGAAGAAAAAGAGTCATCATCCTGTGTGACTTGTGTGTTATTGGAGGACTCAGGAATGTCAGATGATGAAGGAGTAGGTTGCACATGTTCATCAGGTGCGTTTTGAGCATCATACATCATTTGAACAACAACCTCCTCATCTGAACATTCTGGAGGAAGATTAAACGAGGCAAAAAGCTCTTCATAATCAAACATCCAAGGAAGACCTTTTCCAGCAGCAGGAGAGGTATACTTTTGAACATCAACATGGTACCATTCTTCTACATTCCCAGAAGCTTTGTTGTAAACTCTTTTATTGGGAGTGCTGTACCCTAAGAAGTAACCTTCCTCTACTTTCTCGTTAAACTTGCCATGAGCATCCTTTTTCAACATGGTACATGGAGCGCCGAACGGTTCAAGATACTGTAAGTTCGGTTTCCGTCGATGCAACAATTCAAAGCAAATTTTATCGTGACGCTTGATAACTAGAACCCGGTTGAACGTGCAACACGCATTAGCAATAGCTTCATTCCAGAACTGCACGGGTAAGTTTGAGTCAGCGAGCATAGTCCTTGCAGCTTCTATCAAGGTCCGATTCTTCCTCTCAGCAACACCGTTCATTTGTGGAACATATGGCGCACTGAATTCATGGTGAATACCAAGTTTTTGACAGAAAGTTTCCATAAGGTGATTTTTAAATTCAGTACCATTGTCTGAACGGATCCTCCTAACCTTTAACTTATACAAAGACTCCAATTTGGTAATCAGAATCTCCACATATTCAAAAGTTTCAGATTTTTCTTTTAAGAACATCACCCAAGAATATCTTGAATACTCATCCGTCATAACCAAACAATATAAGTCTCCAGCAATGCTCTTCCGGTTGATAGGACCAAACAAGTCCATGTGTAAGAGCTCTAGTGGTATAGTGATGGAATGTTGAGATTTGGGTTTATGAGATTTCTTGGTTTGTTTGCCTTTCTTGCAAGAAACACACACGTCAGGAAGATGAAAACTTTTCACAGTGACTCCTTCACCAAGATTTTTGTGCACCAAATGATTCATTTTTCTGAGACTGAGATGTCCCATTCTTTTGTGCCATAAAATAGAATCCTTCTCAGTGGCTTTTGAAACAAAACATGATGCTGTGGACACTGAGGATGATGCTTGTGACATGTCAAGAATATAAAGATCATTCATTCTTGGAGCAGACATAACCACCATGTCTTCTGGAATCATAAACTCCTTTTTCAAGATATAACAATGCTTGTCATCAAAAAGAACCTTGAATTCCTTATCACAGATTTGAGAAACAGAAAGTAAGTTGTTATCCAACTGTTTGACAAAGTTGACCTTCTCAAAGCTGACAGCTCCATTAGACAGTGTTCCCTGAGCTGAGATAAAACCACCTTTATCACCTGCAAATGAAACATAGCCCCCTTTGATATTTCTGACGTCGAAAAGGAGAGCTAAGTTCCCAGTCATGTGCCTGGATGCCCCACTATCAATAATCCAATTATTGCTAATAGGATTATAAAGGACAACCTGCACAAGAAGGAAAGTAATTAGTTTAGGTTAGGAACCCAAGCCTTTACGGTCTTGGGTTTCCCAGACTCATCTACAACAGTACAATCCATCCACTGTCCTTGTGGACCTTTGGAACAACCATTTGACTTTGAAGTACAGTCGTCAGAAGCATCATCTGATTTTGCTTTCCACACATGTTGTTTGTGCAACGACTGTTTGTGGTAAACAGTGGATTGCTTAACGATTTGTACAGGTGTGGAACTCGAACCAGAGACCAACAAGTCATGCATCTTTTGTTTAACTTTCTTTTGATGCACTTGTTGTTGGGTAAAAGAGTTAGATTTTGACTTTAAAAACTTTTGTTTATTTTCTGGAAAATGGTTAACTCTTTTACTTGGCTTCTGAAGATAAGGACAGTTGACAACAACGTGTCCTTTTGTACCGCACTCAAAACAGTATCTCCGCTCAACCAACCTTGGAGATCTGTATTGATTTTCACTTTGGTGAGTTTTTGAACCACCAGCCTTAACTTCTTTTTGTTCAGCTGAAGAGAGTGACTTGTTTGATTGAACAGACTCTCCAGCTTTAACAAAATTAACCTTTTTGATTGAGGCTTTGGTTACTTGACTCTTCTGATCAGAAGTAGTGGGATAAGATGGACGACAATTGGTTTGTTTAATTTTAAAAACCTTTTTAGAAGCAGATTTTGAAATACCAATGCTGTCATTTTGTGGAACAGACGAGTTTTTGTGTCCCAAACCACGAGTAGTGCACTCATCGTCGTCTTCATCCCACTCTTCTACCATTCCATCAACACACTGGGACTTCGAGGTCGAAGCACCATTATCGTTAACCTTTGATTGAGAAATTTTGTTTTCGGTTGGATCAACGACAAGTGGCGTTTTGACCGTAAAGTCAATGATTGGGTTATCATCCGGTGTGTTTACCATAGTATTCAACACCGGTGGAGGACAATTTTTATACCCCATCCCAGCATTTTTCTTTCCTGGACGCCGTGAAATCATGTAATCAAGAAGGTAAGAAGAATTTGAATAACTTTTCAGCTTTTGATTTAGAGTTTCATAATCACATTCGACAAGCGCCAGCTTTTTCTTTGTTTCATCAATCGTGTTTAAATAAAAGGTGATGGCATTTTGTTTTTTGATAACACAGATTTCTAATTCATGAACTTACCTATTTAAAAGATCAATTTTGTTTTTGAAGGCAAGTTCGTTTCCCTTTAAAACATGGTTTGCTTCAAGACAAGCAGTTAAATCAGTAATTAAGTCTGTGTTGTGACTTTTAAGTGTCTCAACTTTCTTCTCAAGTTCATCACAAATTAAACACGGTTGAGATTCAGACTCACTTTCAAAACTGTCAGAATTTACCTGAATGCCTGTGGATGTTTTTACCATAAAAGCACAGCTACAGGTAGATTCAGAAGAGGAATTGTTATCATCCACATCAGCTGTCGATTGACTTGAAGAGACAACAGATGATTTATCTTCATTCTCAGCTGTGAAGCCAGAACTGTTTGAAGATGTGTCGTCTGCAGCTGATGAACTTTCTGAAGCAATCTCTCTCTCAGCATCAGAATCTGATTCTTCATTGACTTCTACAGCCTTTGCCATGTAAGCTCTATCCCCTGAACTGCCATCAGCTCCAAATTTAAAAGACCAATCAACAGTCTCATCTGTTTGAACAACCATAGCTTTTGTTTCACTTGAAGTGCCCTTATCTTGTGCAAGAGTAACTGGAACAAGGTTTGTTTCTGTATTTTGAGTTTGTTGCTTCGGTTGGCTTTGACGGTTGTTGAAAGGGTTGCGGTTTCCAGTCTGTTTAGGCTTTTCACATTGCCTAGCAAAATGCCCTTTCTCACCACAGTTAAAACAAACAACAGCAGACAGATCAAAACCATAAGTAGTGTCTTTGTTCCCTTCGAGAGTTTTTCCTGTCCTTTTTACATAATCTCTCGCTCTTCTGACTGCACTTGCAAGAGCCCACATTATATCAATTCGATCCATTTCATCCTTATCAATCTGAGCATAGTCTTCTGCTGTCAGATGACTGTTTCCAACCTGTCCAGCAACAAGACTGTCATATGAATTGACAACGGTAGACAACAGTGCCATGTGTTCCTTGGCCACTTCGATAGTAACCTTGTCGAAGTTGTCTGTTTGCAATTTAATGGGGCTTGGTGGAGGAGTATTAGCAGTATTTCCCTGCTGTGGAACCGAGCTTGATGAAACTGAAGCATGAGCTGTTGAAGACTGGCTGGCTGAAACATTTGACATGTTTGATACAAACGCAGTCTGCAAAGGAGCATTTTGTTGAGTTGATGTGGAATAGTACAATGAAGGATCCTGAGCTTGTACGCCTCTCTTTAACTTCCACTTATTCATCACCTCTTGTTCTCTCAATTTCTGAAGAAATTCATTGATATCAATGGTTTCAAGAGTATTGTTCTGTTTGAGAATCTTCAAGAATGAATCCCATTTTGGTGGTAGCGCATCTGCCATGCATTGAACCTTTTCTTCTTTCGTTGTTTTGATCTCATGGGCATGCAATTCACTCATCAAGTGATAGAATCTCTCAAATAGATCATCTAAGGACTCATTTCCAATATACATGAAATTATCAAATTCCTTCTTAATGGCCTTAGCATTGATAGCTTTCAACGAAGCATTTCCTTCGTGACGTTGTTCTAAGGCAACCCACAGAGATTTTGAAGATGTAAACTGCCTGAATTGATGAAATATTTCTCTTGATATGGCCTGAGATAGGATAGCATATGCCTTCTTTTCTAAGTCATAATCTTTTCTTTGTTGTTCGCTTAAAAGGGAAAGCAAAACAGGAGTTCCATCCTCACTCAACACTTTCTGATATCCATTCTCTAACATCATCCATAAGTTTGTATCAACTCCATTAATGTGTATCTCAAACCTGTTTTTCCAGTGATGATATTCGTCCATTGTCATGAGTTTTGGAGCCTTGTTAGCATTTCCAGCTTCATTATCGATTAATAACAAGTTTTGGATTTTACTGTTCTGACTGGCAACAAAGGCTAAGTCCGACATGGTAAAAAACGAAGTTTTTCGACACTTAAACAAAATTCAGAAGAGATTTGTGCGAATGGGTTCTATTCGTGCGAATGGAATTTTCTATTCGTGCGATTTCTATTCGTGCGAATGGAATTTTCTATTCGTGCGATTGGAATTTTCTATTCGTGCGAATGGAATTTTCTATTCGTGCGATTGGAATTTTCTATTCGTACGAATGGAATGTTCTATTCGTGCGATTGGAAGCTTGAACAAATGAGCGGGAGACTTGATCTATTCGTGCGAATGGTAGGAGCCATTCGTGCGAATGAAGTTCATCATAGTAGCCATTCGTACGACAGAGAGCTGTTTGACTTTTTTGCACCAAAAAGCACCAATGATTGAGCCTTTTATCAGATCTTGAAACTGAAACGATCAGATCACTCAGAAGCAATAATCACAAGATTTGAACGTGGCTAAACAACGATCAAGTGATCTTTATAACATTCAAGAAGCTAGAAAAAGCAAGATTAGATTTTCTATGTTGAATCTAGAGCACAATCAGGCTCTGATACCACTTTGTTGGATCGGGATCTACCTTGATCCAATGATTCAACACATTAAACGAACCAAATCGTGCGGAATCCAATTTGATTGGCAATCCAATCTATGACACGGATTGGGTCGTAAGAAACGAGCGGATTAGATGTCGAAACGAAGGTTTCTATCGATCCTTTGGTGTAGAGAAGTTGGATACAAGACCTGGAAACTCTCAACGGACAGAGATTCGACAATACAGGTGAAAAGAGTTTGTGTTCTGTTGGTTCTGCTCTGGTCAGTCTCTCTATGTGTATATGTGTTGTGTATTCTTGTTGTATATGTGCTCATGAAGTGAAAGTTATATATATAGTGCAGAGGCCATTCGTACGAATGAGCCATGTGAATAGACTCATTCGTGCGAATGAATCATCAGAATGGTTCATTCGTACGAATGAATCATTCTCATGACTTATTCTAGCGAATGAATCATTCTCATGAGCTATTCGCACGAATGGATCATTCTCATGATCCATTCGTGCGAATGGGCCTTTCATTAGCACGATTGATCAACGTTATCGCTATTTATAAGATCGTTTAATACACAGTCGTTATATATGAGTAAACATTAAGGATAAACATGTAATTTCATTAATACATCAAATAATTACATTAAACATAGATGAAATACATATTACAAGGGATTAGGGACATATTATGCATCTACAATAATCATTTCAACATTTTCATGATCATTGTTTGACGTGTCAATCATATTCATTCTTTCATGCGTAACAGCTAAAGTTCCAGCACCAAATTCATAGATGCTGCATAGGTGCCGAAAGTACTCTATCATAGGCTTGGACCATTCCGACAGTGAGCTATCCAAGGGGACTAGACGGTCTATGATATATCGTTTTGCCTCATATCTTTGCTCTTGAGTAACTAGCTGCATATATTTTATATTGATAAGTCGTTCCTGTTTCATTCTTCATCGTTCATTACCCTGGGTGTAATTATTTGTATTGGCATTGGTTTGTTGATACATTCTGTCCTGAATACTCGGTAACTCATTCCCATCAGTGTCTAGCAGACAAAACCTGTTACTCGTTTCAATCAATTCAATAGTTGGTTCCTTTTCCTCATTGGTGTGTACTCTAGGTTTGTTTGGCATCCCACCATTAATATTTTTTGGACTTCCTTGAGGGTTGTTATGTCTCTGTTGGTTGATGCTTTCCTGTTTAGATTCTAGATTGTTATTAATACCCGAAACAGGGGGCTCACTTCTAGTAGGCCGATTAACAATATTCCTTTCATAGATGATCCCACCTGATTCAACATTGTTTCTTTGATGGCCCGAACGTCCCTCATGAACTTGAGTGTATTTATTCTGAGCAAGAGGTCCACAGGTTTTATTGTTCATACCTCCAGTCCCCTTTCTTCTTGAGACAGTGGTAAACCCATCATTATCAGTGGGTTTAGGTTGATTCAATCTTGTATTCTGCATAGCATGGTTAACATCCTTTCTATTATTCTCTGAGACAATCTCATATGGGCTGCGAGTACGACTTTTGCATGTAATAAAAGAGTGACCAAATACCCGACAGTGAGTGCATTTATCTGGGACATTCTGATATTCAGCCATGATATTGATATACTTCTCATCCGACCCATTCACACTAGGGTACCAGACCTTTATCTCATTCGTCAGTTCAGTTTCAACCTTCAGTTCAACTAACACTCTAGCATACCCACCAGCTTCTTTCCTGTTCATACACTTCGCCTTAGTGACTTTGTCAAATGTTAGGGATGTTCCAATGCAGCTAACCGCCCGGCAGATACACTCAGTGTACCATAAATCCAGGGGTAAATGCTTTAAAATTATCCAAACCGGGACTGTCTTTGGCGCCACTTTCAGCATATTCACCCCCGCCTCCCATTTTTTAAGACATAACGGGATATTGGCCACTACCCACGACCCTAATTCAAGGGCTTTATTCATACCCACATCATCCGTAAATTTAAAAAGAAAAACACTCGAGCCATTTGAAGATATATCTGTAATTCCAAATTGCTTCCACATTCTATCATATTGAATCTAACAAACTGAAGGGATGGATCTGCTCCAATAAAGTACGCATAGAGGACATTTCTGTATTCTTCTCTCGATTGCACTATATATTTTGGATCAATGACAGCTACCCTTTTCCCCTCCTTGTTCACCATTGGTGGGTAATATTGGATTTTGTCCTCTTTGTTATTACTATTCTGACCCGAGAGCATGACCGCATAAGTAGATTGAGGTACCTCATTGTGAGTGGCTATGTTAGAATCCGGTACCTTGTCTAATTCAACCATGTTTTCATCAATTGTAACTTGACCCGTTTCATTTATTTTAGCTGAAAATTTCAGGACCTTGTAACACTTCATCGCCAGTAAGGATTTCACAAGCAAGTTATTCTCAGCCGTAGTATTAATATTGGATGATATTGTTTTCAACTTTGCTCTCCTGGCCACCAAATCTTCGAATAAGTTGTCCATACGGCTCATATGACTCTCCTTAATGTTAGACTTTGGGATTGGATCCTTTGACTTGGCATGTCCAGTTTTAAATTCTCCCATGCCCAACAGATTAAAAGGGGCAATCACTGGGATGGCATTCTGACTGAAGTTTATCTTCTATAACAAGAGATTCTTTGCTGGTCTTCTATTCCTCGAGAACCAAATTTTATGCTTTTTTCGTGTGTCATCGCCATGCATGGTTCCCCCTTCATTAGTACCATGATCAGGCTCTTTGCCTTGCATATTATTGAATGGATTATTACCCTTACTCTTTTGTTTCTTTTTCTTTTTCCTGTGCATGGCTTCTTCCTGGTGACAGTTCTCACGTTCAACATCAAGCCAGCATGCTTTATTCCCCATAACAGTCGATACCTTCCGCCATGCTTCATGGTCATTAAGCTTATGATTCCCCAACCATTTAGCCAAGCATTCTATCAATGGATGATACTTTTCAAAGAAGCAAATAGTGTTAGTACTAACCTGTTGGGTTAAATGCTTGATGATATCGGTGTAGATTTCAGGACACACCTCCATCCCCTGTGCTGTCCAGCTTACCTTCGCACGTTGTAGGGCCAAAGACCAACCATTGTTGTCACAGTCAGGAGCTATAGGTTGACCCCATGGATCCGGCCGTTTAACACCACCCGACCGCATGCATAGCTCATCCCATACATCTTTTCCATCTTCCTGCATATCACTGGTAGATTCCTCAAGGGATCGGTGTAGAGAAGTATCCCCTTTGTTAGTAGTAAACTGTTTATGTTTTTCACTCTGGTCCGAGTTCACTTCCATCTCCCCTTCTGCATTTATGTTCTGAGTATCTTCCCTAGAGTCCATCTTTGACATATAATCGAAGATAGAGTTCCCCGTATATTCCTTGTTCAAGTGCACATCATTATAGTCTACATCATTCCGAATAATCTCACCTGCAATTACCTCGTTTTCCCCCATCATGGTGTCATCTTCATCTACTCGGACCCTTGGCAACTCTGTCTGCACTTTATTTCCACCCTGGTTTTCTTGCATGGGATGATCAACGTCATGAGGGATATACCCAATCGATTCCCCAGACATATTCTTCGGCCGGTTCTCCTTATTCTCTCTATAGTAATCAGCATCCTTAATCACCGATCCTTTACGCGCAGATCTGGATTTCGCCGCCGGTTTTGTCAGCGTCGATGAGTTCACTCGCATGCCCCGTTCACTTCGAAGGCTGTATCTATGTATCGCCTTCTCCACTAACCCTTCCGAACGACGAGGACCGAGACGCTTTTCCTCAGATAAGCGTATATCCTCCCCATCGGAATCCTGATCAATCTCCAAATCATATTCTTTTTCCGAACCCCTTTCATCTGCACTCATCGAGAGATCCCATAATTTTCTTCCACCTCGAATATTTGGTGGATCTTTATCCTTTCCGGTCTCCGTATGGACGCTTTCCATTCTCTTGTACGAAACCAAGACGTACCTTCGTTGAAAAAAACTCCCGAACTACCCTAGACCGGCCAACTTCTGACCGGAGAAGCCCCAAATCGCCGGACACCCAATAATGAATGCTTTCCATTATGGTGTCATCTTCATCTACTCGGACCCTTGGCAACTCTGTCTGCACTTTATTTCCACCCTGGTTTTCTTGCATGGGATGATCAACGTCATGAGGGATATACCCAATCGATTCCCTAGACATATTCTCCGGCCGGTTCTCCTTATTCTCTCTATAGTAATCAGTGTCCTTAATCACCGATCCTTTACGCGCAGATCTGGATTTCGCCGTCGGTTTTGTCAGCGTCGATGAGTTCACTCGCATGCCCCGTTCACTTCGAAGGCTGTATCTATGTATCGCCTTCTCCACTAACCCTTCCGAACGACGAGGACCGAGACGCTTTTCCTCAGATGAGCGTATATCCTCCCCATCGGAATCCTGATCAATCTCCAAATCATATTCTTTTTCCGAACCCCTTTCATCTGCACTCATCGAGAGATCCCATAATTTTCTTCCACCTCGAATATTTGGTGGATCTTTATCCTTTCCGGTCTCCGTATGGACGCTTTCCATTCTCCTGTACGAAACCAAGACGTAACTTCGTTGAAAAAAACTCCCGAACTACCCTAGACCGGCCAACTTCTGACCGGAGAAGCCCCAAATCGCCGGACACCCAATAATGAACGCTTTCCATCATGGTGTCATCTTCATCTACTAGGACCCTTGGCAACTCTGTCTGCACTTTATTTCCACCCTGGTTTTCTTGCATGGGATGATCAACGTCATGAGGGATATACCCAATCGATTCCCCAGACATATTCTCCGGCCGGTTCTCCTTATTCTCTCTATAGTAATCAGCATCCTTAATCACCGATCCTTTACGCGCAGATCTGGATTTCGCCGCCGGTTTTGTCAGCGTCGATGAGTTCACTCGCATGCCCCGTTCACTTCGAAGGCTGTATCTATGTATCGCCTTCTCCACTAACCCTTCCGAACGACGAGGACCGAGACGCTTTTCCTCAGATAAGCGTATATCCTCCCCATCGGAATCCTAATCAATCTCCAAATCATATTCTTTTTCCGAACCCCTTTCATCTGCACTCATCGAGAGATCCCATAATTTTCTTCCACCTCGAATATTTGGTGGATCTTTATCCTTTCCGGTCTCCGTATGGACGCTTTCCATTCTCCTGTACGAAACCAAAACGTACCTTCGTTGAAAAAAACTCCCGAACTACCCTAGACCGGCCAACTTCTGACCGGAGAAGCCCCAAATCGCCAATGAACGCTTTCCATCATGGTGTCATCTTCATCTACTCGGACCCTTGGCAACTCTGTCTGCACTTTATTTCCACCCTGGTTTTCTTGCATGGGATGATCAACGTCATGAGGGATATACCCAATCGATTCCCCAGACATATTCTCCGGCCGGTTCTCCTTATTCTCTCTATAGTAATCAGCATCCTTAATCACCGATCCTTTACGCGCAGATCTGGATTTCGCCGCCGGTTTTGTCAGCGTCGATGAGTTCACTCGCATGCCCCGTTCACTTCGAAGGCTGTATCTATGTATCGCCTTCTCCACTAACCCTTCCGAACGACGAGGACCAAGACGCTTTTCCTCAGATGAGCGTATATCCTCCCCATCGGAATCCTGATCAATCTCCAAATCATATTCTTTTTCCGAACCCCTTTCATCTGCACTCATCGAGAGATCCCATAATTTTCTTCCACCTCGAATATTTGGTGGATCTTTATCCTTTCCGGTCTCCGTATGGACGCTTTCCATTCTCCTGTACGAAACCAAGACGTAACTTCGTTGAAAAAAACTCCCGAACTACCCTAGACCGGCCAACTTCTGACCGGAGAAGCCCCAACCGGGAACGATCGCTACTATTGATGGAGAAATCGGTGATGGATTAGATGCGGAAGAACGAAGGTGAATGGCGGATTGAAAGGTGTGCGGCTGGTTGGAATGGGAGGAAGGTGGGGGACGGCTAGAGATAAACTTTCTCTCACACCGTGAAAAACACACACAAAATTGCGTACATGAGACAATCAGGGTTTAGGGTTTAGGGTTTTTTTTTTGGGAAAAGGGTAGAGCCCTAGGTAAATGTTTTATTAAAATTTAATGGTTGTTACATATGGCGTGCATCCCCCCCTCCTGGGCTTTTTTACCATGGAGGGGGAACCACAAACAAAAAACGAAATACTAAAAGGCCGAAGCCCAAACCAAACATGAGACATACTAAGGCACGCAGGCCCAACCAAACCAAAATAGGCACGCAGGCCCAGATGAGACATACTAGGCACGCAGGCCCATAAACAAAGTCATCCCAGTCAAAGCCCAAAGAAGAAAGTCCAGAAACACGCGAGGCTCAAGTGCAGATATAAGTCAAAGGTCGTTAGTCCACATCCAGGATATCAAGTCCGTACTCACCACCACATCAAGCCTATTCTCAATGTCCACCCCCGTCCCATTTCTAAGGCTCATTTAGGAGGTTTAACAAACACACCTGCATAATCCAATACCCATTCCACAACTGTACTAGTGATATGCCCTATCCCATACTTGGGCTTATTCCCTACCCCATTTCTAAGGCCCAAAGGAAATAAGGATAATGCGGGTCCATCTGTAAGTGGTTTTCCTAAGCCCAATCAACTGTCACCTCAAGCCCATTCTCGAGGTCCATCCCCGTCCCATTTCTAAGGCTCATTTAGGGATTTAATCCATGCATCCATAGGAAGTGTAGTCCGTTCCACAGCTGTACTAGTGACTAACCCAAGCCCATACTCAAGTGTACTTTCTACCCCATTTCTAAGGCCCAAAGAAGGTAGACACCCCATGTATACATAAATAAGCAGAAAATTAAACTTCAAGACTAACCATTCTGACGAGAAATTAGAGCCCAAGTCATACATCAACAACCAAAACCTCGCCCCTTCTAGAAGATCCATCCAAGCTCAAACCCCATCCAATAAGACATCACATTAGAGCAAGCAACATGACCAAATATCCCAAGATTGTCCACCCATCCAGATCCATTAACGCCCAATTCACACAAGGATAGAAGCATTTAATCCAATAGCTAAACCTTACCGTGTACAAGTCCCTTGGGCCCCATACATTTAAACCGAGTAGCCATCCTTACCGTGCCCCAACCCAAGAGAACAAAGCCCCAAACAATCCATAATGGCCAAACAACGCAAGGAGATACCAGGTAACTATCACCAACCCCAGCCAGTGTTACATCCAACCGAGCAAGTAACCAAACATTTAGGACCCACCAAAGGTAATCTCCAGAATAATCAAACCACATGATGCCCAACCCACACCTGGCTATAAGCACTAAAACCGAGCAACTAAACCTTACCGTGTACAATCCATCGAGTCTCATACATTTAAACAGAATAGTCATCCTTACCATGCCCCAAGCCAAGAGGACAAAGCGTCTAGTAATCATCATGAACCGAGAGTCACCCCCAACAAAGCCCAAACATCGTCACCTACCCAATCCGGTATTTCATCAAATGAGGCCAAGGTTAGGGCACCCCCATGCATGGGAAACCCATGCATACGTAACCCCAAACGTTGCCCCATCCCGTCCAACGCCAACCAGACCCGGCCCAACGAACCACCACGACTCAAACCCATATGAACCCAAACCCATGCATCCGTGAGCCCACCCCATCGAGCCTCAAACCCACACCCACTTCCACATGCAAACCCGAGTCGGCCAAGACCACCCCACCCCACCCGAGCCACATGCAGCAACCAACAGACAACCCGATGACCCACCACGACCCACCAAAACACGAACCAAGCCCATGCAGACGTAGAGTCCACCCCATTAAGCCATGCAAACCCAAACCCGAACCCACACGTACTCCCGCATCGGCCAAGCCCAAACCCACCCAACACGAGCCCCATGCAAGTGTCCAGCCCATCTCGTCACTTAGCACCACCATCCTCCCCCTCGAAACCCTAGCCGGCTTTCCGGCAGGACTCCTCCGGTGACTCCGGCAGCCAAGAGAACCGGCCAAACTAACCCACATGCACCCCCGCATCGGCCAAGCCCAGATCCAGCCAATATGAGCCACATGCAAGCGTCCAGCCTACCTCGACACTTAGTTCCACCCTCCTCCCCCTCGCAACCCTAGCCGTCTTTCCGGCAGGGCTACGCCGGCGATTTCGGCGGCCAAGAAAAAGCGGCCAAACTCAAGCGAACAAGATTACGATTTCAGCAAAATTCTAAATCGAAAGAACCTCTCACCTGAACCTTAGGAATGTCAACCCGAGTTTCGGTAGATCCAATCAAGCCAGCTTCTTCAACCCTGAACAGTCGCAACTCGGATCCGACCCCTTCAAGCATCAACCACCCGTAAGTACACCCGCCCCCCAACCGTATAGCCAGAGAGCACGCCGGTTCCTTAGGGCGTTGAGCGGCTCCTAAGAGACCCAATCCTCTTAATAAGCATAGACCCCGTCTTCGGTATCAAACCTAGCGTCCGGAGTAGAAAAATAAGAGGCCATCAAGAATCAAAGAGGCGTGTCCAACTCGATACCTCTTAATAAGAATAGACCCCGTCTTCGGTATCAAAACCGATCCACCACTTCTCCCTAGACCACCAAAACCTTACCTTTTCCCTATCCTCCTACCGTGATAAGCCTTCCCATTGGAATACGAGCAAGAGATAACCCGTGAACTACCGAAGAAGGGTGGTCGAGAGCCGAGATACGAAAGAGAGGGGGAGGTGACGGTTAGGGTTTAGAGAGAAAACACCTTGGAAAACACAAATGAGAGAAAATTGGGGTTTGGGGTATAGGGTTTAGGGTTTAGGGGTTAGGGTTTAGGGTTTAGGGGTTATGGGTTAGGGGTTAGGGGTTAGGGGTTTAGGGGTTAGGGGTTTGGGGTTAGGGGGTTAGGGGTTAGGGGGTTAGGGGTTAGGGTTATGGGTTGGGGTTTAGGGTTTAGGGTTTAGGGTCCGGGGGTCTAAACGGGAGCAGCCTCTCTATCCCTTGGGATAGGGGTAAGGTTTGCCCTCATCACACCGTCCCCAGACCCTACTAATAGCGTTAGCTATGTGTGGGATTATACTGGGTACGTTTGGTTTGGTTTAGGGTTTAGGGTTTAGGGGTTAGGGTTTAGGGTTTAGGGGTTATGGGTTAGGGGTTTAGGGGTTAGGGGTTAGGGGTTAGGGGTTTAGGGGTTAGGGTTTAGGGTTTAGAGTTTTTTTTTTTTTTTGGATAAAGAGGCATTGCCTCGGAAAATAGAACAAGAATAAAAATACAGAACAGCCCATTCACCCCTCCCTGGACATTTACCAAAGGAGGAGGGAACAACAAAGCAAAAACAAAGGACGCCTAACCGGGGTCCCTTGCAGGCCCCGTACAAAGCCCAAAACTACTATTCAACGCTACAATATCGTATCTAGTAGCCAAAATCCGAATTCCCCAGTCTAGAGGCAACCATACCATACCAACTAAGTTACTTAACATAGTAATACGAGTTGGACTTGTATCCTTGCCAAAAGACCAAGAAATAGGATCCAACAAAAAACAAGCCGGGCCTAAAAAAGGCGGGCGACCGTAAAACCTATTACAACGCGTAACATACACATAGACCAAATTAACTAAATTACAATTCCAAATCATGATTACTAGAAACCTGAATAAAAGGCCTTCACAATGGGCCGAGAGAGAGGCACTCGACATCCTCAATAAACACCCAACTTGGGCCTGCTTCAATAAGTAAACCAAACCACCCCAAGAGTAATCCTTTTGGGCCATAAGGAGCAATCGGAGGATCAAAGAAGGACCCCAACTGGGCATAAGCCACTCCGTCCCTCCTGTCCCCCGCCAAAAAAAACAAATTAACAAGATGGCCCAAAGCCCAATCGACCAAAGAGCCACAGCCCAAGTGCCAATCAGAATGATAACCAAAACCCATCGCCAACACCAAACAAAAACCATTAACCCGGGGAAATTTGTCCCTAAACTTAGACACCACCAACCAAAAGCAAGATTAGGCCTGCTTTGGTCCCTGACCCCAAAAATTAAGAGAAAAAAACACCCAAAAACCAAGAGCAACATACAAGAACCCGCACACAACCCCAACCCAGCCCCGAAAAAAGAGGAAAGAACCCTCATTTAGAAACGGACTGCTGAGTAGACTTCGAAACACTAGGCATCCCCACCTTCATTTGAGCCGAGAGAAAATGGGGTGTTCCATTCTTCGAATCCGACTCCACATCTTCAATGCAATTATCCGGATCCAAACCCATTAACGTGCACATGTCGTTGAAATAGTCCCATTGGCCCGGACACCATTGATCCACTACGTCCACACTAACACTTCCCACAGATTTTAGGCAGTTAGCAATGGTTTCCTTTTACTCGGCCGAGATGCCATAGGTCATGCCACTGCCATCCGGGCCAAGCTGGACAGGAGACGGGCTTTTCCCCGACTTAGGCGGGGATAAAATGGACTCAGGGAGAATCCTCGTGCCATTCGAATGCTCCCTATTCAACTGGCAAACCTCTGAGACATTCCGCTTTTCCTGGGTCGTTTCCACATCCATACCATCAACCATACCATGATCCGGGGGATATAAGTCGTCTTGGATCTCAACCAGTTTACTAAGCTTGATGGAATTGGGGATATCCAACACCGAAAAACGATTAGAAGTGTCAATGTCCATGGAACTATAATGAGGGGCTGAATTAACAGTTGGGTTTTTAGGGGCTGCATGGGTAGAAATGGGGCAGGCAGTAGCACAATTTGCAGCCACAGGAGGAGTGCCTCGGAGCTGGTTAAGGCTGCCTTTTCCACCTTGGACCGCCCTAGAATAGTTAAACCCCATATTCACTTGCTTTGGTTTGCTCGAGGCTGGACCCGTAGCCACACCAGAACTCGCACAATGAGGCTTGGTAATCTGACTTGCAGCAGGGGCTGCACCCTTCTGTTTGCCACCCAACCCATTAATACCTTGACTACCAATAGGGTGAGCAGTGTTGTCATACTGAAACGAGACTTTAACACGCACCGGATTTTTCTTTTTTACTTTGCATTTTAATAGGGCCCATCTTCTTTCGTCTAGAAACCTTAACAAAACCTTCATCATCAACCAACGAGATACTGGCATTCGCACTACACACGGGAACAGTAGTGGCAGCAGACACCATGCTAATATTTTCCTTAGAGGTCGGGCCTATGGGCACTTCACTAACACTATCCTCCATTGGTTTGGGCAAGTTTTTACAAAGGTGTGAAGAGTGCCCAAAAACGACACAGTGGCTGCAAACCGGAGGCTTCCATTGGTAAGTGACCGATAATTTTGTTACTCGACTAGGTTGATTGTTAATCGAAGGGTATACCACATCTAACTCAGCAGGGAGGTTGCAATTAGCCCGAACATCAACTAGCATACGAGCAAAACCCATCTTACCTGTTTGATTTGCACACCTCTGTAACGTGGTTCTGTCCATGAGTCTCGGGTTTCCCATACCGCTCATAAGCTTACAAATACCCGTCTTAGTCCAAAGGTCTAGGGGGACATTGTGTATCATCACCCATAAGGGAATGACCTCCGGCTCTATTTTTTCAAGACACAAACCCGGTTCCCATTTGTTAAGAAAAATTGGAACATTGTTTACCAACCATGGTCCATTCTCGAGCACTTGGTTTAGCCCCTCCTCGCTTTTAAACTTGAAATAGTAAAAACCAGACGGGCTTTTAGTGATTTCCCCCAGATCATACAAATGCCATAACCGATGAAGGCAGTTGCTGACAGCCTTATAATCCATTGAAGTTCCTAAGAAATACCCATACAAGTGCAACGAATAAGCTTGGTCTGACAGTTTTAAATCATCCCGAGAAATGATGATCCGACAGCTACCATCCGGGGCAATTTTCGGGGGGAAGTATTCAACTTTACAACATTCTATTTCACTACTTTTCCTTATTTTATCAGCAAACGAATCAGTACCTGAGATAGGGGAGTTCCAAACCGATTGAATTGCCTGAATCGGGTCCGACTGAAGACCCGGCCTGCTTTCATACGAACAATCCATCAGTTTCTGCACTTCCACATTCATAGCCTGGAGTGGATTTCCCCCATCAATCTGACCATCTTGGGGGTGAGATTGTTCCCTGTTACCGGTGTCACTCGTACTACCAGACATTATCGAAGTCTCCAGCCCAACTGGGGAAGTCGAATCTTTACCGGGGTTATTCTGAGCATCCAAATTGAAACCCGACGACTTGCTAACCGGGCTAGAACTTCCGACCGGTCTGGACAATTTCAGCGATAGAGGCACCTCCGACGGACTGATCGAAGCCGTTTCGCGGAGAAAGTCACTGACCCGAAGGTCAACTAGGGTCGGCGAGTACCGGTGATGGTGTCTTTCAGTTCGAGCAGCCCTTAAACCTGGGGATCTTATCGGACCAACTCGTTCTGGTTTCGTGTAAGGGGAACCCCTCCTAGTATTAGTATACTTACGCAGATGGGGGGCTTCAAAACGGCCGACCGATGAAGGAGCAGGAGCCAAAATCTCTGTCGCCCCAAGGGGGGGCTCCGATTGAGTTCCAGGTTCCACATCGCCATCTCTACAAACAGCCCTAGGAGGAGCAGATTCGGGATTTTGTGGGAGAAATACCCCAAACGGAGGAGGAATTTCCACACCTAAAGGAACAAGAGGATCAGGGGGGCGATCGGGAGGGATTTTTGGTGGTGGGATACCACCGATTGATGGTATCATCGCACAAAGGGAGAAAGACGGCTAGAGAGAACAATTTAGAGAGAGAAAGTAAAGAGAGAAAAAATTTGACCAAATGAAAAACCATAGGGTTTGGGGTTTGTTTTTCCAATCACTAACTCTAGGGTTTAGGGTTTTTTTTTTTTTTTTTTTTTTTTTTTGGGTAAAGGGCTTTGCCCGAAAAATGTATAACCAACCAAAAAATTACAAGACAGTAGGGGCATTCCCCTTTTGGCGCCTAGGCCGGGTCAAGAAACACGAATCGTGACCCCAAAAATCCCTCAAAATAATACCAACATCAGCACCCCGGCTATACAAAAAAGGGTGGTGTTGGAGCCTAATGATCGAGCGAGGGAGCTCTCGAGTGCTATCAATGTGGTTAACTAAATCTATGAAACAATACAACCCATAGATACTTGAGCTTTCTTTGTTGATATCACACACAGTCGTATTCATTAGCAGCGGCTGAGGAGTACTTGCTAAACCCTCCTGTAAATCAACGTTCCCCACATGCGGTGCGCCGAGAATCTCAGTTTCATCCCCTTCAGATTGGGAGGGTAGTTTGGAGGTTCCCTGAGTGGACCGACGAGGCAGCAGGGCGGACGGCGGCGGATCTTTCTTCTTCGGCATGAGGGCCGATAAAGGAAGTGAATATGGCGAAGACTACTTGGGGGCTAAAACAGATCCTACTACCTTGTCCAACCGGAAACGAGGGAGGCGGGTACAAGGCGAAGTGGCCGATGAGCGGCGGCTGAAGGGTTTTCCGGCTAGAATCAAAGAAGGAGCGTGGGACGGTTTAGAGAGAGTTTTCTCTTTCACCTTGGAAAACACACACTAAT